>JAMPIV010004996.1:0-116458 GCA_024509875.1 Oreohelix idahoensis
AAAGAAATTTGTAAAGAAAATGAGAAAAAAAAAATGAGGGATGATTGGAAAAAAAAGGAAGGAAAGAAGGGGGAAAGAAAGGTAAATAGCAAAAGGAGGAAATAGTGATTAGCAAAAAAGGAATAAGAAAGGACAAGAAAAGAAAGTTTAGTTAAACGTAAATTAAAGAAAAAGACAAGAAAAGAAGTGATTATTTTATTATTAGTTTTTATCAAGAAGACCAGGAAAAAAAAGAACAAGACAAGGGGAAAAGAAAAGAAAGAAAAAAAGAGGGATTTAGAGAAGGAAAGAAGGAAGAAAAGAAGAAGTTAAATAGAGACCGTGTCTGGTTTAGTGACGAATTCTTTCTTTTTGTTTGCAGCGTCAATGGATAGACGGTGTAGGTCTACCGTAGGCGAAAGATAACGTTTGCCCAGAAAATTGCGATGTGATGGAAGCTCCGCCGCACGGTGGTGGAGGCGCAATGAGAAGGTGGGGAATGATCAGTTACAACGAAGAGTAGTCCACTGGTGCACATTGAAAAGATGCCTGAATGTTGCAACGAGAACGTCAATGAAAATTCTTCAACCCCATGTCCTTCCACTTTTGGCTGCCAAAAGGTCTGTGTTTCATACAGGACAACGCCAGAACCCCATTAGTGCAACCGGATGGACTCACTCGCCAGTTCCCTGACTGCCAAGCAACATTCACACCCTTCCCTGGGCCAATTCCTGTCCTCCAGACATGACGTCCGAGGATTGAGCACACTGTAGGGATGAGCTGCATAGACGTGTTTGTCGCCGAAAGAGGTGTTACGTACGTCTAAAGTATGAAGGGAGAAATAGAATTTCCCCATGACTCGATGGATGATGAACAGAATATTGAGCCTCTCCATAACTTTAGGACCCCTGATCAATCTGTAGTTTAACTTTTTACCCGGCATGGGCAGCATTTCCCACGAGGAACCTAACACGCTGGAATCATGTAATATGTAGCCTTGGCTACTCTTATGCTAGACGTTTTGAGAAAGATCGCATGGCCTTTGATGGGAGATTAAAATCCACGCCCACAACCCATGGATTCCTGAGAACGAGAATATAGACAATCTTTTCCTTTAACGCCGGGCCCATAAAAAAAGAGGACGGGCCACAGACTCACTCCTGTTTCTAGAGCCAATAAGGACAGCAGATCAGTAAGATTTCTTACCTGGCTGTCATACTACGAGATCTTGAAGGAGTTGAAAAGAAAGGGAGAGAACACGTGGCGAAACGCAGGAGGAAAGGACAGACAGATCTCGAAAAGAATCGATGAAGGAAAAACGAGAAGCGAGAATGAATCAGGGAGGGGCACAGGGTGGGGGGTCGTTAAGAGAAGAGATTGGGGTGTTGGACGGGTGAGGTTGGAGTGAAAGACAATGTGAAAGAGGGGTTTTTTTTTTTGTTGTTGGGTGTTGGGTGGTGTTGTTTTGTGTGTTTTGTTGGGGTGCGTTGGTTACGAACGTGTAGGGTTTTTTGGTTTAAATGTTTTTTTTTATAGTCTGGTAAATGTTGTATTAAGAAGATTTAGAACATAGAGTGGATGTTTAGAAATATTTGAAAAATTTTAGTTAGTGAAAAGAAACTAGCGATAGGTAAAAAGGACGAAACATACATTAAGCATAGAAATCCGGGTGGTGTGATCTATAATGCGTGGGTGTGGGTGTGGGTGTGGGGGTGGGGGGGGTGATTAGAAGAGGATTGTAATGGAAGGGGTGAAGGGGTGGGGTGGGGGGGCGGGTGGGGTCGTGGGGTGATGGGAAGGCGCGGGGGGTGTTCAAGATGATTTGGGTTGCTTTTTTTGAGATGGGGGCCGTAAAAAAAGGCCGGCCACGAAGAGTCCCGTCAGATCGGTCGATCTTCCCCCGTCGGTGCGCAGGTAAGAGTCGTCCCATCCGATTGCCGTCACGTTCCCGTCCTCTCGTTCCGTCTCGTCTCACGTCGCGGCATTTTTTTTTCCGAGTATAAGATCGAGAGTGTAGAAGAGATCGTGTTTTTAGATTGTGTTTTACTCTGTAAAAGTTGTTGCCATAATTTGTGTGTGCCATTTGGAGGTATGACCACTGAGGCATTTGTTTTTTGCCCTTTTTTTGCCTCTTGTTCTTGTTGAATTCTAGCGAGTAGAGTAGAGTACAGAAGAGTACAGAGATCTTTGTTGTGCCGCTGCGTCCGGCTCTGGCATAAAGATGGAGGCAGTTGTTAAAAGTATAGTTCGTTCAAAGGATCTCTGGGCTGGTCTGTGGTCCAACTCCTCTCGCCAAGTGGTTAAAACTTTCTCCTGGTGCTAAATCATGTACGATCTTCTTTTGTGTCGGTCTAGTAATGTGAAGTAGTTCTCTTAATGTTTTTTTTGTTTGAGTTGCACGACAGCCAGCATCTGAGTTTATTGGCTGCGGGAGGAGGGAGTGTAGGTGTTTTTTTGTAAGGTTGGAGGTGTAGAGTTGTTAAGGGAAGGGGATGTGAAGTTTTGGGGGACAGGGGGGGGGGGGGGGGGGGGGGGGGGGGGGGGGGGGGGGGTGGGGGGGGGGGGGGGGGGGGGGGGGGGTGGTGGGGGGGTGTTGTTGGGGGGTGAGTGGGGGGGGGGTTGGGTCTGTGGTTTTGGGGCATTGTGGTGGGTGGGTGTTGGGTTATGGGGGGGTTGTTTTTGTTGGGGGGTTTGGTTTTTTTTTGGTGTTAGGTAGGGGGGTTGGGATATTGGTTGGTGGGGGTGGTGGGGGGGGTGTGGGATTGTTGTTTGATTGAAGTGGGGTGGGTGGTTGGTGGGTGTTGTAGGTAGGTTGTTAGGGGTGTAGTTGTTTGGATGTTTGAGGGAGATAAGTGGAATGTGATTGAAAATTTGAAGTGGAAGGGGGGAAGAAGGATAAAGTTGGAAAGAGGAAGAATGGGAGGGATTGGGGATGAAAAAAACTCGAGATGGAATGGAGTGAAATATTGAGGGTGGGGAGAGTGTGTAGGTGATGAGAGATGTAGTTGTTGGAAGATGATGTTTTGTTTATGTTAAGGGATGTGTGTTTAGGATTCGTGTGGTGATTGGAGGCGTGGGCGGCGTCCTAGAAAGGCGTGTGGTTTATAATCCGTGAATTCTTTTGAGAACGTTTGGTTGTACGGTTTGTTTGTTATGATTTGTTAAATTTAGGGGATATTTTCTGTGTTATCAATTAGCCGACTGAAAATTAGTGTTTGGAGGGCGAGTCTACTGCAATTCTGATGGATTTAAATTGTTCTATGGAAGAATTTCGACTACCTTGGCTGTACTCTGAATTTTGAATCGTATTACTTTAGTGTTAAATTTCTACATTTTCTATCAACTGAGCTTTTGGAAATTTCATTATAAGCTTAAGAGAAATTTTGAAAAAAGATCTAATCATTAAGACTACTATAGCAAAGAAATAGAAATTTATATAAAGAATTTTTGATTAAGTTTTCTGTTTCCACTTCTAGTTAATCTGTTACGACATATATCGTCTTCTGGTCGACTGTATGGGTAGGATTTTAATATTGTGCCAGGAGACTAGGATAAGATGTTTATGCCTGGCTGTATGCTACAGGTCCTGGAGGGTCTAACCTATCTAAGAGTAGTGATTTAGGTGTTAATTAGGCTTCATGGGTGTTACAACACTTTAATGTTCACTTCACAAAATACTAGGGAGGGATAAAGAAAATAATTACATATAATAGTTAATTATATTACAACCCTAGGCAAACGCCTTTTAGTAGTATTTGGGTCGTCCAACAGCCATACTTTACTGGTTGTTTTCTTTCCACGGCAGTAGAAGAATAAGAGAAAGTAAGGTTAATCATAATTCGGGTTGTTAATTTTATCCTCTGGCGGAGTAAATTAATTTTTTCTTTATAAGATTTGCTGGGATTCGACATATGCGTGACGTGGTTTTACAAGTTTAAAGGTTTTTGAAGCAGTTTGAGAGTTGAGCTTAAGCTAAAGACGGATTGTTGCTGATTTTTATTAAAATTAAGTTCAACTACGTCACATCTCAAAAATTGGATCTTCAGGGATGGAGTTTATAGTTTTGTTGTTAGAGAATTACACAATTTCTGGGGGAAAATTTTTTTTTTTTTTTTTTTTCATTTTTTTAAATTTTTAAATTGTTTTAAATATAAATCTTTTCTGCTACTGTTAGTTAAGAGTAGAGATCTTTTCTATTGTAACATTACCAATTGAATTGGCATAGTTGCGCTTGCGTTACGAGTCTTAAGTTGACAATAATAAGCGGCGGATAAGTTAACCACACGATGTGTCACTTAAGTAAATTTTTTTTTTGACTTTCGGTTTTTTCTCGTAACGGCTTTGAGTTTTTCCCCTTGCTTGTTTCTTTCTTACCTATTACTCTAGTCTTAGAAGCATCTTAGTTCTTATGACAATGGCAACAGAGAGAATTAGGATAAGATCCCTTTTGAGGCTGGAAGAGGTAAGAAGGACTTCAGGACTAGACATAAGAAGCTGCGAATCTTGTTTATTCAACCGGAACTGCAAAGGTATGACGCGGGAGGAAGAGAGAGTCAGAAGCAGAGAGGAAGGAAAGAAGCGGAAGGAGATTCACAGAGTCAGAAGCTGAGAGGAAGCAGGAAAAAGAGAGGAGAAGTGTGGGCAGAAGCAGGAAGAATGAAAGAAGCAGGGACGATCGTTCATTGGAAGCAGAAGAAGATTGAAGGCAGAGATGATAGCTCGCAGGGAAAGAGTAGTGTGAGACAAGTAAGAACAGCATGAATTAGTCGGCTCAAGGCTTTTAGAGAGTCGGAGTGCGCTCTTACGTTCAAATAATGGAGAGCCGATCTTCTGCCCCTAGTCTACAAAACACATGGATCTCTCTCAGCATTCTCATCTGCCCAATTGTTTTTAACCTGCGATGGTCTTTTGCTTTTAGTAGTCCCTTTGTCCTAGCCCTTAACGAAAAAATTGGACAGCTACCTAGAAAAATTCGAAAAGGTCTCGCAATCTCGTTATGGGTTAGAGAGTTCCCAGCTGGGCACTTAAATTCTCGACGTCACTAAAAGCGAATGCTTATGACGTATACACAAAAGCTGGGACCGAACCCAACATGATTACGAACATGCTTAAAGAAGGGCTTGCCAAGAGCGTTTTCGAAATGAAAGTCGCCCGAAAATTCCTGGCAAAATGTTCAGAAACAGCCGAAAAAAGAGAGGCACGGAAAACTTCCCCCAATTCTCTCACGTCTACGGCTATTTGTACAAAGTGCATTGAATTATCTGAATTACCTCTTTACATATGAGGGACAACTTGATAACTTGTTTCTTGATGGGAACAGATAAAGTCAACTATGTCAAACGAAACCCGTAGATTTTTTGACTGAACAGTGGGCGCAGTCAGCTTGAGGACATACTCAATAAGGCCGAACGCTATAAAAAAAAACAAAAAAAAAAAAAAAAAAAAAAAAAAAAAACCAAATGCAATGGCCGATATCTTACCCAGGCACTAAACAGTTAACCCACAGAAGAGCTCAGTCCTCCGCGTAAAACAAAAATCTACGATGCAATTCATCCTATTCACTCTAGATTCCTCTATCAGAATATCAGTAACCAACGATAAACATTAACTACCCAGGAGACCTCGTCCCCAGGAAAAATCGAAATTCCCTACAATAAACCGATATTACCCCCCCAACAACAATTCAGATCAAAACACCAAGCCTACGTGCAGCGCAGCCCGGTAAGGTCCAGGAAAAGGGGAATACCCCCTACACGGAGAACGTCTGATCAAGGGCAAAACAAAAACCGGTCAAACCGCGTTGGATGTTTGCATAACAGCTTCGAAAGGTAGAGTCATAATGTCAGTGAATTCTCAACATGAGGGGACACTCGACCCTCCAACTGCGAGGACTGTGCATTTTGAATGGTACCTCAACCACTTGTCTCTTTGAACTGGAATTAAGTTTTAGTTGTATTGTCTGCTAGACACTCTAGTCCAAAACCAGGGTCAGGAGACCAGAGGAAAACCCGTCTCAAACTTAGTGGATGAGTTTCTTAAGAGTGATGCAGCCAGGAGCCGTGCTCTATCACGCATTGGTAGAAATACACTCTGATATTGTCAGAGGAGTTATAAAACTTGGGCCATTATGGATGATCCTAATTACCAGTTATCATGGGATGTAGAATGTTCTTATTTGGGAAGACGCCAAAGGAGCCGATTGTGGCAGCGGTAACCTCACAAGAGGGCAAGTCAAGAAGGAGAGGGAGCTGCGGCAAATTTGTTAGTGCCGACAACGAACAATGAAGGACGCGCTCAACAAAAGGACCCTACTCTAGAGCCTGCTTTAGATAAAAAGCCCATGGGCTAAAGGACGCCACAGACACAACGGAGACATTTTTTAAGGTGGGTATTGTATCGTAGAACGGGCAAACGGGACACGGGGATCTAACAGCTCCTAGTTCCGACGCAGTACCAGAAGCCCCAGATCTTAGAGATGGGGCATCTTCTTTCCCTTTAGCGGACATATGGGACAAAACGCCACTATTCAGCGGAATCAAGAAAAACCACTATTTATTTTTTCGGTGGCACAGGAACTGAACTCTGACATTATCAGGTACGTGAAAATCTGCGCCGCAGTGCCAACGGGTAGGCAACTCCAAGATCTTGACAACCCCAGTACCCATGGGCAAATGCCAAATAGTAGGGATCCAACATTTCCATTTGAAAACGGGTTGCTGTCGACATCATTGGACCCTGGAAAGTAGACCCAAAAGAAAGCACAGGTTCATCTTGGACCTTAGTCGACACTTGCACAATGTGGGGGCCGAAGCTGATACCGCTAACATGCATAGATTCATCGCAAGCATGTTGCAGAAGCCCTCGAGTGCAAATCTTTACACGCGTTGGGATTCTCCTCAACAAGTTTTGACGGGACAATGGATCCCAAATCCGTAGCCTGTTAAATGGAGGAGATCTTTAAGATCTTGAGGGACCATCAAACATATCCACACAAGTCCTATTCATCCATGGCCGGAATGGGCTTCGTGGACTGTTTTTTAATGGCAGCTACACCACCCATGTGTGTTACGTAAGCTGGGTCAGAGAGAAACCAGAGGAAGGAAGACTTGGGACTATACATATATCGGCTGCCTTATTCGCCTACCGAGAGGTTTCCCCCAAGCGTCTACGGGATTCCCGCTCTGCAGTACACTTTATTTGGCAGACCTATAAAGGGGCCATTAGAAGCCTTACTACTTCGGTCCTGACTGATAGACCCAAAAGGCTGACGAGACAGTCGTCTCTGAAAGCAAAGTATGGTATCTGAGTCTCAAGGGAAAGGCTAAAGCTCTAGGATGGGATCTAGCTAACGATAACCAACCTTATCGAAAGCCCGCGCTAAACAATGCTAAAAAGAATACACCAAAGCTGCAACGCAGAGAGAGAGCTCCAACCAAGGGGAGAAAGTTTTGTTGCTACTCCCAACCGGAAGCAATTAAAACTTCGCAATCGGATGGCTTCAAGGGCCGTTTACCGTCCTTAAAAGAGATCTCACGTACTCAATTACAAGATCTCAATTAAAGGAAAGGAGAGAAGGTCTTTCCACATTAAAATCTGCTAAGAGAAATATTTGGGAAAGACCCAGTGCCATCCTCCGAGCATCTCCTGGCTGTCGCCATAGCAACGGAAGACGAGGAAGATGATGATGGTTGCATGGAGTAGTAAATATAACCGCCATTTGCAAACCCACAGAAGAATTACCACTTTATAAGATGTCAGTGTCGGCTCGACTAATCTCCTCCTACTCAGAACAACTCGAAACAGAAACCAGGGGGCTACTATGCACAGTTAGTACATCCGTGCCAGTCTTAAGGATTGAACCTGGTCACGAACAAATCTCATCGAATTTGACCATGTAGAAATTAAAACAAACGAGACCCCTGTTCGAACCAGAGTATATCCCATCTCCGTACGCCCAAGCTGATTGCACTTCGCTTGGAGGAAATAGACAAGCTGCGTCTCAGGCCAGGAATTTATCAGCGAGTTCATACATCTCTTACAGTTCGAGTTGTAGTGCTGTTGCAGTAAGCTCCAATAAGGATAGCTTTTCGGCTGTGTTATGATTACCGGTTTTGCTAAACGCTGTAACGAAGATTTCCAGGAACCCGAACCGCTCTCCCAAAGCTGTTTCTGTGTGTGTGTCACACCAAGCTTAGCAAGGACAGAATTTTACTCCAAGATTGACAGTCGCTCAATAAAGGGCTATTATCAAATACGCAGTCAGAAGGGTGGGGGGGGGGGATGAAGTTAACACCATTTGTTTATCTTTCAGCATACTGAGTGAAGGACATTACACATTTAATTGTGATGCCGTTCGGACGGCATAACGCGCCAGGGGGGGAGAGCGGGAAAAAAAAGAGTGTATTACCAGGATGACGAGGAAGCTTCCTAGAGCCCAATTGCAACAAGTTCCCACAATCCCATAATTTCTCCCATTGAGATGAAACCTCACATATTAATTGCATCGAAAACCAACGACGAACATATAGCTACAAGTTGATATGCTTCTCATGGAGAACATAAAGCAGGAAACTGGGTCTACACATCCAGACCTAGAAAATGTCTCATATCGCATTTGAAAAGTTAGACTTCCTTGGGGCATACTAATTATCTCACGGCTATAGTTGGCCCGTTAAGAAGATACGTGGAGAAAATAATTGCCAGCTTACAGGCCCCGAACAAAGGAGCAAAGAACACTCAGTTCGTTCCTCATGCACTATGTGCATACTATCTAGAAATACATCCAAACTTCAACGGACTGACAGCACCTCTGACTGACCTCACACAAGAAAGGTTGTCACTGATAAGGTCAATGTGGATCAAAAGTGCGAACATGCATATACAGCCTTTTGAAAGGACAAGTTGTCGGTCATATCCCCATCCTAAGGTTTACCTGACCTTAGCAATAAACCTTTCGTACTGAGAGAGTATGAACGCGTCAGTACAGGGCATCGGGTCAACATTAGCTGCAAAGCCGAGGACAGTAACCCGAACAAATGCTATATCCCAGTTAGCTTAACGGCAGTCGGAAACTGAATAAAAGCGGAACGCAACTACAGTGATCGTTGAAAGAGAATGTCTCGACTATACTGATCAATTGGCATCAGTCGCCATCATGAGTTTCTGAGTATGGTAATCTCTTTCACTGTGCAAACATACAACCATGCCGCCACTAAGCTTTCCTGGGTGCACAATATAGGAATTCTAAGACGCAAGGATAATAGCTTTGGGCGTGCCTTGCTATTGAGAGATGTGTTTATGTCTCTTCAAAGTGGAATATATTCCAGGAAAAACAGAAATGTTCCGGAGCTCGATTTCTTGAGTAGAAACTGACCGACGGAGGAATAGGAGAAAATCGACGATGCCATATCATCCCAAAGCTAACCGATCAGGGCAGCTTCATTGTCAAAATTGAAACATGAAAACGATGTTTTACCTTGTCTCTAAAAGTGGTGACGATTGTGGACGTACGTCCCTAAGTAATGAACCAAATGAATTTTCCCTGACTCGATTGTATATGAATAACAAGAATATTGGCGCCTCGTCAATAACTTTAGAACCGCCTGATCATCTGTTTTGTAACTTTTACCGTGCAGGAGCAGCATTTCCAACGAGAACCTTAACACGTCTAGGATCAGTTAATATGTAGCCTCTATCTTATGCGAACGTGTTTGAAGATCGCTTGGCCTTGTGATGGGAGACTTAAAATCAACAGCCAACACCCATAATTCTGAGAACGAATTTATAGCAATCTTTCCTTAACGCCAGCCAAAAGAGGACGGTGCCACACGACTCACTCCTGTTACTAATAGCAATAAACAGACGAGAATCATTATTCCCTTTACCTGGTCTGTCACCCCGGGCCTGTGGGAGTTGCCCAAAGAGCTCTCAGAACAGTGGAAAACCAGACCATCAAAAGACAGACCAATCTCAGAATTCAATCGCGGCGGTTACACGAATAACAATCAGGGGAACTCGCAGCTCACAGATTAAGCTTCTCCTCGGAAACTTTTTTCACACCACCTCCATGCAAGCAAGCCTGAGACGGAAGAAAATCGTAAGACGGGGAAACGCGGGACATCGCAGCGGTTAACAACAACGGCGAGGTTGACCTCGGATTTTGCTCAACTCACTTCAAGAACAGGTGCGAAAATCTAACAACCCCCTATTACAAGTTACAATCGAGAATGTATAAAATAGAGAATCTCCCGAAAAACACTGCATTTATCGTTCGCGCTCTGACAGAATCCTAGTTGCACTTAGCATAACGGATTCCTGCTGAGAGATTTCATTCTACCTTCGTGACTATTGGAGTGCTAAATTCTTTCTGTGCAACACGGTAATTATACATTAGCTCTCCGAGTGAATCATTGGTCTGAGTTATTTCAATTTATTATCAAATGGATTGTGGGTAAATTTCAACCTTCTATTAAATAAACCCGATTTATCCAAAAGTTCTAGTGCAAACCTAAATGTACCAGCTAAAACAGTATTTCCTAATACAATTGACGCGTAAAATTATTTATTTGCAGACGAGTTAAAGAGAATTTATAAACTTTAATTTACAGTTTAGTTCATGTATTATAGATAGATGGTGGATTTTAATTAATTTTCTTAAGCCTTCACCGGGGAAAGTCTCTTTATCTCCTGATTTGTTACTTGAGACGACGCTAATTAAGTAAAATAGGCTAAAACTTGTAATTTATCGCCCTCGTCCTGTAGACGATTTTATTATATTGATTTCTGTTAATGCATTTTATTTCGTTTTGTTTTGATTATACTTTTCATTCAGAACGAGAAATCATTTTAACCTGCCTGCATCACCAGCAAATTATTAAATATATACAGATGAGTTTCTGCGCACCAAACTCAATATTCGCCATTAATCCAGTAGTAATTAAGATATGTATGGAAACTTTTTTTTTTTAAAGCTTAAACTTGTGTGGCGGCGACTGTCAAACGCGATCCTTCCTGTTAATAATGGGCCATACCCCGCCGCTCCTCCACCCCCGAATCCCCCCCCCCCCCGCCGAATGCCGCTCCCGCCCCGAAAACGCTCCTAAAAACATACTAGTCTGAACTGAAACGTTAACTGAGAGTCCGTTGAGGGGAAAACAAGAAGCGAGAAGATATGGGAATAGAAAGAATATTTGATGACAGAAAAAAACATAAAAAAAGCCCTTTTTACATTCATGAAGTATCCACACTGTTTGAAAAGAATAGTCTATATATCAGAGTGCCTTTAACCCCCCCCCCGAAAACGGGAAGCAACAGCTAATTCCCGTATTCCCCCCATGCCCCTATTTGTGGACCCACGCTTACTAAAAGAGCCGAAGAAGCGAAAGAACGAAGCTTACCTCAATCGTTTTACCTGTGAAACTCTTGTGACCTGTCCGTTATATATTCAGTGGATTATTTTACCCCCCCCCCCCCCCCCCCCCCCCCCCCCCCCCCCCCCCTCGCCCCCCCCCCATACCCCCCCCCCCCCCCCCCCCCCCCCCCCGCCCCCCCCACGCCCCCCCAAAGAGGAAGAACCAGAGATCACCAAGTTACGATTAAAAGCATCGAACACCGGCCCGCGATTTCGGAGAAGGAGCGCCGTTACCGCTTCAAGACCCCCCCTTCCTTGGGCTGGTACACGGGGGAAGGGAACTGAATTCCTTGCGGACGCCTGGAAGCCCAAGGTTAATCTCCGCAAGTTTTCCTAAGTGCCCCTCCCCCCCCTCCCTATGAAGCCGCCACCACCATTCACACAAACGGTAAGGACTCTTGCCTCTGTGACAGCAGTGGGATGGCCAGCCTAGTTGCGTTTTTTCGACCACCCAGACCTCCCCCCCCCTGCACCTCTGGCAACAACCCACACTCTACAGTACGACCCTCCGACGAAGGTAAGCATTTATATTCCTTGTACGCGGGAATCTTCCCTCCCGAACCCCATGATGACGGAGACGTGCCGCCAACTGCAGCTTCAAGAGTTCGCACGAAAGCTCTACCGATGACAAGAATTTTGAAATACTCTTACCTCGAAAGACAGTTACGAGGCGACCCTAGCTATCCTCTAGATCGAAAAAGACGCGTGTAACTGTAACCAGGTATCTGCCATGAGAGGGCAGTAAATTTTCCAGTGGAGCGAATTGCCCCCCCCCGATCATCACCGTAGCCCCGAGCCCTGAGAGCAGAAGAATAGCCGTCCGGAATGGTGTACCTCGTCGTTAGTAAATTTTATAACGGACCAGACTGATGGAGGGGGAGATATAGTAGTCCTCAAAACCGAAAAAATTGAAGGTATAGAGTAGTGTTAGAGTGGATGAAGGTGTGAAGAGTGAGAGAGGTGTGTTATAGACTGTTAAATGTACAATTATTGTGTTGAGTCCATTATATAATAAAAGGTGAGGATTAATATTAATTGTGTTGGAGTTTGATTTGTCGGTTGACCTAAAATGTCCGTAAACTATTTCCATCTGTTGTAGGTTGTATTCATGTACGTTTTGAGCCGACTAGAATCACCAAATCGGTGCGAGTAGCGCCTGAGCGACATGAGGAACTGACCAAACCAATTGTTTTGTTCAGAAAGAGAGATAGGAATAGTCCTTGATGTAGAGAAAACAGAGTATTGTCGTACAGGAACAGAGACTGTTCCTTGCTCCTTCCAGGGCGTGTGATCTAACTACCGTCATTCACGCTAAAGAGAATTATTCTCACAGAGAAGCCTTCAAGAGATCACTTTACACTCATAAAGGGACCAATATTCATCTGCACGCCTCTCAGATGAAAAATTACGACACTTAGACAAAGAGTAATTGTTTTTAATTCTTTAATGTAAAGATTTGTTTTCGAGGTATCCAGAGAAGAGTCGTAGCCCAGGTTCCACCAGGAAGAAGCCTTACATCTGACGTCAGGATTGATTGCAACTCCATGATCAGGATAGAAATCGGCCCAGTTACTGATCTTTTGCAGAGAGTGAAAGGCCATTTAGAGGATATTATAATGGGAAAGATGAGTGTAGTATTCGGCCATTAATGTAATTATTTCTCGAAGACAAAGAGTGCAAAACATTTCAAAAGATGGGAATAAGAACCCTCAGATATTCATGTGTGCAATTTGAACAGATTTAACTCATTAAATTTTAAAAAGTTATAGGAATGTCAAAATTCATGGGCTGTGCGAGTGCCTTCAAGTATCGATGGCGTTTCTTAAATTTTTTTTTTTTTTTTTTTAGAAAGGCCGGAAGTTATACTTTGACTTAGGTCCTTCCACTTTTTACCATGAGGGTGTAGAGAATTGCAAAGAGAGATGAGAGAGAGATAGAGAGACCTAGAGAGCGGCAACATAGAAATCCAATCATTGACCGTTCGCTAGTGGCATCAACAGATTGTCTGATTGTTGATCCTTCCCTAATCCAGATCTGGATCCCTGGGTCGTGACATGATAGGTCTAGATACCATGTATATTTAGTTCTCCCACAATTCATCGTGAAATAGCCCGATATTATCCCATTCTGCAGACCATGGCTAAATATTCCGTGGTTTGGAGACACTGTTGGGTATACTTTGGTCTGAAGGGTTTTGGGTTGTTTTGAGGTCAATTGTAGTTTTGTCAGTGTTTTGGCCGTCAACCATATCTCTTCCTTTGTTACTTCTCAACAACCTTTCTTCATATACCTCATTTCTGAGGCGTTTACAAGAGCTGAACCTTTTTGTCTTCTTTGATCTTAGGTTCGCCGACCTGTCAAAGTAGTCAGTGTGCCAATCTTTGACAGAATGGTTCGGCCCTTCTCATCTCTGTTTGTTTCACTTACTATCAGTCAATTCTGTTACATTTGTCGGTATACTTGATGTTTTGCGCGTTTTATTCTATTTGTCAACACTTTCTTCTTTTCTTTTCATTTCTCAATTGCTAAGTAGAAGATCTTATTTTTGATTTTGGTTCAAAAATTTGCGACATTCCTTGTTAGGTGATAATAAATCACATTTTGCTTGATTGCGGCAACAGATCTTGGCTGATATTTGTAGCTCTCAAGGTGAAAACCTATGTTGTGCTTTTTTGCTCAGTTTTCATGTGGCGCTTTCTGGTTTGCCTCAAGCTGGTCGCCGGGTGATAAAATTACTCGTCCTAATCAGACGGTTTTCAATTTTGCACAGTCACGTGGTATTAAGCAACGGATAAAAAGATATTCTCTCACGTTGTAAATGCGACGACACATTTAATTGGGACGGAAGACCAGCGTATAATAATAATCATATTTCCATTCCACAACATACTCTGATACGTTTTGTCAAGAACAACGTAATAAGGAGTGTTAAATATTATGACACACGCTGTTGCGTATGAGTTTGATAACCG
The DNA here is from genome assembly GCA_024509875.1 of Oreohelix idahoensis. NCBI lineage: Eukaryota > Metazoa > Mollusca > Gastropoda > Stylommatophora > Oreohelicidae > Oreohelix > Oreohelix idahoensis. The sequence continues at coordinate 14,362 of JAMPIV010004996.1, forward strand.
AGACCAACGTATTGTGAGTTCGTTCAAACAGGTGTCAATCGCGGATGTCTAACCAGCCAGCCCATTTAAGCGACTCATACAAGTGATGGTTACATGCTAATTTTGTGCACTAGAATGAGTCATCTGCAAAATATTCAAGTCAATTGGCCTGATCATAAAAATTTGAGCTCCAATAACAATACTTCATTTAAGATGTGCCGGGGACAGATAGGCTGGGGCGTTTGAGTTCCTTCAACTGGTTAAAATATTTATTCTTGCTGAATCGAACTTGCCTGAGAGGAACAACCATGACGAATACCAGAATCGCTACCTAAATGTACCAACTTTTATCGGAAACACCTTATAAACTTATATAACAGCCCAGTACTTTTAGTGTATCTAATGGTGGGAAGAAGAAAGACTAAGTACATTATTTCTGTAGTCGTTAAATGTAATTGCTCAAGTTTACTGCTTTGAGTTTGTTTATGTAATTTTAGTTAACGAAAAGGCCAATGCGAACCTTTATGTGAGAGCTTTCATATGTTTTTCGTATAACCAAGCACAATTTGACGTATTACACAACTGAGTGATTCTAGTTTCTTTACAAGATAATCCATTGTCAATTGACGTTTATTATGGTTCAAGTTTGGATTTGTCTTCAGAAGTTGAAGCCAAGTCCAGGGATTGACAAAAACGTATAGTTGGCGGCGGTGAGAGACACTGATTTCACGTTGACCATTGGCGTATCTCTTTTTGCAGCGTGCCTTATCATGTTAGGGGAAATGAAGCTTGAGATTTTCTGAATAACTCAAAAAAGCCTATTGCCGGTCGCCAAGCCACGACTGAAAAAGAAAGTGCAGGGCCGGCCCTGCATGTGGCCAGTAACGAGAGGCCAGGCCTCCACCATTCAGCAAGGCAAAAACAGTTTATGCCAAATACACCTGTTATGCTTTAAATCACGATTTAATTGGCAATCTACAGTCTTCCCTATCGAGATACAAAAACTGGACTGAATTTCTAAAAGGCCGACCAACTGGAGAACGGGACTCTGACAATATAAAACATATGGACAACATATGAGTATAGCAAATGTGGAAGGATCAGAGGAGCTTGGTGGAGCACAGTATGAGTGAGGAAAGCTACAAAACTAGATAATTCCTGGCTATAACTGAAAAACAAAAGAATAACAAAGAAAAAAGTCGAGCATAGCGGAGATTCATGGACGATCTCAGATGGTAACCAACGCTGATCTCTACATGTTGGTGTAACCCCATTATCTGACAGAGAGCTGCAAAAATATGGAGGCGTGGGTTGACATTGTGGCCCAAAACATTCAAAATGGATAGTCCAAGGGATGGAACGGGATGGACATATCTCTGTCTACATGAGTCTAGCACGTTTGAGTTGTGATTCAACTGTAAGAATACCGAAGAAGGAAACATCCATAAGTCAAACCCTGCGTCATAGTCTTTATGGAGCACAATGTGACGGCATCGACGAGAGCACGAGGTCAAGGAGGCGATTTTCTTCGAGAGCTGCTTCAAAAGGACAGTGGAATGGATCTGAGCCTATAATTGGTAAACGTTATCACTGCTTCGGAGTATTCTCTAATGCCAGAGAGTTGGTTTTTGGACCATGCTTGATGGTGTCTTGGAGTTATCGTAAGTATATGGAGAGTAAGATACTCTCGATTGACAATGGAACAGCCGACTCCTTTAGAATTTCCTGCTAGTGAGCAGAATTCTGATTCATTACTAAACACAAAGTTTCCACCCAATAAGCGCTTACATGGCATATGCGAACTAGATTGTGAACCAACAAAGAATGAGAAGTCATGTGATACTAACTAAACCATTAGTTAGGTCGGATAAAGCTTTCATTCAAAATATGTCCGAGATGACTAGGAGCTTCTGGAGAGGGGAGCCATAGAATTCTGAAATGTCGATCACACTACCTGGGCTAACACAATCTCAAAAATAGAACAATACAGAAAGAGCTTTTGCGCTCACGCTCCTACGTGACAACTGCGCCCAGACATCATCGCAAGAAATCAAAGTAAAGACGGAGCCAGGACAGGAAATGAGCAGTCTAAAGGAGACACCTACAACCGCCTGAGAGAGACCAGAAATTTATAGACCAGATGAATCAGGGAGGCTTATTGCCTGCAACGACGAGTGTAGCCAAGCATCAGAAGGAACCACCGACTCAGAACCTGTGGATAACCCTGACTAGAATTAAATTCAAAGGACATATCAATAACAGAACATTATAGCTGCTGCAGAAGCATGTGCGAGTGAATTCCTGACTTAGGAAAGCATAGAGAGAAGAGAGGACACCTTGGTGGACAGGAGGCGAAGTCACAAAGAGAAAATAAGAGAGAAGAAAATGGCAATGGAAACATAACATAGGAACTGAAAAATTAAGGGAGGAGGGACATAAAGAGAAAAATGTAGAAAACATATGTGGGGGGGAGAGATCAGAAGCAAAAGAACAAAGGTGCCTAGCAGGAAAAACAAACGTGGGGAGTCCTTGCGGAACAAAGAATTTGGAGAAAAGCTAGACAAAAAAGAGGGGACAAAAAGAAGAAGAAAAGGGGGGATATCAAGACCCTAAAGATAAAGGACGAAGGCAGGCGGAGGCAAGGAGGGAGGGGAGGAAGGAAGGGAGGTAAAGGAGAATACGAGAAAAAAGGGAATTTGCTTACTGCCACCGAAGGGGAAAACGACGTCAGGGGTGTGTTGGAATTATTATATTTCTCCAGATTAGTCCTGGAGGGGGTGTGGTGCGTTATTTCTGGGGGGGGGGGTTATATTATTAATAAATATTGATTAATCGTTGTAAAGGGGACATAAGCGAGAAAAAATAAATCAAAAGGATGCACTGATGACAGGGGGGGACCGGGAAGCAAAAAGGGGCGGAAGATAAAATAAGGAAAAATATCAAGAAGTCCTGGCAAAGCAAAAAGGAGGGATGATGTCATAACATCAGAAATAGGTGAAGAGTTCTCCTTGGAGCATATAAACGACACCTTCATATGAGGTGGATGAGGGTGGGGACTATAGGCCAGGTAAACGTTTGTCTAACAGGGAGTCAATGGTATGGAACCATGGGGGATTAGATTTTAGAGGATTGTAGGTGGGGGGGGGAGGGTGTCCAATATATTCGGGACCATATATTTCTCATTCAAGTTGGGTGAAAGGGGGGGGGGGTTAAGTGGTGGGGCGTGACCATGGACATGAAAGGGGGGATAGTAAATCCCCTTCGTCAAGGGAATACTGGGAAAAATATGGGATTAGAAAATAGGGGATAATAAAAACGCAATCTAGACCTCTCGAAAATACTAGCTGGGGGATAAAACGTAGGGGGAAAACGAAGTAGAAGAAATAACGGCGAATTATCACAAATAAAAGACAATGGGAAAACTGAAAGAAGGGATACTCAATGATGTCAAGTACTCTCCAGGTAAAAAATAAGGATTAGGGGGGGAAAGGTTAAACATGATTCACTTAGGGGTTCTCCTCATTATCGTGGGGGAGAATGCATTTTTTTTTTTTAGATGTGCCAGGTATGTTGAATGGATGGAGGTATCCGCATGTCTGGTTTGTGTAGATGGTAAGTATGAGAATGTTGGTCAAGTTCTGAAAACACATGTTCATGTTAAATACCCACCCACAAAAATAACACACAGGGCAAGATCCACATAGGTGACACGTCAGTAAACTTGATTCACGACGTATAAAGTCAGATTCGAATGATCACTAGTGAAACAGCCGCGCGATTTGGACGACGTTTTTCTTCATTCAATTATTAGTGGAAACGCCACAGTCACGCCTGGGACAAAAATGGTTACGCGACGAATATGGGAAAGTGAACATCACCAAACAGTCATTATTTATCACAGGGTGACGTGGGGTGCAAAGCCCCATTCTCAATACAGCAATAGACGGTAGACAGCATTACAATGATGAGTCAGATGCATGTTATATTTCATAGTGCTGTAAATGTAGTCAGGTCGAAAACTCCATCCTTTTCTATAACAGCCAGGAGATAACCAGATGTATGAGATCAGTTCACTCTCCTTAGTTTGACTTCAGCAAGACAGACACGTCTGCCGAAGTATAAATAATGTCCTCAAAAATATCCTCTAGATAATAAAGGTTTTACCCCCCCCAATAACTAGTTCATTTAACAAAGTAGCAAGTAATGGTCCTCTTGGTAACATGCATCAACCGATTGCAGTACAAATGCAGCGACATGTGAGCTGGGAAAAAAAAAACATCTCGTGACGACGACTTTCGAAGACAGGCTATGAATCTCAGAAATCGCTCGTTCGATTAACGAACCCAAAAAATCGATAGAGTTAATGAAAAAGTCAATTTAACCTTGCTTTCATGAAATACACAGAAATGGGGGTTATTCACGCCTCCCGGCATGTGCAAATACACTAGAGGTATTATCCCGAATAAACGAAATATCCATAAGAGGACTACACATCCCTGACAGAACAAAAAATAGCGGAGATCCCCTCTTCAACGAGGCATCTCTTTCGCCATTCCAAATCGCTCACTCCACTAGTGGTGGGCGGAAACCGATCGACCAAACGAAGCAAGACAAGTCCATGCGCAGTTCCTCCAAGTCCAGCGCAAAATGACCACAGCTCAAACTTAACTGCATTCGATACCAACGCGAGAAGACAAATGCTTACCGAGAAAAGTGACTATAAATTTCAAGCAGTTGTTGCCCTTGCGTTATACAACAGATATTGAAATAAAACGATGTTGCGAGAATTTATCACGCAACATATCACCACCTCCTCCCGATAAAAAAAAATGTGGAACATATTTTTTTTTTTTCAATATCAAAGAGCAAGCGATAAGCGGCTCAAAACGCACGAATTATGCGCTGATAATTAATTAAATTGCCAAACAATAGGCTAATTATAGAGTGTCTGGTGAGGATATACCTCAACAGAAAAATAAATATGTCTCAAAAAATATTCACATCGGGGGAGGTGTCACCAACACACATCACGTTAGCATGTAAACACAATATACGTATGCAAGTTACTATAATCATCATTAAACAGCATACTCTAATATTGTCTTTAAAAAATGGATGTACAAATCTGATAGGAAAATTTAAATAGTACATTCTTTGACATGTAATGACATAAGTACATAGTAAAGTTAAACTACATGACGATCCAGGACATATGCTCTGGTATTCCGAGGGTAAGTACACAATCTAGAACTCGTCATGCTTGAACCTAGTAAGGTAAGTCCTCAGCTCAACAATGACATTCTGAGAAAGTACAAGCAATATAATGCTAATTAATAACTAATATGCTTCATAAGGTACAATACATTATTAATAATTGTGGCTGTTTAGTAAACTAACGGCCCTTATATTAACTACTCAGTCCTCCTCTATCATTTTAAAAAACGAACAGAAGAAGATGACAACAAAGCACGATAGTGTGTACATATAAAGTAAGTACAGGTGTGCTAATCTATTGTAGAAATATAGGTGTGTTATGACTCTGTAATATATGGAAATATAGGACAGAAGTATTAGTTGGAGTCATGTGGGCATCTAGACAAAATGTCAGCCATCACATTATCCGCACCACGGATAGCTCGTACCGTGAAGTGAAAAGGTTGAAGAGCTATAGCATATCGAGTGGATCTCGAACTCTTCAAATTCTTAGTCTGAATAGCTGTAAGAGCTTTTCTGATCAGTCTCTAGAATGAAATAAAACCGAGTAGTTCCTCTCTGCCGCATTTAGTTTTCTAGAAATGTACATAACAGGATGCAGAGTATTTGCATATTCTTGCATCAGTGCTGCTCCAATCCCAGTGGATGAAGCATCACTCCGAAGAACAAAAGTCCTATCAAGCGTAGGTAATCTTAAGATGGGAGGAGAAGAAAATATATTCTTGATTTGGTCTAGTGAAGATTGGCATTCTTCAGACCAACGGACCAGATTAGGCGAACCTTTCTTCAACAATGTTGAGAGAGGTGCCATGATCGAAGATAAATTTGGAATAAATCTCCCATAAAATTGAATTAAACCTAAGAGACTCCTAACTTGTTTCTTCGTTTTAGGAACAGAGATGTTCAGTATTTTGGAAGTATTGTGGTCTTCTGTCTCAAGAGACCATGACCAACACGATGACCCAGGAAAGAGATTTCACCAAAACCAACAAAAGCTTTAGAAGGTTTCGCTGTCAAATTATTCTCACGTAGAGTGGACAGTAAGTCATATAACCCTAAATAGTGATCTTCCCAGGTATCACTGAAGAGACAGATGTCATCTAAGTATGCGATGACATCCGAACGATGTGACAGAATTCGACGCATCATGCGAACGAAAGTGGCAGGGGCGTTCATGAGACCAAAAGGCATAACATTCCATTGAAATAGACCCCTAGGTGTAGAAAAAGCAGTAAGAGGTTTGGCATGCTCTGCTAAAGGCACTTGCCAATAACCTTTAGACAAGTCAAGTTTAGTGAAGAATCTAGAATTAGAAAGTCTAATCAGTAGATCTTCTAACAAAGGCATCGGTTCAGCGTCGAACTTTGTGACCTGATTCAATTTGCGATAATCAACGCAAATTCGTATGTTCTTATCCTTCTTCCGGACAATAACCATGGAAGAAGAATATGGTGAAGTCGATGGTTCAATTATATTTAATTGAATCATTTCATCCAATTCCTTTTCCACTTGCGACTGAAAGTGTATAGGAATAGGATACGGCCTAACCCTAATTGGATTATTGTCGGTAAGAATTATGTCATGTGTTCTATGACATCTGTGTGTCCAGGAATGTCAGTGAGAACATCCTGAAATGTTTGTAACATCGACAAGTCTCGTCGATGTTCGTCACCAGAAAGATTAGGAGAAACAGAAACGTTTTTCCAAGATTCCGTGGAATGTAATGGAACCACTGGAAGGGGAAGGTTGACATCAGAGAAGGTAGCTTCCTCATCCTGAATGACAGACAGGGATGAATAATGACCGTGAGGTGCAGCAGCATCATCCGTTGCCTGGAAAATAGGCAGCAAATAGTCCGGACGTTCGTGAAATTCCGAAAGCATGTTTATGTGGAAAGTTTTATGCTTTCCATCAATATCGACCACATAGACAACATCGGAAATCCGAGAGACTATTGCATACGGACCTTTCCATGCAATAAGAAGTCTATTTTCCCTACTGGGGAGTAGGACGAATGCTTTGTCACCTGGACAAAGTTGTCGTAGACATCTATTCTTATTAGCAAACTGCCTTGCCTTCTCTTTAGCAATTTCTGATGAAGCAGTTGCTAGCTTACATGCCTCAATGATCTTTTGTCTAAGAGCAATGACATACTCATATGAGGATTGAGTTTCATCGCTAATATCATCGGCAGTGATGAGATCGTGTAATAAAGACATAGGGCCGCGTGGACGCGCGCCAAAGACAAGTTCGAAGGGAGAAAATCCTGTGTGTTCATTAGGGACTTCTCTATAGGCAAAGAGAGCCGCGGGTAAAACCCTGTCCCAATCTTGAGGATGATCTTCAGTTATCTTACCAAGCAAAGTCTTGAGCGTTCTATTCAGACGCTCAACTAACCCATTAGACATAGGATGGTAGATACTACTGAGAGATCGTTCAATATGTAAGGTAGACATTACCTGTGACATAGTGTCAGATATGAGTTGAGTGCCATGGTCTGACAATATTTCTCTGGGGAACCCCAAGCGAGAAAATATCAACCAAAGAGCATCTGCGATATCTGTAGTAGATATGCTCTTAAGAGGAATAGCCTCTGGCCAACGTGTGCACATATCGACACATGTAAGGATAAACTGATGTCCTCCGGCCGACTTGACCTTAAAAGGGCCAATAATATCTATGGCCATTTTCTGAAACGGCCGAATAGGAATGTCAGCAGCCTGGATAGGCGCAGCATGTCGTGGTCCTCTAGATTTGACCTCCTGACATACCTTGCATGATCGGCAGTAAATACGAATGTCCTTATTGACAAAAGGCCAAAAGAAAGCCGCAAGGACTCTCGACTTCGTACGGGCAAAACCCATATGTCCAGCACATTGCGAGTCATGAGCATGTTGTAAATATTTTGGACTCTCATGCTCTTGGGAACAAAGAATTTGCGAATGTGCCGACGTAGTCGAATCTTGTACCATACGTACAAGTACGCCGTTTCTCATTGCAATCCAAGATTTTCTATTTGTATCCTGATTCGGATCACCTTTCTTCGCAAGAACGAAGAATTTTTTTAAAGAAGGATCTTCTTCTTGCAATTTTATGAAAGAGTCACGAGTGATTACTAAGTGACTATCTTGGCTATCAACTTCATTATCACTATTCAGTGAAGTTTCGGGTGTTTGTAGAGCTTGTGCTCTTGTAACTACTGCATTTGTAGCTTGCATGTTATTATCTTCCCAAGCAGCAATCTGCTGTGGGGTACACTCCCTAACTCCGTGAATACGACCAATAATAAGGTCCGCAATAGGATTAGGTAAGAGACAAGCATGCACATCTCCAGTAAAGAAAGGAGTGGCAATGCGAATTACAGCAGTAGGATATTTTTCTAGAGTGCCGCCAAATGTGACACATTTAATAACCCTTCCTGTAGCACAAGATGGATCTACAAGCGATTGTCTAACACCAATAGTGGTGCATCCGGAATCGAAAGGTAGTGAGACCGGAGTATCATTAACAAGACCCTTATGTAGAATTAAAGAACCCCTCCCGTCATGCGCAACAGCAGCAGGAAGAGCGGGAAGTGGGTGACCACAACTCAAAGTAGTTATGGTACCCGGTTCGAATAAAGTACTGCATTGGGGGCATTTGTTTGCTCTCTCAAAGTCAAAAGCAGAACTAGTGACAGCGTCAAAGTTTTTACTATCAACAACATGATTACAGGCTCCCTCAGTTTCCTGTTGTACAGCATTAGCCTGCTGATATCTCTTTTTTTTTGTGTTGAGATCTACCCCGACTATTATTACCTCTGAAGTTATCAAAGTTATTATTATTATCTCTGCAGTTATTATTGTCTCTATTGTAATTGTTATACTGGTTCGAATTCCAGTTTCCACGATTACTATCATGTTCACATTGATGCGAACATCTATTTGTTTGGTTCTGAGGTCTTCGGCAGGAATAACCTCTATTACCATATCCTCTTTTGAAATGCCTATATAATTATTTAGGGGGTGATAGTAACGACCACTATCAGGTTGTCTCCAATTCTTCGAAGAAGAATCACCATGAAATTGATTTCCATGATTTTGACAGAAATTACCGCTACTCTTTCTATCAAAATTTTGTTGGAATCTACGAGCAAAGTTTTGACCATACGGAGCTGCCGAAGCAACTGGTAAACCTTCTTTCACCTTAGAGTTACCCATGGTTATGTGTGGGTGCGCAGTTACGTATTGGCAACAGAAATCTTCCATTTCTTTTATTGTTTTAGGTTTACGTTCATGAAGGAAAGCAAGGAAAGACTCATTGACAGACGACATGACTTTGTCTCTAAGTATTAAGTCCATAAGTCCTTCATAAGTTTTTTCCGTCATAGATAGTTCAACCCATCGTGAGAAAGTAATGCGTATTCTTGCAATAAACTCGGAGAATTCAACTCCATTTTCAGGTAACATGTTTTTAAATTGTGGACGATAGCCGTCTTCGTTAAGCTGATATTTCTTTAACAAAGCGGCCCTGACAACCTCATAATTGTTCTTGTCAGGTTCATCCACCATATTTAATATACTTAGAGCTTTACCTGTCAGTATCCCTGATAACTGATAAACATATTTTGCTTTGTCTATGTTATGAGCTGTACATGCTTGTTCAAATCTGTCCAGATAGAACATTATGTCATCACTGGAAGGACTAAATGTTGGTAACTTAATCTTAAAAGTATCATTATTAGCCTTCCCAGAAGATGAACCCTTGTTTGAATCATTACCATTACTCATGCTCGTCAATTTCAATTTTTCCAACTCTAAAGCTAAGACCTTTTCTTCATGTTCCATTTTTTTTTGCTTTTCTCTCATCAGACTCTCTCTTCTCTCTCTCTCTTGTAACTCTCTCTCTGAATCTTTCTTTTTTGAAGTCTTTCATTTTCAGCTTCTTTTTCAAGTCTTTTATTTTCAGCCTCTTTTTCAAGTCTTTTATTTTCAGCTTTTTTTTCAAGTCTTTTATTCTCAGCCTCTTTTTCAAGTCTTTTATTCTCAGCTTCTAGCTGTAGCTTTCTTTCCTCAGCTTCTGATTCCCTTTTTTGTTTTTCCATTTCCATTTGGAATCTTTTTTTCATCCACCTGCATCTGCAGTTTCTTTTGTTCAGCTTCCATATGCAGTTTTTTTTTTGTTCAGCTTCCATTGCTTTATCATATCGAGCAGTTGCAAATTCTTCTAACTTATCACCAGTCTTCCCAAGCAATTTACCCTGCTCAATAAAGTGCTCAAATGTAGACATGTTGTCTAACATATGAGTCCAAAACCTGAAATAATTAACTAATTTTTTTCAAACCTAAGTGTAACAAGTCTTAATTAAGCACTTGTATATTCACATCACATTATATTATCCCAGTCTCTGTGGGAAACAAGTCTCCAATCAAAGAACTTGTATATGAAATATCAGCAATCAATTCTTGATCATAAGTGCACTTCTCATTCAATAGTGCACGACACTATTCATCATTCATTTATCATCAGTGTAGTAGTAACAGTGCATTAGCATAGCCCATTAACTAATTACTATAACTGTAAACAATGACTATGTAAACACATGCAGAATGTAAACATTGAAAATGTAAACAATACAAACAATGTAAACAATAACAATGTAAACAATAACAAAGATCAGCAACAATACAAAAACTTTCGCAGAAATCAACTAAAAATAAAGCAGAAATTAATGAAATATCACAAAAAATGTGACGATATCTGCGATAGAATTAAACAAAATACACGACACCACAGTGTATAAACAAAAATGTTGTATGAAACTAAATTATAGACAAGAGTAGGCTAACAAATACAAACAAATCAAAACAAAACTAAAGAATGCGAAATAATAACGAAAACAATATTAAAACATGTCATCACAGCTAACATAAATAGCAACAGAAGTCGCTTAGCAAATTCCAGTATCGGAAATTTGCAAACCTTACAGAAAACGCTCACAATAGACGACCTCTATGACGTGGCATAATCTAACGGAGACACCACCCAACCGAGAACCCGCTGAAATATAAACATATAAATATACAAATAACATATAGACATATAACATATAGAATGAGATGATACACAGAAGACTCAGCAGAAGTATAAGGGCACAGTTTACATACAAACAGGCCACTTAACTTATAGGCTTCCAATCGTAGAACAGCAGAAACACGGATGTCAATCAACGTCCTAAAGAGCGAAGCTCCAACGATGATGGCACATCTGAACTGCTTCCACTGCTAACACGATGGTACAAGAGCTTCTGAAATACTGTGTGTTGAGTTGTTTCGGCACTTGACCTTCTAATCCAAAAGTAAGTTGATGGAAATCGGTACTTGGCCTTCTTCAGAAAACAACCCGTTTCAACCGGCACTTGACCTTCACAAAAACGACAGCACTGGAACCTTGACAGCAGCAACTTGCTTGACTTGCGTAAAAGATAACAGCAGTCCGAGTTATCCGGCAACATGTAACAACGCCGGGTACTGTCAAATTCTTGTTTCCGTCAAAAAGTTGAAATTTTGACTTTTACCGGGCAACGCCGAGTACTTTGAAAATTTTGAAGATGTTGACTGTATTGAAGAATGTTAATTTCTTGAAGGATGCTGATGAATTCTTGTTGAAAATGAAGTGGGTAAGGGACCCCGTGTTTGCTGGTACCAGAATCAAACCAGCTTATGGCCACCAAATGATGCGTGATGCCATATGATGATGGATGGTATCCGCATGTCTGGTTTTGTGTAGTGTGTAGATGTGTTCAGTCAAAACAATGTTCATACAACAATAACAGGGCAATCCACATAGGACGTCAGTAAACTCACGACGTATAAAGTCAATGAGTCTTGAAACAGCCGTTGACGTTTTTTCTTCATTATTTATTGTGGACGCCACAGTGACAAAATGGTTACGCAAATGTGTAGGCACATCAAACAGTCATTATCACAGCAACATTCAATACAGCAGCAATAGACGGTAGACAGCATTACAATGATGAGTCAGATGCATGTTATATTTCATAGTGCTGTAAATGTAGTCAGGTGAAAAACTCCATCCTTTTCTATAACAGCCAGGAGATAACCAGATGTATGAGATCAGTTCACTCTCCTTAGTCTGACTTCAGCAAGACAGACACGTCTGCCGAAGTATAAATAATGTCCTCAAAAAAATATCCTCTAGATAATAAAGGTTTTCCAAACCTAGTTCATTTAACAAAGTAGCAAGTAATGGTCCTTGGTACATGCATCAACCGATGCAGTACAATGCAGCGACATGTGAGCTGGGAAAAAACATCTCGTGACGACGACTTTCTAAGACAGGCTATGAATCCTTCTTCAAGACCCAAAATAACAACAGAAGTATCAAAGACCTCCCGGGCAATTGATGGCAAACCCCACATCTAGAAGAGTATTATCCCGACAAATAAACACTATATCCCATAAGAGGAACACCACATTCCCTGAAACCAAACAAAAAACAAAACACGGACAACACCCTCTATCAACGATGGCAATCTCAACTTTCGCCATTCCAAATCGCTCCTCTCCACTGAGTGGTGGGTCGGAAACATCCGCATCGGACCAAGACTAAGCCAATAAAAGTCAACGACTCAGCGCAGTCCCCAGCCGCCCCACCAGAACACTAGACAGTCCAACTTACCCTCTGCAAAAAATAAAACGTGCAAATATTCGCGATTACCAAAAGAAGCACGCGATTATACGATTTACAACAAAAAATTACCCTGACAGAAGCAAACAGTCTGACTATAAAGAAAGTCAAGCGAGGAAATGAGCAATCTCCCCCCACCCATCTTATAACGATAGGCATATCGAAAATACAAACCCTTCGTTGCGAGCCCATTTATATCCTCTCTCTCCACGGAATCGCTCACCCCCCCACAGAATGCAGATACTATCGAACAACAACAATTGACCAAAACCCCCACCACTCTGTGGGCGGACCCCCCGATCGGACCAAGCTTCTTCGTCTAATACACAGCCAGCCACATCCAGATCCATTAGAAAGCATTCCAGTCACCAGCTTGCAAACACGCGCTATACAAGACAGGCATCCACACCGCTCCACTGCAAAACAACCCTTAACTGCCCATGACTGCCTCGCATACCACCGCGTCCAGCACCAGATTTTCAGCGACCAACCACTGGTGTAGTTCACCCCCGTTTGATATCCTATCACACTTAACATCTTTCATACGCCTTATGCACTTATGTCAGTCAAGCCCATGGTCCGGAAGAGACCACCCCACCCCCAATTAGACCACCCCCCCCCGCGGTAGCCCCGAAAGATTATACACCTGTCCCCAATAATCCCGTTTGGCAGCTGGCATTTGCCTTGTGATGTAACATGCAACTCCACTAAACCGCCAGAATACCACATCTCCAATTCCAAACCTGCCAAGTCTGCGCACAGGACAGAGCAATGTGAGAATGAGAGGGACCATGCGTCATAAGCAGATCTTTTAAAACAAAAATACATGGCCACAATATCATGAGAATTATAAAGAAGACATTCATGATTAAAGCTGGGAGAACAAGCATCGCTACGCAGACACTATGAGTCTTTGGAGATCATTTTAAAGACATAATTCTTTAAGGACCATACCTCGACCCCCAGCCACCCTTTTAACTTTTATATTATAGATAATACGATCCTATTTTTAATGTGTTGGCGGGAAGGCATCAAGAATTGAAGAGTTTATTCACTTAGAAACAAAGATAGCAGCAGCGAGAAAACTTTTTCAGGGAGTAGGCTCAAATTGTTTTAATTCCATTCACATAGAGAGAAATACATGCAGTCTAACGAGACGAGGTTAAGTAAAAAACGTAAGAATGGCTGTATTACCGCTTCCACCTATGTCCCAGTCTTGAGACAATATGGATAGCGAGTCCATTGGCATTTTTTGACTACAACCCCATAAAAGTGCCAGATTTAAAACCCTCAGATAATGATTGTTACGCTAAGGAGAAGGATATAATTTTGATGTAACAAGAAGAGACATGGTTTCGCAACCAGACGATAACTTTTTTCAAGGGCCTTAAAATCCTACCCCCTGCAGACCCAAGTAGGAACAGTCCTCAATTAAGATGATTTGCGCAAGGTCCTGCAGAATGGAAGAAGATTCGGAATACCACGGACAAGCATTGGAAGCCCCACAAAGATCCCCAATGGAATCCAGACCCCGAGGACGATCCCAGAGTCCTCTGGGTAGGACAAACGAATTTAGACAATCTTTTGAAGGACCGAGGACTGGGGGTTAGCAATGGACACCAAGTCCAGGAGGAAGTTTTAGTTCCTGGCGCTATTTATTTTTTTTCTTCACATGACCTCTTACACCTCCACGGTATGAAAGGAGAGGAACGAACTAAGTAAGTAAGAAAGTTATTTTTTTAACAGTCACCATGTCAACTGACTTTTCATGTGAGTTGTCTTATGCATTAGTTAACGAAATTCAACCTAACGTTTATATGTGTATTCATTATATTTTTGGTAAACCAAACCAATTCTGACGTTTAATGTGTGTGGCGGTATCATCTAATCGAACGTACCAATTGTCTAAGATGACAAACTTCAACCCTCTCCAGTGGCACTTCCGCTTTCTTTTATCTCACCCCGCTCCTAATCTCCCTTCGTTCGCTTTACATCGTTCTCGAAGATTAACTTGTCCTACTTCGTCCCGCAACCAACACAGTACCTGAGAAACCGTAACCCACACACACCGTTGAGCGCTGTCTTTAGTTTAATCGCTAACCCAGCAGATATAGAGAGTCTACATTTAGATGATATTCTTAATTCCTTAAACCCATACGTATGTCTGGGAAAGGTACTTAACAAATATAATTTGATTTTCGTTTTAACGATTCTCGGAAAAAAATTCCACGAACCCATGATGTATCCTCCATTTTTTTGTCCACAAGATAGATCTCGAACTTTTACGAAAATTTTTAGAAAAGGTATTGGTTGTGCAGACCCAACCAGCAGGAGAGTCTTTCCGGAAGATTAACAAATTGTGCGACTTTGGAGTCAAAGAAAATCAAGTAATCTTTTCCCGCCAGACGTAGTTTTATGAAACAACACAATTTTGATAAAGTAGTATGTTTTGAAAGGGATTATACAGGGACACGATCTGGGACGTGGTAAATTTGGTCAAAAAAAAACATATACAGGTGACACGGGAAGATCTGTCAAGCGACTAATACATGGATTATGTAAAGGGCAGTCACATGATTTAAAAATGGCCTATACGGAAACATTTATTACGTTGTCCATGCAAAGTAAAATGTTCTTCATGATGGGTGGTTGGAAATTCTTTACCAATAATCAGACGCCTTATTTGCAGTTGGTTTTGGCATTTTAAATCTACTGAAATTTAACACTACGGTGCGAATAAGGGGACAGCTTTTCTAACCAAAGGAGAAATATGTGCATTCTGGCGGACACAGTAACATTTCGCTTTAAAAAAACACCTGTCAGCATTAATAAGATTACGTCACTGCATTTTCCACTCTTGACACAGGAAGAAATCTCAGACCGTGTGAATAACGAGATAGGATCTGGGATTCCAATAAAAGGCGCGCGACAAAGTACTATTGGAAATCGCGAGCGTCTAAAATTAGAAAGGAATGAAACCTCAACTACAGTATTGGAGGTTACAGCGATGTCCCTCGGAACCTGCCTCTAACACAGCCTGAACAGTGGGAATCATATACTCTTAGCACACTCAACCACCTTAAAGGATGTAATCTTAAAACAGTTGCCCCAACAATATACGGACGTTTCCATGTGGCAAAATGTCTATTCACGCCGATAATATAAAGTTAAAAATGCTAAATATTTACAATTTTAGTCTGTCTTTAATATTGCAATTGACAGTATGTAAAGGGACTTTTAAAGGTTGCATAAGAAGGCCTGAACACAAAATCAGCACTTAAAATGACTAGTCTCATTAACACCACTGCCAGAGCTGGATGACACTACTCCAAGTCCGGGTTTTTCACCAAAGGAACCAGTAAGCGATAGTTATGGCCATCTAGACTCTAGTGGGAGCAGGGCAGTAAATGATGATACTCAAGGCGTATCAATAATATTTATTAACTAACAATTTCATCGCGTCAAATTGCTTATGCGTATTGCGTCATACTTTTTATTTAAATCGAATTTCCTTAAACCGAGAGGCTGTCCCACATAAGCACTTTCATCCACTCACTGTTCAAAAATAAAGCTGGGGGGGGGCAGAACAGTCTCAGAAAGATGAAGTGTGTGGATGAGAAGCGGAGGTCGCTTGATGTTCATATCAGGAGACCTAATACTTAAAAAATCGAACAGGTCATTATTGTATATGCCTACTTCGTCAGTGGTACAAGTTTGCCATCATATCGCCGACTATAATACGCCTACATTCAGACTGAGAATCTCTGAAAATCCGCAGATGACGAGTAGGGGCAGTAAGTACTTACCTCACAACCCTTGTTGCATAGGGGTTGTGCTACTTGCGCAAAAACCACTACATCTGTAGTAATCTGAAGTATGTAATGCAGAGAACAGAACCAGTCCAACAGCACCTGCGAGGATCGAACAAGCATCTGAAGACAGACGGTACACTAGACGCATCAAAACTCATCACTGAGTAGCATACAATGCACAGCCAATTGGGACATTTCTATGGTCTTAACTATACCCTTTTTATGCAAGCAAAAGTTTAAATTGTCATCCAAATAAAAAAGAAACGAAAATTGACCACTATCAACAACGTTTTCAATTTTTTACTAAACATACTTTATTTCTATATGTAAACCTAGGCAACTCAATAAGTGATTATTAAAAGTTTCTATATGTACTACATTATAAAACTAGTCTTCATTAGATCTATTCTATTGACTAGAAGTTTTCATCCAATAGACTAGGCGGTTTGTTTTTTGTACATGAACTACAACAGGAGCTAGTCAATTAAATGTTGCTTAAAATGTAACCGATTCATCAGCTTGGTCTCATAGAAATACGAGTCAATATTTCTCTCGCAGAAGGAACGGATAGGAGGATAATAATAAAGTTCATGTGACACCGTTAGATGAATCTGCAGTTGGTTATTTTCTTCTTAACTGCCTTTAGGCTCATCTGAAATGTAGTAGCGTTATTCTTTCTGAGTTACATAGCTGGCTAAGAGATACATTCCTGAGCGAAAAGTTGATTGCCGCTTGAAGCGAGACCCTCACTTTACATATTGCTAAGTTTTTGGCTATTGCATGAAGCAGTGAGTACGATAAAAGCCGAGTTTCAATGTATAGTTGTTTATTTTTTAGTTAACCGTAGTCCAATAAGACAGTTTAACAATTATGTTTGCAATGATCTGGCAGTGGGGCTACGATACTCCATGCTCAAAACACTGAATCTGAAAATAATGTTTCTCATTCGATTGTAACTATATCTGGCCTGGTTTCTGAAGCTGTTTGAAAGTTATAAAAATATTATTCTAGACTGCTATGAAAAAGATACAAGTTGACGTGCCTGTTGCTTCTGTGAGAGTTAGTCAACACTTGTGCTGGACCTACTCAAATAGATCCTCGTCTTTCGATGTGCTCTTTTCAATCAAGGTGTCAAATGAGCGGTCTCTATTTCATTCTAGCTGTCTCCCACAGTGTTTCTTTCTTATTGCATCTTCCACTTCTCCTTTTATTTGTATTGTGGACGCTTCGATTTTTTGATCTACATGTCTGTCCTCTTCACATGTTCACATGAAGTTTAATTGTCTTATTTTATATTTATTTGTTAATGCTAATCTTTTTTTCCTACCTCTAAAACAAATTGTTTTGTATTATTTATTCTCAGATGTCCATCTAGAGAGAACGATGCTAATTCTAAACCAAAATAAAAAAAAAAAAATTAAGAAAAAATAAAAGTTTAAAACAAAAATTAATTCCGTAACAATTCACTCTTTTCACTTCCAAAATTTTAAAACAAAGCATAAGTAAGAAGTAATATCAGGTAGATAACTAATTGATGCATAAAAATAATGTATTGTTTTGTACGCATATAATTTACGTATATTTCCATATGTAGCAGCACAAGTACAATGTGTCCCACCTAGAGATAGTTTTCAGATATGGGATATCCGAACTACCACTTTGACCCATGCAGGCAGAAACCTTAGGCGGCTGTCCCTGCCAACATTTTATTCGGAATTAAAATCTTTATCCAGTATTATTAACTAAAAATTTCGTAAGTATTTATTATTGCGCTATCTTTAAAAACCATTATCATCCATAAATCTAAAAATAAAATTGTCACGGAATTGTTTTTGCATAGACTGGTCTAACAGTGACCAAATTTAGAGTATCTACGTGAGGGTCATCAAATCAATTCTACCTTTCTCTACTTCTGGCAGAAGCTTTCAACTGATATAACAGATGGGTTGGCTTCAATTCTAGGGTATGCGCCTTATATGAATTTTAAACATTCTCAGAATCGACGATCAATAAGCCTGAAAATCGATCACAGGCCGTTCAAAGACTTAAGTATCTTCCCAAGACACCTTCTATGCGAGATCAAAAACAATGATTCTCGCATCTTGATTGTAAGCCCCCAGACACTGATTATATTTCAGTCTGAAAAAAAATAAAAAAAAAAAAAATAACAAATAATATGTAAAATTATAAAATAATAAAAACATAATTATAAACAAATTCCCATGTGGGAACTACAAAAAAAAGTGCACAACAGGTCTCTAGCGTTCCTAAAGGTCACCACTAAAAAACCACTAAAACAAAATGTTGAAAGTTCAAAAAAATAGACTTCTCAATCAAACAAAAAACCCTGCAAAAAAAATAACAGCAAACAAAAAGACAAAAAAAAAAAACCTCTATAAAAAAAAAAATACAAAAAAAAAATTGGACAAATAAAAAAATTAACCCATTTAAGAATTTGTATCTCAGCAGCCATCTTGATTAAATCAATTGGAAACTTTCTACCAAACAAGTTATCACATGAGCAGCTCATTAAATGGAAACAAATAGGCCTAAGCACCCTCCAAGGTCCTCGGTTTGGCTAAAAAGTTAATAAAATTAACGCAAAAACAAATCCATCCCATAAAAAAAAATACAAAATACCATACACTCACTCCTGTCGTATCCATCAGTCCACATCCTACAATAAACCCCCCCTGGGCACCTAAAAATCCTTCAAAATCACGTATGATAAAAAACCAAAAAACCAAGTAAACAACACAAACGCATAACCACTTGTTCTGGATCAATTGTTGTAAGCCTCTGAAAATAAAAATCGCTAATAAAAACTTCACAACAATGTTTCACATGAACTATAGCTAACAACAAATGGATTATCACTGAAGTACGATATCATGTCAAATGAGAAAATTAAACAAAATTATCACTCCTGACATTTTAGTGACATCAACAAAAAACAAAAAAAAAACGAAAAATCAATTAAAGAACAAAACAAATGTTCCATGTGGAATACGACGTCACTTTAGACAAAACATTAACAAATAAACAATACAACAATACAATCCGCAATCTACTAGTAAACTCGGAAAACTACCACATTATCAATAAACAACATAAAAAAAACATTACTTATATGTCTGTACGATATAATGCACAAGGAAAAAAAAGGAACTAAAAAGTAAAGGGGGACGGGGCTACAAAAGTGGTGGGCATCGAGACGGACAGAAAGAACAGGAGAAACCCAAGGCAACCGTGGGAAAAAAAAAACGTTGGGGGGGCACATGACAAACCTTACATTTGAAGTAAACATTAATCAATACTTATACAATAATGGTTCGAATAAATTATTCTCCACTTCAAAAACTGAGGGTTTTGCACAGCCTAAAAATTAACTTGAAAACACCGACTTTTCTACATTGAAATTACAAATTTTTTTTCTAATGTTGCCAAAAATTATCGCAAAAAAAAAACTACAAATGTCAATCTCCTGCCAAATGTGGAGATCTCACACCCTTAACAAAATCATCAAACTTAATTTCAAAGCTCAACTTGGTATCTGACATCCAATTGTTTTACAAAACAATTTTCTTAGCTTATGTACTTTCTGTACATACAATATCAAACCCAATTAACAACCCACCATCTGAGACTTCTTAAACACCAGGTGTTTTCGCGTAATTATTTACAATGTTAACGCGTATATCTCAATTCTGGTTTTTTTATTTATTGACCCCTCACTCAATTAAATCCCCCAACACCTACCAGACAACAACCCAAGGGGGAGTAAAAACTTAAACACAAGACCCAATCATGAGCATTTCAAAGAATACAAAAACAAAAAAAACAATTACAAATAGAAAAAAAAAAACAACAAAATACCGGGAATACATCTTCAGTATCCACAAAAAAAACCAAACAAACAACTTTCATGCACTCGAACCTCAGCCAACCCTCCCACCTAATCTCCCCCTCCAAATACACCCCAGACTTCCCAAGCAACCATTGAGCCCAACCGACCAATCGTCAAATCCCCCAACGCCCCCGACCCGGCCAAACAACAAGATGTTAAAAAAAAACAATCCCGAAATCGCCAAAAGCCAATAAAACATAAAAGACTTCCATTTGATCTTGTGCGTACAGAAAAAATCTTCAACTACCAATTTGTTTATACACAATAATCAAATAGTCCTTTAAAAAAAAAAATAAACAACTAAATGTTTTTTTTAACTACAACTACAGTTCGCTTCTAACAAAAAAATCTGCCTTCATATTTCAACAAACTTAATCACAAACGATCATAGTAACAATAAAGCTAGTCGAAAAACCCTTCACGGTATATGTATATTTTTCCGTTGTAAAAAAACAAAAAATTCTTTTATCCACTTTTGGCTCGGTGGCGTGGTGGCCCTCCTATCTGGGTATTAAACAGTGCCCCGAACTCATAGGGGGGGTGCTCAACAGAGTCGTAAAAATAAAAAAAAAACAAAAAAAAAACAAACAAAAAAATATATATAAAAAAAAAAAAATTCAAAACAAAAAAAACTGCTTAAAAAATAATAAAAAACGTTAAAAATCAAATTTGTGCCCAAAAAAATAAAATAAAAAAAAAAAATAACAAAAAAAAAAAAAAAAAAAACGCAAAGATATAAAAAAAAAATGATGGCAAATAATAAAAAATCAAAATAAAACACAAAAAAAAAAAAATGGTGTGCCAAATGTCAAAAAAAAAAAAACAATAACAGTAAGCAAATGTAGAAAAAATGGAATAAAAAAAACAAAAAAAAAGACATAAAAAAAAAATAAAAATACAATCGTGTGAATTTAAAAACTAAAGGCATAAAATTATAAAAAAACAAAATTAAAAAAAAAAATTAGGGACATATCAAACAAATAATAAAAAAGACTAACAAAATAATAATCCGCACAATAAAAATTAAACAGAAATATATAAATTTGTCCCAATCATATAATTGCATATAGTCTTAATTTTGTAAATGTACATATCATAAAAAAAACTTCAAAAGGGACAAAAAAAATAAAAAAAGCTAAAAAAATCAAAAAAAAAAAAAAATAAAAAAAAAATATAAACAAAAATAATATAAAAACAATCCAAACAAAAATAAAAAAAATTAAAAAATAAACCTCATCTAAAAAATCTAAAAAAAAATATAATAAAAAAAATTTAAAAAATAAAAAATATTAAAGAAAAGGCTCCAAAAAAAAAAAATAACAGAAAATAAGAAAAAAAAAAAACTGAATACAAACTATAAATTAATAAAATGCCTTCTAATTAAGAAAAAGTAAAAAAAAAAAAAAAAAAAAAAAATTGAATCCAAAAAAAAAATAAAAAAAAATAAAAATAATTAAAAATTAAAATAAAAAATGAAAAAAAATAAATAAAAGTAAATCATCAAATTAAAATATTAAAATTCCAAAAATAAACTTGAAAAACAAATGCTGGTTTCAAATTTATGGCCGCTAAAATAATCAAACAAAAAAATAAATTAATAAAATCGAAATGACTATTATTTTTTAAAAGCTATCCGTATTAAAAAAATAAAAAATATTTGGAGCCAGTATTCTATGGTAAAATAATTCTAAATTAAAATAAAAAAATACCAAGTTAAATAAAAATAAAAAAAATATAAAAAAAACTAATAAAAATTTAAATTTATAAAAAATATACATAAAAAAACAAAAAAAAAAAAAAAAAAAGACAAAACTGTACAAAAAATAAAAAAGATAAATTCAATTCAAAATAAATTAATAAAACAAAAAAAAAAAAATTCATCATCAAATACTCAATCAAACAAAAACTTTTTGGTAAAAATAATCAAATAAACAAAAAAAAATAAAGAATATATAAATTTTTAAAAATAAATAAAATAAATAGAAATAAAAACCTAGGAAAAACGTATAAAAAAATTAAAAAGAAAAATAAAAAATAAAAATAATAATTAATATCGCAAATACAAAAAAAATAAAAAAATAAAAATAAATAAATAAAAAAAAAATAAAAAAAAATAAAAAATAAACAAAAAAAAAAAAAAGTAATATTAAGATAGTAAAAAATAAAAAATAAAAAATATAAATAAAATAAACTAAAATAAAATTCTAAAATAATAAATGGTAAAAAAAAAACATAAAAAAAAAGATATATAAATAAAATAATAGTATTAATAATAAATTATATAGATAAAAATATGATATAAGTGATATGAGATCCTTCAGACATAGGTGTAGAAGGGACATATGAAAATATAAGGATATTACCAGTGAAGGCCCCCCAACCAAAAAAAAGTAAAAAAAAAAGAAGTCAGGCTTTCATCCAATGAGACAAATAAATTTGTGCAATTGTGAATCAATATTTATTTAATTCGTTGCAAGTAAACTAGCAAGGGCCCAGAGGCCCCCATAAGGACAATGTGTGGGGTTGGTTACTTAATGTGTGGAGATGTGCAAAGAATTTGTAAGTGTGCACTCAGAGTGACTATTGGTGTGATTAGTCGTCGCATTTTAGTGAACATGTGAGAGACATCATGTCGATAGGGAGTGATGGTGGTACTCAATATTTCAGTCATGTGGTTGCTACAAAAATATTCCAAATTTCGGTGACAAGGTTCAGTTTCGTGGGGTACCCGTTCAAAAAGGTGATGTGACAGATCTGGCGATTTGTGCGTTGTCCCATAAAGGGGGTCCACGGGGTTGATGAGAGGGTCGGGTGGGGGGGTGGGCGACGGGGGTGACTGAGGTCATCGCGGATGTGCTTGCGATAAGCACTGATCTGGAATTGGTATGGGAATGGTGTGGTGGCAGGATGGGTGCGGGAGGGGGAGTGTATGGCCTAATGGTGCAACTTGACCAGAGCGATCAGATTGAGGTGTGGGGTTGTGGGTGTAGGATTAAGGGGAGTGTGAACCCAACGGGAGTGTAAATGGGGGATAAGCTGAGGTTTCGTGGGGTGGGAGGACAAGGTTGGGTGTTTGTCAGTAGGCGACAGTGGATGTAGGAGGGTGTGAAGTCCTTGTAATGTGACGTACAAGGTGCTGCTGCTGTGACCTTATGTGATAAGTTGATTTTACAATTCGATGGGACACTGTGATTCGGTTGACCAAGAGGCGTGAACGAAGTTGGAGGCGTATGTACTGTTGCGCTAATTATCCTACATCATAGTAGACTGTGGACTAAACTGTGTTTTCTTCCGTGTTACAAATGGGCACGAGCATGTAGAGATATGATGTTTCGTAGTAAATGTGATGTCTGATACGTCAGATCAGCCAGAGCACATACCAGTATCCAGCCCTGTGAGGTGTTAAGGGTACTGACTGTCACGACTGGAGCACGTCAGCTCTATTAATAAACAATATTTCAGATGGCTTCTTTAGACCTCGGTTTCGTTCTACGTTGCGACGATTCTCACAACATAATTGTTTTTTTTTTTTCAGCACACAAATTTTTTCATCATATAATAAATATATGAACCGCGATTAATACAATTTTCACGGCATTTTCTTCATGTGTAGCAGTGATCTCATGGACTTGATCAAGCGATAAGTACGAGCATACGGTGGCAATCCTATTTCTCTTCTTGAAAGAAAGTCACAATCATGTTTTTGGTTCCAATGATGGGCTTCACTGCCCGGTGAGCTTGTACATCTCACGTTTGGATGATAGAAAAGATAATATGAATCCTGTCCGTAAAGTTAGACATCATGTCATTAACAAAACATACGGCTTCAAATGCTCTGTCAAGGAGATTTTGATCATGAAATGAATAATGTGACCTGCAATCTTACAGAATATAGTGGCTGCTAGCTGAGGTGAATCGAAATGTCCGTTATTATTTCCACATCGCTGAGGTCGAATGCATATTACCCTGTTTGAAACTTCCAAGGTTCAAGTATCGATTAATCTCATATCTATCGAAAATGGTGGCTTTCGTATCGAGAGTTTCAATAAAAGAGATATTTATTTTTGATTTACCTTTAGAGTCAGAGGAAAATATGAAACTTAGCCATTCCTTTGCAATGACAATATAGATGAAACACTGGGGTAAAGCAATACACGATAGGTATCTAGGACGACAATCAACTTTCCCCAACAAATACTGATGAGATCCACGTTTATACCCGGCGACTGACAGGACCCGACATAGGTGGAAAAAACACAGTCCCTATCAAGGACGAAGGGCCAAATCACACCACTTCTCTAGCGAACACATCCTCCGTAATAGTACCCCTTCGGACCTCTCTAGAGACAACAGAAAAACATATAGTCGACTTAGATATGGTAAAGGATATACAGAAATTAAGACAAGACTCCGTCCTACCTCAGTACAAAACAATAAACACTCGGTGGGCGTTGCGGGGCCCTAAATTCTTCTGGTGAAAGCAAGTAACAATGGGGTGTTGGAAGTGGGGGTGGCGATGTCGTTACCAACGGGTAAATTGCAAGTTTTATTGGATGTTGGGGGGGGGTGGGAGTTTATTTTTTATCTTATTTTTTTTTAGCGTTTTTGACACAGTCTAACTTTACAAGGGAAGTTTTCATTCTTATCTTAAATGTTTTTTTTTTTTTTTTTATTTTTTTTTTTATTTACTCATTTTTGTTTTATGATTTATTTTTAATTATTGAGTTTACATTGCAAAGCACTGAAAAAAAAAAAATACCAAAAAAAAAAAAAAAAAAAAAAAAAAAAAAGGGATTTTTTCAAAAGAAAAAAAAAAAAAAAAAAAAAAAAAAAAGACCAAAAAACTGTACAAAAAAAAACTCTCAGAAAAAAAAAAAAAATTAAAAAAAAAAAGAAAATACATTCAGATGTTGAAAAATTAAGAACAAAAAAAAAAAAAGAAAAAAAAAAAAAAAAAAACAAAAAAAAAAAAAAAAAATGAGGGCAAAAACGCTGGCTAAAGAAATTTTATTAAAGTTCACTCTATTATCTCGAGTAAGCAATCCTGAAATCTTCTCGCGCGTTGCGTTACTAAAAAACTGGATCAATAAAAAAACGTAAGGTTTTGAGCTGTGCCCCCATCGCTCGGGATCCCACCCGCCCGCGCCTGCTTGGTGACATTTTGCGCTATGGGGGACTCAAAATTGGTGTCACGATGACAAAGATGGGGGGGGTCTTGTCTTATTATTGGTCGATTACGTAGCGAGTCATTCCACCGCCCAACACACTAATGGATGTGCATGCTGATATTTGGAGAATGGCCGAACGTCGAAATGAAGATGCCCTTATCGTTGAATGAGGGGAGATCTCCGCCTAATTTTTTTGGTTCTTTCACGATGCGATGGGTGATGAGGTTCTAAGCGACGCTCGTTTGATGAGCGATTGATTGTAGTGATCCTCTTGATGGTATTCTCGGTTTATT
Source organism: Oreohelix idahoensis (assembly GCA_024509875.1). Classification (NCBI taxonomy): domain Eukaryota; kingdom Metazoa; phylum Mollusca; class Gastropoda; order Stylommatophora; family Oreohelicidae; genus Oreohelix; species Oreohelix idahoensis. Next base: position 40,424 of record JAMPIV010004996.1, read on the forward strand.
CGGGATAATACCTCTTAGAGTGAATTTTGCAACATGCCGGAGAAGGCGGTGAATGATTCTTTCTGTTATTTCTTGGGAAACAGCAAGGTCGTGTAAATTTGACTTTTTTCACATTAACTCTATTCGAGATATTTGGGTTCGATCCGTGAGGCGCTTTCTTTGAATGATCATAGCCTGAATGCGGTAGGAGCTGCCGTCTTTCGAAAAGGTCGTCGAGTCGTCACACGAGAGATGTTTTTTCTTCCCCAGCATACACATTCGTTGATGCATTGTTACTTGCAATCGTGTTGATGCAATGTACCCACAGGACCATTAGTACTTGCTACTTTGTTTTTAAATGAAAACTAAGCGTTTGAGAGATAAACTCCTTTACTTATCTTATCTAGAACAGGCTCTATTTTTGTTGATGGTCCTGAATGTTTTGTGAGAGAGGTGATATAATTGGGCTATAAAACGTATCTCGATGCAGACTGCTCTTGGTCTTAGGCATGAATGATCAGACTGGTAAGGAGAGTGAACTTGGATTCTCTTATCACGCTGTTTCTTATATCCTGGGGATGTTTATAGAACTACAGAATAGAGTTTTTCTCACCTGACTTACATTTACCAGCACTATGAAAATAATAACATTTGCATCTGCACGTCATCCATTTGTAAATTAGCTGTCTACCGTCTATTGCTTGTATTGAGAATGTTGCTGCGCTGGATAATGACTAGTTTGATTATGGTGCCATACATATTTCGCGAGCGTAAACACATTCTTATTGTCCAACTTGTGGCGATCCACAATAAAGTAATGTGAGAAAAAACGACAACGGATGGCTGTTACGAAAGGACATTCATTGAACTTTCTGCTTATACGTCAGTGTGGAGTTTTACTGGGACGTTACCTAATGTAGGATTTGACCTGTGTTATTCGCCCATCTAGTTATATTTATTGTGTATGAAACATTGTTATGGACTCTTGAACACACATGAGATGACACACCCACACTAAAACCACGCAACATGCGGATACCAATCCATCATCATATGTGGCATCACGCAACAATCAGAGAATACCTATAACATCCTAAATTAATGACTAAACAGTTAAGAAATCAGACCCTATGAGAGCGAGACTGGTGGAGATTGTGTCTCATAAACTAGAGAGGAAAATTATTTCTCTGTACAATATATTTTTTCCAGGAAGGTGTCATCAAAAATTACACAATGCCTAAAAAAATTCATATCTTCATTTCGTATTAAGATATCTTCTTAAATTTATGATTATTATGAAGCAGAAAAAATCATCATCAAAGCACAGCGTAGTGAATAAACATCAATGAAAACCGCTATGTAGTTGATTACAATCATCATATTTATATTATTTAAATTACGAATGTGTATCTAACATGATATAGAAAAGGAACTACTATAGAACTAGACATATCAAGAAGTCTAAGCCCTAATAGTTATGTGGAATCATGTGGGCATCTTGACAGAATGTCTGCCATCACATTATCTGATCCACGAATAGCTCGCACAGAGAAATGAGAAGGTTGAAGAGCCAATTGCATATCGAGTTAGACCTCGAGCTCTTCAAATTCTTACTCTGTATAGCAGTAAGAGCTTTTTGGTCGGTTTTCTACTATGAAATGTGCGCCTAGAAGGGAATCTCTGTAGTTTTGAGGATCGACCAAACCATAGCTAATAGCTCACGGTCTAAAACCGAATAATTCCTTTCTGCCGCATTAAGTTTTCTGGAAATATACATTACAGGATGCAGAGTTCCAGAGTACTCTTGCATTAGTGCCGCTCCAATCCCAGTGGATGAAGCGTCACTACGAAGAACGAATGTCTTATCTTTAGTGGGTAGCACTAAAATAGGTGGTGTTGAAAACAGTGTTTTAATCTTATCCAGAGAGCATTGGCATTCCTGAGACCAGTGGACCACATTAGGCGAACCTTTCTTTAGAAGTGTTGAGAGAGGTGCCATGATAGAGGATAGATTCTGAATGAATCTGCCATAAAATTGAATAAGACCTAACAGACTTCTCACCTGTTTTTTAGTCTTAGGGATTGAGATGTTAAGTATCTTACTAGTATTATGGTCCTCTGTCTTTAGGAAACCATGACCAACTCGGTGGACTAGGAAAGAAATTTCGCTAAAACCAATATAGGCTTTAGAGGGTTTCGCTGTCAGGTTGTGCTCACGCAAAGTAGACAGCAATTCATCTAACCCTGAATAGTGATCTTCCCAAGTATCGCTGAAAAGACAGATGTCGTCTAGATATGCAATGACATCTGACCGATAAGATAGGATTCGGCGCATCATGCGTACGAACGTAGCTGGTGCGTTCATAAGACCGAAAGGCATAAAATTCCATTGGAACAAACCTCTAGGTGTTGAAAAAGCCGTGAGAGGTTTGGCGCGTTCAGATAAAGGAACTTGCCAATATCCTTTAGACAAATCAAGTTTAGTGAAAAAATGAGATTTGGAGAGTCGAGTAAGTAGCTCTTCCAGTAAAGGCATAGGTTCGGCATCGAACTTCGTTACTTGATGCAATTTTCGATAGTCAACGCAAAGACGTATGTTATTGTCTTTTTTACGCACAATAACCATCGGCGAAGAATATGCAGAGGTGGATGGTTCGATTATTTTCAAATCTATCATCTCATCCAACGCTTTCTCGACCTGTGCTTGAAAATGTATAGGTATAGGATAAGGTCTAACCCTAATAGGAGTATGGTCAGTTAGAACAATGTCATGTTGAATGACATGAGTTTGTCCAGGGATGTCAGTGAGTACATCCTGAAATGTTTGCAACATAGTTGAAACTTGTCGCTGTTCTCCTAGAGACAAATCAGGAGAGACAGTAACGTTCTTCCATGATTCACTGGAATGAAGTGGGATCATTGGAAGAGGAAGATTTACATCTGAAAAAACTTGTTTCCTCATCCTGTATCACGGACAGTGATGAGTAATGACCATGTTGTACTGGAGAATTGTCCGTTGCTTGGAAAATGGGTTGCAAATAATCCGGACGTTCATGGAATTCAGTAAGCATATTGATGTGGAAGGTTTTATGCTTCCCATCAATATCGACAATATAGTCGACATCGGAAATTTTCGATATTATATCGTACGGACCTTTCCAAGAAATAAGTAATCTGTTTTCCCTACAAGGTAGTAATACAAATGCTTTGTCACCAGGACAAAGTTGTCGTAAGCATCTCTTCTTATTGGCAAATTGCCTTGCCTTCTGTTTCGCAAATTCAGAAGAAGAAGTTGCTAATTTGCATGCTTCGATAATTTTTTGTCTCAACGCGATGACATATTCGTAGGATGATTTGTGTCATCGTCAATATTGTCAGATGTTATGAGATCGTGAAGCAACGACATAGGGCCACGCGGACGCGCGCCAAAGACGAGTTCAAAGGGAGAAAATCCCGTATGTTCATTGGGTACCTCTCTGTAAGCGAAGAGGGCCGCAGGTAAAACTCTGTCCCAGTCTTGAGGATGATCCTCAGTTATCTTCCCCAGTAAGTTTTTTAAGTGTTCTATTAAGGCGTTCGACCATACCATTAGACATTGGATGGTAGATACTACTTAAAGATCTATCTATCTGCAGAGTAGACATTACTTGAGACATGGTATCTGATATTAGTTGGGTGCCATGGTCTGACAATATCTCTCCGGGGAACCCCAGACGAGAAAATATAAGCCAAAGAGCATCTGCAATATCAGCAGTAGTAATGCTCTTCAGAGGAATAGCCTCTGGCCAACGTGTGCACATATCAACACACGTCAAGATAAACTGATGTCCTCTGGCAGACTTGATCTTAAATGGACCAATAATGTCTATGGCCATTTTTTGAACCGGACGAATAGGAATGTCCGCCGCCTGAATGGGTGCAGCATGCCGTGGACCTTTGGATTTAACTTCCTGACATACTTTACAAGATCGACAATAAATCCGTATGTCCTTGTTTACCAATGGCCAAAAGAAAGCCGCAAGGACTCTTGACTTAGTACGGGAAAAACCCATGTGTCCAGCACACTGAGAGTCGTGAGCGTGCTGCAAAATTTTAACTCTCAAATTCTTGGGAACCAGGATTTGAGAATGACTTGACGTAATGGAGTCTTGAACCATACGTACAAGTACGCCATTCTTCTTTGTAATCCACGATTTACGACTTGTGTCTTTATTCGGATCACCTTTAGTTGCAAGAATGAAGAATTTCTTCAGAGTGGGATCATCTTCTTGCTGTTTTATAAACGAGTCACGAGAAATTACCAAGGGATTATCTTGGTTATGCACTTCATTATCTTCAATAGATGAAGTTTGAGGCATATTAAGAGCCTGAGCTCTAGTGACTACAGCGTTAGCAATCTGCATGTTTTGCCTTTCCCACGTGGAAATTTGTTGCGGAGTGCATTCCTTGACTCCATGAATGCGACCGATGATGAGGTCAGCGATCGGATTCGGAAGAAGACATGCGTGTACATCTCCTGTAAAGAAAGGAGTAGCAATCCTAATGATAGCAGTAGAGTATTTCTCTAATGTGCCGCCAAATGTTACACATTTGACTACTTGTCCAGTGGCACGGGAAGGATCTACGAGTGACTGCCTAACACCAATTGTGGTGCATCCAGAATCAAATAGCACAGAGACTGGATTGTTATTCACTAAACCCTTATGTAAGACAAGAGAACCTCTTCCATCATGCGCGACTGATGCTGGAAGAGCAGGAAGAGGATGGCCACAGCTTAAAGTAGACACTGTGGTTGGCTCAAATAACGTTTTGCATTGGGGGCACTGAGATGCTCTCCCAAAATCAAAAGCGGCACATGCCATATTACTAGCATCATTATTATCTTTACTCTGTTTATAGGCTTCATGGGACTCTTGTTGTGCAGAGTTTGCCTGAAAATGTGGTTTATGTCTTTTGTTTTGAGATCTACCTCGGTTATTATCACCTCTGTAGTTATTGTTACCTCTATTGTAACCCCTATTTGGGGTTTGAGTCATAGTTCCCTTGGTTACCATTATCATATTCATTATAATGAGTATCTCTGTAATTATGATCTTGTTGACTCCAAGACGGATAACCCTGATAGTTTCTATAATTACTTCCTCTACGGAAATTCCTATAATTATGACCACCCCTGTGTCGAGAGCTATCAGGTCGTCTCCAGTTCTTTGAAGAAGAACCCTGAAATGATTGGTTACCTTGGTTTTGATAACTATTATGGTTACCTTTTTTATCAAATCTGTTTTGAGGTCCCTGAAATCTGTGTGAATAATTGGGATTGTATGGTGTTGCTGAAGCAACTGGCATACTCTCCTTAATCTTAGTGTTGCCAAAAGTCACGTCGGGGTGTGCAGTGACATATTGGGAACAATATTCTTCCATTTCTTTTAGAGATTTGGGTTTACGCTCATGTATAAATTCAAGGAAAGGTTTGTTCACACATGACATAATCTTATCTCTGAGCAACAAATCCATAAGTCCTTCATACGTTTTTTTTCTGTTTTGGAAAGCTCAATCCAACGATCAACTGTGAGACGTGCCTTTGCAGTGAATTCTGAGAATTCTACACCCGTCTCAGGTACCATCGTTTTAAATAAAAGGCGATAGCCTTCCTCACTTAGCTGATATTTTTTTATCAAAGCCGCCCTAATGACATCATAATTATCCTTATCTGCTTCTCCTACAAGGCATAATCTAGTCAAAGATTCACCTTTCAAGTTTTCTGATAATTGATTAGCGTATTGTGATTTATCCACATTATGTGTACGACAAGAACGTTCAAATCTATCCAGCCAGAATGTAATATCGTCACTGGACTGATTGAACGGTGGAACCTTAACCTTGTAAGTAGAAGGTTTACCATTACCACTAGATGCCTGATTAACATTACTCATACTTGTCAATCTCAATTTCTCTAACTCAAATTCATGTTCTCTTATTGCTTATTTTCTCTTCAGCCTTCCCTGTCTAATCTTTTTTGTTCAGCTTCACTGTCTAATCTTTTTTGTTCAGCTTCCCTGTCTAATCTTTTTTGTTCAGCCGCAGCTTCTCTTTCTAATTTTTTTTGTTCAGCTTCAAATCTCCTTTTCCTCCACCTGCATCTGCAATTTCTTTTGTTCAGCAGCAGCCTCAGCTTCTCTTTCTAATCTTTTCTCTTCCGCCATAGCTTTTCTTTCTTCTGCAGCTAATAACCCAATGAGACACAACCAAGATTATATCTACAAATGACGTTTGATTTAAGTCTGTATATGACTGATATTCGATAGGAAACCTAATATATCTGTTGGAGGTCGGGACAAGCCTATTTAATCAAAGAACTTTTTGATAAAAGATATATTTATTATAATAATACATCTAGTAACAGTATGAAAAGTGTGAAATAAAATATCATCAAAACAAACAACTTCGCTGTATAAAAAACACCCAGTGCAGTTCAGCCGTGCAAGGAATTTACTTAAAGAAGATAAAAACTCAAACATAACGGAAAAACAAAAGACCAAAGAACGACCAAAGAACGTCTCCAACCACACTGAAACCCCACTGATCCACATCCCAACCCCGGCATCTCACACGTGAATGCTGCAAGGGACAAAACTAAATCTAAGAAACAAATGAGTGGTTGATGGAACGTTAATTTGCAAAGAATAATATAATGCACTGTGAAGAACAGGCAAAAGAAATTTAATCAACATACTATTACAAAAAAATGGGACTGTCCACAGAAAAAATCAATGAATAAAAACATTTGTGAATTTAGGATAAATACTGAAAAGATGAGAAAAAAAGGGTCTATGATGATCCAAACACAGTAAACAAACAAAATCAAATACAGAAGAAATAACTATAAGAACAAAGAAAAAAATTTGATAACAAAATAATAACAAATCTAATTACTAGACATTATCACGAGCTAGTACATGGACAGAGAAAGCAAAGCAACCGAAAGGAATCTTTGTCGGGACAGCTAAATTTTAATCAAACAAGGAAAAATTGCAAACCTAATAGAAGTGAAAACGTTATCGTCGCCCCAGAACAATAAAATAACGAGACTATCCTATCTATTGACGGTGGGAATAATTGTTCTGTTTAGAAGCGACGGCCAAAGTCTCCAAAACTAGAAACGACATTTACAGAAAATACACCGCTGACAACTTGATATTAGCGACAAACTAAAACATAACATATTACAAACAAAGTAACTATGCAAAACAAAAATAAATTAATATATTTTAAATTATAAAAGATGTCTGATGATAAGATAAATTGTATAAGCAAAAATGGTAGGCTTACAGATTTAATCACACTTAAACAGTAATCTTGACATAAGAAGTTAATTGTATATCGAGTGAATAAAAATTAAGAAACAAACAAAGACCTTAAGGTAAACTGCCTGTTACTTTATTCAATTAAAACATTTAACAGGCCTAAAATATTAAAGATCTAGTGATACGAGTGGTGAAAAAAATTCCTAACGACTTAACTCCAAAACATCAATCCAGACCAAGGTGAAACCATGCCAGCGATACATACCAACATGTCCGGGCAATACATGTAGTCTCTATTAATTGGGAATCACATAACTTATAACAGGTCGAAACTGTCTAATAGAGAAAGTGGTCCTACATATTAAATGAAAGTTATCCGAACTTATGAACACCCACAGGCTTAGACATTGAAATATCATACGTGAACTCAGGGATAAGAATTGAACGACAAAGATCAACACAACCAAATGACAAATAACTTGCAATGTACGTGGGTCGTATCTAGAACCACCAAAATTAGGTAAACGGACAAGTGTAATCTTAATGGGTTACATATTGCGAACTTGCTGCGAAGCGAGGAGACATATAGATGAAAGATGCAAAAGAAACAGGACCAAATCTCTATAATAATAACAGTATTGAGGTCTGTAGAATTACACGTTTTGAGAGAATTTTGGTAGTAATTTATTAAGCCCGATATATTGTATTAATCAACACACAACAAAACAGAATAGAATATTGAAAGTGAGAGTAGGAAAAGTGCTTGTGTAGTACTATTCAATTGCATACACATATACATTTGATAATAGAGATCGTTATAACATATAAATGTGTATAGGCTTTATATTCAAAACGGTTTTTGGTACCGCAATATCAAGCAGTGAGTAGGGTAGTGTCAAGTACATTGCATGGATAGTAGTAATTTAAATTAGTGTGCGCAGAAATGTAATAGAATAAGTAGTGTTTCGTGTGTTAGACAAAATAATATGTCTATATTAAGCTATGATATCGAGAACTTTCTTCAGAAATACATACCTTCTAATCAGGTATATGTATTGGCTTATGTGCGCGAAAAATTGAATTATCAATACCGAAGGGACAAACTGGTTGACACCATATTTTCTAATAGGTATTTTAATATGATTGGCTACGTCATGACAACGTATTGCATTTTGCCCGTTACGGTACAACTCAACGTTTCGAACACAACATGGATAGATGACAAAAATCACAAGGATGAGCCGGGAATAATACAATCATAGTTCAGGAGGAAATAAAATGGTATCCCTTAGTTTAAGCAAATGTTACAATGGGCTACAAAAAACAAAGGATCAGATAATTAGAATAGAGATATTTGGTAAAAAATGGAACATTCGAAATCTAGTTAAAGACCAAGCACAGAATTAATTCAGTATTCCGCTACCATAGAGAGATACGGTCTGAAGAACATGATATTGCATATGATCATGTGACTTCACTGACGTTGTAGGGGGAGTAACGACTTGAAATATATTCAGTTCCAAAGCTGTACAACTTATAAACACAATATATACAATGCAGATAAATATGCTTATCTAATAAATCCTATTTTAAAAACCTCTCAAAGATATTGTGTCATGAATGACAGACGATTCATAATCAACGAATAATAATAACAATAGTGTACGAAAAGTGTTTCTAGACACATAAATATTTGATTCCATAAAAATGAATAGTTGAATCCAGCTAATAACGGTTCTCTTTCAAATAAAATTATTTTTTAGTATTGAAATATAAATTAATAAGTAAGTTTCTATTCGCAAGATGAATCCTAACTATCTATGAGAACTCAGAAACATTAGTGTACGATAAATATAGGGGGGGGGGGGGGGAGTGGTGGGCGGGGGGGGGGTATACGAGACAAAGGGGCACACCTGTTTCTCTGCTTGAAAGTCCACGTTACTTAAGAATTTTAAGGTGAACACATGATTTTATAGATTCCAAGCAGATTGGCTTCACTCGTCCGTGAGGCCTTTGTCACACCCTACTGTCTAGTGGTGGTTATACTCGAATTAATGAACTCAAGTGAAACTGTCCAATGAAGTTAGTCAATAGACAAAAGGTGAATAAGAGAGAGCACGTTAATCCATTAAAACAATAACAGTCAAATGCTCCTGCTAGAATTTTTGATGGTCAACAAGAAAACCATGTTTGACTGCAAACGTTACAGGAATATATACGTATATGCTAAGCGTGAGTGAATAATCGAAGTAAGAGGGATAATCGTTTTCTTATCTACACGAGTCTCAAATAACAAAATTGCTCTGTCAAGAACAGATTCAAGATGTCGTAATCCTCATTCGCAGTCGCAAAATGGTATGCTTTAACCAGCATTCCGCTCCAAGATAAGGATCGTATTCAATCAGAAGAGAGACTAGCTCTTTTGAATTTACACCACTTTTTTGGCTTTGAGGGTGGAAATATAGGAAAAACTGTCAAGTGGTGCCATTCCTGTAAGAGCATCACGACAAAACACATGGGGTCGCGGTAAGCCATTACACGATTAGGTGTTCTCCAAGGACGACATATCACCTTTTCCCTTCACATGAAATACTAGGAATCGGACATTTTTCCTCGCCAGCCGCCCACGGCGTACGAAGCCGACCGATGGAAAATACACAAATATCAAAAGAGGGCGAATTCCCATAATCAGATGACCCCGGTAAGCCACAAATCACACCACCACTCCTAAGCGGGAACAATAAAACCAATTAATAATAACTAGAATGGATCACTACCGCCGAATAGCCTTGTCGACCGATCCTTCTAGACAGACATTTTAATCAGGAACATATAGTTCGAACTTAGATATGTCTAACAGGAGAGGATATACCAAATAATAAGGAACGAAACCTCGGTCCCCTACACAGTAAATCAAACAATACACTATAAATTCAGGCCCATAGATATTCGCCATGAAGACAAGAACATTAACTATTATTTACCCAAATTGATTAACACCGATACGAACGAATAAAACCGCAGACGTATATAAAAAATGAGATTATATATACCGCGGATTCTTGAGATCGAAAATCGAGGACCGACACAACTTTCAAGGGAAGTAACGTACCATATAATGACCTTGTCGCCTTAAGCACTAATAAAATTAACGCTATGAATAGTATATTGTTCTAAAGGTATAATTTAAGTAATCAAAGACTGCGCACGTATCTAGTCTTCCCCAGTTTGCCGCTAAAACATAGCATTTGTCGCAGACATGTCTCTTAAACCGCAAAATAAGCCTTCTGTTTGTTGTCATTTGAGGGAATTCATCGTATGAGCCCACTACTGACCTGCTGAAGAAGGGACCACGGGGACTAAACGTGCTGAAGCGAATTCTGTGGATGCGGTTCTAGGAACCGTTTTGTAGTGACTTATCTGTTTTCTATTCCAGGAAGGTATTACCCAATACAAAATTTGCTCAAAAAGTAGGGAGTATCAAAGTTTGAGGGGTCACCATCAGGCGGGCCATGGTAACATTCGGAATTCTTGCATCTGAAGGTGATCTTTGACCAGACGCGGTAGACCAGCAGCACGGAGAGGACTGAGTCAATTGTCCATACTACTGGAAGATAGACATAATACCTGGTCCGTGCCCGTTAGAACAAAATATGGCACAACGAGTAGGCCTCCGATTGATGTTTATCTTTACGGTAGAGTAGAGCCCCTGAGGAATATTGACGCTGAGCAATATGTGAAAAGGTCGGGTCCCCTCAGCTCCATCATCACAGAATGACCTGGCCCCACACCATTCATTGCCTATACCTAGGTGAAATCCTAATAAACGGTTTGTGCGCTGCAAACCTTTGACAGGAGGCTTGGTGTAACGCTCACCTCGAGCCGAGTTGGATCGCCGAAGACAGCGTTATTCTCGACGATCATGGGAACATAACAAGTCCAAAACAAACGGGACACAACCATGGAAAAACATACTTATGCCCAAAACCTGAAATTGATTGGCTCCACCACGATGATGACGTTAGGCGCAACCGAAAGTCCCAGTCTCATACGCTCTGCCCTTGTGTGGTTTGAGACATGGTACAAGAAGCTACAAACAGTCTAGCGTTGATGTGCCAGTCTTTCAGTGGCACATGAGCAAATGTGCGATTTCGTAATCTAGTCTGTACGATTTGAGACCCACGCGATACCACAGTGGACTCATGTTTTTACTAGAGTGAGCGTGATTGCTGAGAAGGGTTGAGTATATCAATTTCTAATAAAGAAGACCAGAGTTCTGAGGGCCAAGATAACACAGAATTTTGATCTTAAGGCGGCTTGTAGTAGACTCTTGTGGGGCAAATCCAGCCAACTGTGGCGGACATGTTGATAAAACCTGTTTCCACATCCTGCTGCACAACTCACTGGAAACTATTGAGGTTCCGAACAACATTGGACCACTTATAAACTGAACTTCCGGTTTGCAACATGCCATATAGCCTATCATCAACTCTTATATACCTGGAGTTATCTGTCAAAAACGATTCCATTTAGACGAAGAAAAGAGAAATTTTTATCTGTTGCAAGAGTCTGTTTATTAACCTGTCCCATGGTGAGTAGTAGTTCCACAATTTGAATTAAACTCCGATGATAATTATCCGCAGTTGTTTGTATAGGATAAAAACGCAATAAATAGTGTGAACTGTTTACGGAAAATGGGCACCCCCACCTATCTGTTTCTTGGAATTAAATGGCTAGGGATTACTCACTCGACGAAGTCACCAGGTCAACATAATATTGCCAGCGTGGAGAGTGGGACAACGGACGTGCTCGATATGGTCCATATTCAACCAATAAGAATAACGAACATTTATCCATCCACTCGTTTATTGTAAAATAATACATACCATCTTAAAAAATATCCCCTACGCCTTTTATGTGGACCTATAATACTACAAGTATAACCTTATCGGAGACATATTGCCCGGTTCGAGATTACCGCAGACCACCTGAGATTACTAAGCGAAACATTCGCAATTAAGCGGAGGTTCAGTTCAACCAGCCATGTTATCATGCTTTTTGCTTCCCCCCCCCCACCCCACCCCCCCCCCCCAAGTGCTATTAATATCTTACATTCATCTTGACCATTCAGCGAAATCGTTAATTGTATTTATGTTTTGGCGGTAGAGCCAAAATCTATAATCGGAAGAAAGGACACGTACTAGCGATATACATATAGTAACATATTTTACTTTTGAAAAAAAAGCGTACTATCTGCGAAACGCAATATAAAGCGAAACGCAATAAAGCTAATGGATAATTATACGTTTTTATATAGATAGACAATAGATGATGAGGGACTGACACATGATATTAATCCCTTTAGCCTGTGAGCCAGAAGTAGCTCCTTTGACAGTCCCATTGACCCTCCCTCTGACAAGAGGTACAAAGTCTTCCACTCATTTTGTGTTGAGATTGATGTGTAGAGAAATGTGATTGTGGAGGGGAGTTGGAGTTAGGATGCGATTGGGAGTAGCTGGGGTGTTCACAGGTCATAATTTGTATAGTATCTTCGAGCGATGGCACTGTTGTACAAGCGAGGTGTTTCAAACTCTGATTTTCTTCATTCGGATGGTGGCTGTTGCCGTCAGGTTTGAATTCCACGTAGTGGGTTCTATTCTATTTTAGAGTGTTTATTTGACGGGGCATCTGGCCTTGTTCTCCTAGGCTGGAAAAAAATTTTAGGACTTTGCATATGGACTTCTTCTTGCTTCAGTTGTTTTAAACTGGATCAGTGAAGAGAGGTTATGATGTTTGTAGCTTGAGAATTGTTAGCGAGATTAGGCAAATGCGACGGATCCATGTCTGTGGAGTGGATGGTTGACATAGCCCACTCTGGATATTAGTTAAGACCTTTCATCTAGCCTAATTATATTGGTTCATTCACTGAACGCTGTTGGCAGGGTTTGCAGGTGTAGGCACATTGATGGGAAACTGGGTGGGCAGTGCTGGCCCCTAACATGTGTTGATACGGATTATCGGCATATATATGTGTGTCTAGTGGTGTTTGTGGTGGGGAATGACAGGAAAGTATAAGGGGAAGTTAGTTGGTATAATTATGAAACTATAGTCATAGGCATAACTTTCTGACTTCATGTTTTGTCGAGTACGAGCGTCATTATCGTATGTGTTCTGTTTCTTCCATTCCAGTTCATTTCCACCTTTTCAAGTATTCACCTTTCTAGCGAGCAAGTAAACACCATTAACACAAAACAACAATCATTTATATTACGATGTCGTGTCCATTCTTATCCAGAACGTTTGTCATCATCCATTACAACTCTGCTCTGTGTAACGAGAGACATCAGTATCAATAGCTTATTGTTGGGATTGAACTTCTAGGTGCATGTCGCACCTGCTTCGCACAAACGGACAAGTTCAGACTCCTCTGGTGTTGTGCCTAACTGTGCACCCGTCGGGTCTAGATCAAGCCGCTCACCCCCCTTATCTTTCGGGGACCATCGTAGCCCTTCCATTCATACATAATTTATCCCTGAAACTATTTATGTCTTTACTTTATGATGGATCGGAAAAAAATTTCAGATTCCTTATTGCAAATGAGAACATCAAGAAGGAACCAATTCTCCTCTATCATACGATGTTAGTAGAAGTGACAGTACTTCTCTTTTGCTGGCGTCTTTTTTTCTGTTCCAGGGTACATGTACTTAAAAACTAGCATCCATTTCTGTGAGACATATCATATTCAAATGTCGAGATGTACACCCTTATAATGCAAAAGCAACTGAGCTGTATTGAGAGTTGTACACAAGAATCTTCTCTGCAAGAACAATCAGGATACTATTCGTGCAAACTGGTAAATGCGTACGTATAATCTCCGTGAATCAGTTTGCAAAACTTGTTGAATGATCTTTGCTTGTGATCCTATGCCATAGGAGTTACTTCTTCTATACTTGGTAATTAGTTTATGTATCCTGAAGCAATTGCAAGTCTTTCTTTTAATTTCCTACTAGCACAGAGATCGCCAGAGCTGTGAGGATGAATGTGAATCCTTAAAGTTATTCGAATTTCATTAAACTACTTTCCAGTTCTCGTCTCTCGTGTTATCAATTTCAATTTTCTGGTTTTGAAATCTTATACTTCTTGAGATTCTGTTGTCAATAAACTGTTCTGGTTCTTCAATTAGATTGATCTTCTGTTATAAGGGAAAGACATTCTGGGACATAAAACGTCAGTTATTTGTTTATGGTGCACAACATCAGAATTAATTGTTCAAGTACCTTCTGGGTTCGGTCGATTAGGGAGGTCTGTGTCAGTCAGCATATCCTAATTTCCCGGATCTTTAACCTACTCCGCGATTCAAAATGTGAGGATCAAAAACTCTTGAACGTGTTCTTAGAGGATCTCCCCTTAGCGTTCTACTCATTGAATATTCGTCAAACTGGTCATAAATGTCTAAGAACAGGTAATGGGAAAGGGGGGGGGGTAACAGGCCTTTATTTCTACTTTATTATTCAAAACCTTTCTCCTAAAACTGATAGGGTATTGTAAGAGTGTTGTTTAAGAATCTCAATACAAAAACATATACAAACATATACTAATTACTATGATAAACTCAACTAACTCCAGATGTTAAATTTTAGATTTAAACTTTCTTTTGTGAAACTTTATTGGTCCTGAGCTTAAAGTTCTTTTGGTCAGGACTATAGTTCACTGAGAATCAATTTAGATAGATAGGTATATTTACAAATATATATATATATATATATATATATATATATATATATATATATATATATATATATATATATATATATATATATATTTATATATATATATATATATATATATAATTTACATACAACAGACAATATGTCCATAGTACATTGTTACAAATTTTCAAGTTGATGATAAGTAATCTATTTAACTACTGGTCTTGAGATGCGGGTTGGGGATTTACATCATCGCACTGTTCTTTGGTTTCATTAGAATTGTTTATGTTATTCTTTAGGAGGAAGTTTTTGTCTATCCAGGAGATTTTTCTTTAGTCGTGATAAGTTGTCCCAGGCCAGATATTACACTTATCTGGTTCCTGGAATCACAGCAGTTGCAGTTGGTTTGGCCAAACACTTAAGTCTCCTCTGGTCTTGTACGTCACTAACACCAGCAGCTGCCAGAGACTCTTATAAATAGTGCTGAAATTCTCTATCATCGAGTACCAGCACCAGATAAGTGCCAGCAGGAACCCCTGTCGATGCAAGTTATGGTTCTGTCTTAACATCAAACTAATTCCTCCTAATTTACATGGAAAAATACATTCAATAAAAAAGAACATGGTCAGCTCTTTCTGACAACCCTGCTTCTCCACTTTAGTTTGATGGAACAAATGGTACCAGTTTTCTTTTTCTCTTCCCTAATGGATGCTACGCCTCTGTCATTCCTGTAGTAATCTTTTCCATGCAATAGGATAGGTGTAATGTTCCTGTATGACCATCATATATATAGTCCTGTAGTTTTAAACATTCTTAGATAGTCCCTTATATGATGGATCAACATCTAGGCCATGCCTAAGTCTGCCATGGAATCATTTAATTACCATCTTTTACATGGCCTTTTCTTTTTTCACACAAACCTTTTTAATTAAGAAGTCAATAAAAATCAATCTTACCACATAATCAAGGAAATATAAACAAGTTACGATGAATTTAGGCAATAGAATATGGCACACTTTTATCACTCCCTCTGTTCAGACTGCTTTTAGATGTTAGTTATTAATAAAAAGCACAAGTCTGCTCATCTACTTGCTCTTCTGAATATTTTGGAAAAATGGCAGCGAGCAGCTGACTATTTCGATAAAGTAAAAGGCTTTGGCCAATGAGACCAAGCATCTCTTTTTTTGAATGAATTCTTAAAAAAAAAATATCAAACCACTATGCGTTACTACTACCAACTAGATTTGTATATTAGGTCAGCCAATAATATTACGGCTTCCTTCAAATTTCATCCAATCCCCTTCATCGTACTATCTTAACCTTTCTGTCACCTAATTTTTTTCCCCCAAAAAAATGCTATCCAATCTAAGCAGACATGACTTGACCTGACAGTATCTCCGATTTCCTATGTATTATTACCAATATTTGATTATCTAATGGACTATTTAGATAACTAACTACATATTCTTAGTCAGCGAGTCTTCAGGTACATGAATATATGATTTTTATGGGGCTAAGTGGCTTGGTTCAAAGTTCTATCTTTTTGTTTTTCTACAATATCCAGCCTATTCATTTCTTTTCCAAGTACTTTCAAACTAAATACGAGAGTTTACGTCATTTGCAATAAGAGCTAAGCGTATTTTTATGACTGTAGTGTCCACATTTTCTAACGTTTGCGTCGTAATTTGAAAATTGCCTAAGGCAAGGCCAGCAAGTTAGTTTTATTTTTAGAAACAATGTGAGACGTGTTTTGCGTTGGGTATCTATCCGCCCCTCTCCCTTCCACAATGTATTTAGGCAAATATTTCCCTTGAACTTAAAAAGTGGTGCGTTTTCTCAAGAACGAATTTGAAGAATAGGGTACCCTTTTGGTTCGGCTAAAGCGTTATCAATTAATACACTGAAGGCGCGCCTAAATTTTTAGGACTATCCTATCTTTGACTTTATGCACTATACTGTTATATTCTAATTTAGATATTGTATTAAGAAGTTCACCACACATCTCCCCACTTAGAACAGACTATCATATGTCAGTTCCTACTTCTAAATACACATAGATAAATTTACTACCTATGCCTTGTGACTACTCTGATGTTCGTCGTACGGATGTCTGCTTAAAAAATCTGCACCTACATTATTTTTGCCTGGAATATATTCTATGGTGAACTGGTATGGCTGTAGGAGCAAAGACCAACGTAATAATCTAGCATTTTCATGCCTTGCTTGTGACAGACATACGAGTGGTTTATGATCTGTTTGGATCTTAAATGATTTAATATAGAGATAAATCTGGAACTTTTTTATAGCCCATATGACAGCTAAACATTCTTTTTCACTTGTTGAATATTTTTGTTCTGCTGAGTTCAACTTACGGCTAGCATAAGCTACTGGGGTTAATTCCCCATCAAGTGAAGTTGATCTTTGTAATAGAGCTGTACCCAAACCTATATTACTAGCATCCGTTCTCACAATGAATTCTTGACTCAAGTCAGGTAATTTCAAAATAGGCCTGCTTGTGAGCTTTTCCTTCAACTCTTGGTAGGCTAATTCACACTGCGCTGACCAAGTAATTCTATCAGGATTTCCTTTGCGCGTTAAATCAGTCAATGGAGCACATATGGAGTTAAAGTTTTTAATATAATTTTGGTAGAAACCACATAATGAGACAAAAGATCGCACATCTTTTTTTGTCTGCGGTCTTGGTGCTCTTTTCAACTTCTCCAGATTCTTGAGATCAGGGGTCATGTTTCCCTGATGTACTGTGTGTCCCAAGAATTCCAGCTCTTTACATCCAAAACTGGCTGTATACCGCTCCACCTATGTCCCAATCTTGACATACGGATGCGAGGCATGGGCAATGACTACAACCCATAAAAGCCAGATCCAAACCTCAGAAATGAGGTATCTGAGGAAGGTGGTTGAAGTAACAAGAAGAGACATGGTACGCAACCAGACGATACGTCAAGGCCTTAAATCCTACCCCCTGCAGACCCAAGTAGAACGTCCCAATTAAGATGGTTTGGCCATGTCTGCAGAATGGGAGAAGATCGGATACCACGACAAGCATGGGAAACAAAGAGCCAAGGATCCAGACCCCGAGGACGACCCAGAGTCCGCTGGGAGGACAACATTAAACAATCTTTGAAGGATCGAGGACTAGAATGGAACCAGGCCAGGAGGAAGACAGCCGATAGGATAGTCTGGCGCTCTCTCTTCCAAACCTCTACACCTCACGGTAGAAGGGGAACGACTAAGTAAGTAAGTAAGTACATCCAAAACAGCATTTCATCGGTCTAGCTGTCAAATTTGTCTCTCTAAGTCGATTAAACAACCTATCAGAGAGTTAATGTGTTCCTCAAATGTTTCAGTCGCTATGAGAATATCATCCATGAAGTTAGTGATACATGGATTTTTCAGGGGATCCAGTAATTTTCTCATCATCCTCGAAAACACACTCGGTGCATTTTTCAGCCCGAATGGCAACATGATTCATAATGTCCTTCATAGGTGCTACAGGCTAAATAAGGTCTAACCTCCGGCTTTACTGGAATCTGATAGTAGCCTTTGCTCAGATCCACTTTAGAGAAATATTTAGCTTTATTCAGCCTGGCAAACAGCTGATTTGTATCAGGTAATGGATCCACCTGACCTTCTGTGACAGCATTCAGTTTCCTGTAATCTATACACAGTCTGTGTTCTCCATAGGGTTTTCTTAACAGAACTACACTGGAGCTGTAGGGAGATTCACTGTGCGAGATAATTCCTTCTCTTAACAGATAATCTATCTCCTCCTTCAAAGCTTTTTCCTTAGCGAACGGAATCGAATAGGCTCTCATACAGATTGGTGTTGGGTCTATGAGTTTCATATCATACTCTAATAAATTTGTATGCCCCGGTCGGTCCGTTAACACATCTGTATGATCATTCAGAACCTGTTGAACTCTCTCCCTCTGATTTTTCGTTAAGTACGTACTGATTTTTACCTGTGCAGCGGTCTCACAGGGATGTAAAGGATATTCATGAGAGGTGAGTGGTTCCTTTTTCATTTCCATTGCAACAGACAAGGTCAGTAGGTGTGTCTCTTCCTGGTTTTCTCTTTCCAGATATTTCTTCAGGAGATTGACATGATAGATTTTCTCTTTCCCTTTCTTATCTATCTTATAATTTGTTCTAGACACCTTTTCTAGAACGGTATATGGACCTTGCCATCCAATTTGCAATTTATTCTCCCTGCCGGGCAGTAGAAGGAGCACCTTCTCTCCCACAGCTAATTCTCTGTCCTTCGCTTTTTTATTGTAATAGGCAGCATGCTTTTTCCTGGCTTGTCTCAAATTTTCATTGGCAAGTTTCCAGCCAGTTTTAAGACGAGTGGTCAGCTCGTTCACATATTGATATGGTGAAGTAATATTTTCTTCTGCCTTTTCATCGGTCCATGTAATTAACAATGCTTTTAATGGACCTTTTATTGGCCTTCCAAATAACAAGGTTGCCGGGGCCATACCGGTTGAACTATGGGGTACCTCCCGATAGGCAAACAGGGCGGCGGGAAGGTATTAGTCCCATGTATCTGGTTTTTCATGTGCCAACTTCTTCAGGATCGACATGAGCGTACCATTAAATCTTTCCACTTAACCATTTCCTTGGGGATGGTACGGGCTACAATGGAAGTGTTTGGCTTGAAAGATCCTGAATACTTCTTCCGTTAGTTTCCCCTTGAACTGAGAGCCATTATCAGTCAAGATTTGGTTGGGAAAGCCTAACCTGGTGAAGATTGTGAGTAATGCCTCTGTCACATGTTTCGAATATATTGATGACAGGGCTACCGCCTCTCCCCACATAGAACAAGTGTCCACCAGAGTCAGAATGTAACTGTTCCTCCTCTTGGTCCGAGTGAGAGGTCCCACAATGTCCACTGCAACTATTTCAAAGGGTGTTCCCACTATGGACATTTCCCCTAAGGTTGCTGGAGCAGTCCAATGCTTTTGAGCTACCCGTTGGCATTCTGGACAGGATTTTACATATCTCTTTATGTCTTCAGTTATCCCTGGCCAGAAATAATGACAAGCTATACGCCGTCTTGTTGCGTTGATCCCCATATGACCACTGAAGGGAATCGCATGCCCTTGTTCCAACACTTTAGTCCTATATGAATTGCGAAGGACCAGCTGTCCGTGACCATTGGTTCCAGTTCCAGCCTTCCTATAAATCAATTTGTTCTTCATATAGAAGTCTCCCTTGCCTGGAGGTGTATGACATTAGGCAATTTCTTAAAACAAGGTTTGAGGCTCTTATCCTCCGCCTGTGCCTTCGTCATCTCATCTGGATGGGTATTTATGGGATTATCCTCCTCCTTTTTAGACTGTGATCTGGTCTGCACTGTTGCCATGATCACAGGTCTCTTGGGATTCCCCAAGAAGATATATCTACACCCCAATATCAGAGGGTAGATTGTTTCATTTATCACTGCTGCTTTAATCATTCCTTCCACATATCGCGTTTTCACATTTATCCTGGCGACGGGAAGTGTCATAGTCGCTACGTCCTTGGTTGCAGCTTAAATCTCCACTGTTTCTATGGTGTATTGATCTGCCTGCACCAGGTGAGAACTCACAACTGAATCATAATCTAATCCAGTATCATACAAACACATTATGGTGACTCCCTTGCATGTTACCTCTTCACACACTGGGGGGTGGTAAGGTTCCTGTTGCTCAGTAGGGTTGACCTTTACTCCCTTTCTCCCCATTTTCATTGCAGCGAAATTAGGAGTTTTCCTTCTACAATTCTCGGTGTTATGGTTTTCCATCCGACAATTTTTACACCACCTCTTTCCTTGGTTAGAAGATTTTCTTTCATCATATTTCCTTTCATTGAATTGGGGGTTTTATTTTTATATTCATTGCGTGGCCTATCAAACTGGTGCTTACCTTTGTTCTGTTCTCTCTGGTCAACTTTATTAAAGTTTTGTGGTGCCTTAAAATTGTCTACCTGTTTCTTTTTATTACCAACTACCTCTGCTTGGGCTGCCTGATACCTCTCAGCGACATTGAGTAACTCACTCAGCCTCTCTGCACCTTGTTCCATGAGAAACTTTCTCAGGACTGGAGCCATGGACTCTCTTAGGTGCTCAATAAGGATCATTTCCTTAAGATCTTGGGTTTTCCCCAGAGCAGTCCATTTCTCCAAGTAGGTCTCTAACCGTGCAGAGAACTGGTGATAGGTCTCACCCGACAGTAGTTTTGCATTCCTAAATTTTTTTCTATAAAATTCTCCGTTCTTTTCGTATCTTAATAACAGAGCCTGCTTTAACATGTCATAATTGTCTTGGTCATCTCTGCTCATCTTGGCAAAAACTTCATAAGCCGTTCCTCTAAGCCCTGGGATAACTTGAGGCTTCACCTCTCTTTCTCTAACCCATAAGTAGTAGCCAAAAGTTCAAATCTACTTAAATACCCTTCTATGTCATCATCTTTCTCAACAAAATGGTCTACATGAAAACTCCTAGCTGAGGTTGAGGCTCCCTGATTAGCAGTGGCATCTGAGGTAAAGGGGCTGGCACCATTTTCAGGAGCATGGCCTTGAAATTCTAACTCCCTTAGTCGTAGCTCATGCTCCCTCTGTAATCTTTTCTCCTCCTTTGCTGCTTCCCTTTCAGCAGTCAATCTCTTGTCTTCTGCCTCCCTTTCGGCAGTCAATCTCTTTTCTTCTCTTTCTGCAGCTAATCTCTTTTCTTCTCTTTCTGCAGCTAATCTCTTTTCTTCGGCTTCTCTTTCAGCCTTTTTCTCTTCTAACTGGAGCCTTTTAATCTCTGCCTCACTGTCAGCCTCAATCTGCAGCCTCTTAATTTCTTTGTCAGCCTCAATCTGTAGCCTCTTCTCTTCAGCTAACTTCCTATCTTCCCTTTCAATATACTTATCGCATTCTGAAGTTACATATTGAACTAGCTCTGATCCATCCATACCCATCTCTTTAGCAGTCTACACAGCGGCAGATCTGAACTTGGCTAAATCAGCCATTCTAACTCAAGCAGGTCTAATCAGGTTCTAAGAAAATCTTAAACTTAACTAAAATAAACACTAACTATAATTAACTAATTACTACTGGCTGTGACAACCCATCACTGTAAATCTCCTCTTAATTATTTTTATCTTCTTAGGGGTGTTCCTAACCTCTACTAACACTAACAATACAATCTTGAATTTATATCCTACTGCTAATTTTTTATTTCTGGAGTTAGTTTATATATGCTGTATGAGATTCCTATTTCAAACATTCATCTATATATGCCAAATTCAAATCTCGGACTTAGAGACCCCAATATATGTCATGTGTTCAGATGTTAAGAAGAATGGTGTGCATATAGTTGTACTTGAGTGAGGTCAACTGTGAAGGTCTCTGAGGTAAACAATAAACAACTGTATTGTAGAGTACCTTCTTTGTTACCACATTTACGATCTCACTCTAAGTTATATTCTTTTTTTGCTTAGCGTGACTGAAAGCTACATAAAGTGTCTAGGGTATTGTAAGAGTGTTGTTTAAGAATCTCAATACAAAAACAAATACAAACATATACTAATTACTATGATAAACTCAACTAACTCCAGATGTTAAATTTTAGATTTAAACTTTCTTTTGTGAAACTTTATTGGTCCTGAGCTTAAAGTTGTTTTGGTCAGGACTATAGTTCACTGAGAATCAATTTAGATGGATAGGTATTGTCGTAGATTTTAGATAGGAGAATTAAGACTTGGGTTGGTCCCTTCTGAATAGGTTGGAATGAGTGAGAGTCACAGTGTGAGTTAGTAAAGGAAATAGATTCCACGAGTGAGATGATAGAATGTGATATAGAGGCTGTCTCTGAAAGCGAAAAAAAATTCTTCTCTCTCTCACCTATCTTCTACGACAGCTTTTACAGCGTCAGACAGTCTAAACACATATATATAGTTTACCTATATTTCTATCTACTCACGGGCACGCACATACACGTGACGACAGTTAAACACACAGACGTGGGAAAACTATAACAATGATTATATAAATACTTAGAACGAGCTGACCCACACGCTGATTAATTCCAAGGGAAATTTTAATTATCATTTAAAATTCCTTCACAACACATAGAAATTTACATCAAAACATATACAAATAGTAAAAAAAAAATCAAGGAAATGCTACAAGAAATGATAGCCCCGTTATGATATTAACTCTAGGTTTAGCCCACAGCCCCGTTATGAGACAGATGATGGCCCAAAGAGTCACAAATACATATGGTTAGGGTCTAATATTGTCCCCCTTAGAAGATATATACTGATTTTGACAGCAGTATCTATTCTAAAGGCACCATTTACTTAAGCAGCAAATCTTGCCTAAGGAAAAAAAAGAGAAAAATACAACAAGTGAGTGCATTAAACAACGAACATCCTTCCGTCACTTTCACTCGGTTCTTTCATCAGGGTACCCTGGCGCTCGTGCTTACCTAACAAAACTTGATGTTGTTCACCGTCTGGCGCAACCTTAGGACACTTCTCTACAGTGAATCTGTATTCTTTGGATAAAGCGAATCCCAGCTCTACAATTACATGTTTCTTCCACTGTTTTCGGGGAGCGTTCACTTCACCGGTTAACTTTTTAGATTACTGTTCAAGTCACTTAGATCAGTTAGGGTAAGCAAGTTTAAACGGGCACACAGAGTCAAAACACGAGGGTTTCCTTCATTTTGGAAAAGCTGACCAGTTGACAACTTCTTTTAACCGATAGTCTTGGTTTACTATACACTCTTTCAATACTTGTCGGAAATGTTAATGTTATTTCTTGTAAGTATTCTCGCCGCCAGGCAGCATGTATATTTGAGTTTATTGTGAAGAAATAAAGCCTGGCTCAAAGGCCCAGTATAAACATTTAGTCTTTAGAAAACCGTTAGTGGGATTGGTATTACTGTCTATCTCTGATGGCACATGCACTGTCAGACCAGTGTTACTTGAAACAACCCACGTGGTTAAAGATAGGAAATGTCTATTCTTCTCACAAGTATGTCTCTTTACTACTAAAAGCCGTCAAAGTTCTGGGTCACCCCAGTATTCACTGTATAAAGAAAAAAACACATATAATATACTATACAGAATATGTACTCGTTATAACTTACATTTTAAACGGCAAGCCTACAGCTTGACTTATTATTTAAAACTTCCCGTGAAGTAAGTTATATTTTAAATCATCAATTCTCATGAATTAGGAACAAAAGCGTATTCCGTCAACACTCATGAGGCCTCTAGCATTTATAAGTTAGTTTAGAAAAATATATTCTCGTCTGATTATTTAGCAGTAAAATTAAATTCAATTATTAGCCGACTGAATTTAAGCTAGAAATATAATTTACCCTGCTTTCCACTGAGACACGTCGACTAGAGAATATAACAGACTATAACTTATTTCTCTTCTGCACTAAAGAAATATATTAGGCGATTTAACACTTTATCACTTCACAAAATACTAGATACAATATATTTACCTCAATCACAGAATTACTAAGAACTAAAACCGCTTCGACCAACTAATGCCCTCATAAATCAACAGAGATCCTTAGGAATCGAACATTCAATTCGACCAACTAATTTCTTCTATCACCGAGATTCTTAGGGCTCGAACACAGGTTGTTCTAGTCTAACTGCGAAATTACTGAGTGCCTGAAATCAGGTTTTCTAACTCTAGTTATATCGATGAAACGGACAAAGATGAGACGCTATTTAGAAAATCTCAAAATCATCTGACCTTCTCCTAACACTTTACGTCAGCTAAACGCATGTCGTAACTGTCATCAGTGACCGAGAGTGCGCGTGTCAGTTGCAAATCTCAGACAACCTGTCTGCAGTGCGGAGCGCAATTTCACACTTCGCCGGACTATCCCGACGAAAACTCACGCAGTTTCTGCAAAAGGTAGACAATCCGTCTGCCTGCCATGTCCGACGGAGCGAATTCTCACACCCCAGGCCCAGAAATCTGGTCGGGCAGCGCTCTGACCGGGGAAACTGCAGACGTTCTGTCTGGCGAGAACGGTATATTCACAGCTATCGTTCGACCGGCAGAGACTGACATCTACGTAATACCATCACTAGTGCGATTCTCAGTATTTGAGAAAAGAACTAGGTAAACGTTAAGAATGGGGAAGAAAAATATTTTACGCAACCGAATGGATGAAAAAATACAGGGAAAAGGTAGAGAGTTGTAATAAAAATTTAAGAATCCGAGTGAAGGAAAAAGAAGAGGATGTAGGCAATTTATGATCAATAAACCTATGTGACAGGTATATTTACAAATATATATATATATATATATATATATATATATATATATATATATATATATATATATATATATATATATATATATATATATATATATATATATATATATATATATATATTTACATACAACAGACAATATGTCCATAGTACATTGTTACAAATTTTCAAGTTGATGATAAGTAATCTATTTAACTACTGGTCTGGAAATGCGGGTTGGGGATTTACATCATCCCACTGTTCTTTGGTTTCATTAGAATTTTTTATGTTATTCTTTAGGAGGAAGTTTTTGTCTATCCAGGAGATTTTTCTTTAGTCGTGATAAGTTGTCCCAGGCCAGATATTACACTTATCTGGTTCCTGGAATCACAGCAGTTGCAGTTGGTTTGGCCAAACACTTCAGTCTCCTCTGGTCTTGTACGTCTCTAATACCAGCAGGTGCCAGAGACTCTTAGAAATAGTGCTGAAATTCTCTATCATCGAGTACCAGCACCAGACAAGTGCCAGCAGGAACCCCTGTCGATGCAAGTTATGGTTCTATCTTAACATCAAAAAAATTCCTCCTAATTTACATGTAAACATACATTCAATAAAAAAAAGAACATGGCCAGCTCTTTCTGACAACCCTGCTTCTCCACTTTAGTTTGATGGAACAAATGGTACCAGTTTTCTTTTTCTCTTTCTAATGGATGCTACGCCTCTGTCATTCCTGTAGTAATCTTTTCCATGCAATAAGATAGGTGTAATGTTCCTGTATGACCATCATATATATAGTCCTGTAGTTTTAAACATTCTTAGATAGTCCCTTATATGATGGATCAACATCTAGGCCATGCCTAAGTCTGCCATGGAATCATTTAATTACCATCTTTTACATGGCCTTTTCTTTTTTCACACAACCCTTTTTAATTAAAAAGTCAATAAAATTCAATCTTACCACATAATCAAGGAAATATAAACAAGTTACGATGAATTTAGGCAATAGAATATGGCACACTTTTATCACTCCCTCTGTTCAGACTGCTTTCAGATGTTAGTTATTAATAAAAAGCACAAGTCTGCTCATCTACTTGCTCTTCTGAATATTTTGGAAAAATGGCAGCGAGCAGCTGACTATTTCGATAAAGTAAAAGGCTTTGGCCAATGAGACCAAGCATCTCTTTTTTTGAATGAATTCTTAAAAAAAAAATATCAAACCACTATGCGTTACTACTACCAACTAGATTTGTATATTAGGTCAGCCAATAATATTACGGCTTCCTTCAAATTTCATCCAATCCCCTTCATCGTACTATTAACCTTTCTGTCACCTAATTTTTTTCCCCAAAAAAATGCTATCCAATCTAAGCAGACATGACTTGACCTGACAGTATCTCCGATTTCCTATGTATTATTACCAATATTTGATTATCTAATGGACTATTTAGATAACTAACTACATATTCTTAGTCAGCAAGTCTTCAGGTACATGAATATATGATTTTTATGGGGCTAAGTGGCTTGGTTCAAAATTCTATCTTTTTGTTTTTCTACAATATCCAGCCTATTCATGTCTTTTCCAAGTACTTTCAAACTAAATACGAGAGTTTACGTCATGTGCAATAAGAGCTAAGCGTATTTTTATGACTGTAGTGTCCACATTTTCTAACGTTTGCGTCGTAATTTGAAAATCGCTTAAGGCAAGGCCAGCAAGTTAGTTTTATTTTTAGAAACAATGTGAGACGTGTTTTGCGTTGGGTATCTATCCGCCCCTCTCCCTTCCACAATGTATTTAGGCAAATATTTCCCTTGAACTTAAAAAGTGGTGCGTTTTCTCAGGAACGAATTTGAAGTTTAGAGTACCCTTTTGGTTCGGCTAAAGCGTTATCAATTAATACACTGAAGGCGCGCCTAAATTTTTACTACTATCCTATCTTTGACTTTATGCACTATACTGTTATATTCTAATTTAAATATTGTATTTAGAAGTTCACCACAGCCCCGCCCCCTTCAGTCATAACTGACTACAGAAATGCTCCCCCGAGGTGATAGCTTTCTCAGGTGCATTTTAACCTGCTGTTTCTTTCAGCGTGTTATTTTCTCTTCTGCATGTTGTTAGAGCTTCTTTTCACCCAATCTGAGGTGGTGTCATAGGGAGCATCATCACTTGGTGCGATCGGCAGCTTCATCCTCTCAGGCTGCTGGATTTATGTCCAGTATCATAAAGTCTCTTTTGCATACTGTTGCGTGATAAATTCTCGCAACATCGTTTTTTACAATATCTATTTTATAACGCAAGGGCAACAACTGCTTGAAATTTATAGTCACTTTTCTCGGTAAGCATTTGTCTTCTCGCGTTGGTATCGAATGCAGTTAAGTTTTGAGCTGTGGTCATTTTGCGCTGGACTGCGCATGACTTGTCTTGCTTTTTGGTCGATCGGTTTCCGCCCACCACTAGTGGAGTGAGCGATTTGGAATGGCGAAAGAGATGCCTCGTTGAAGAGGGGATCTCCGCTATTTTTTGTTCTGTCAGGGATGTGTAGTCCTCTTATGGATATTTCGTTTATTCGGGATAATACCTCTAGTGTATTTGCACATGCCGGGAGGCGTGATATTTCTGTATTTCTTGAAAGCAAGGTAAATTGACTTTTTTCATTAACTCTATCGATTTTGGGTCGTGAGCGATTTCGATTCATAGCCTGTCTTCGAAAGTCGTCGTCACGAGATGTTTTTTCCCAGCTCACATGTCGCTGCATTGTACTGCATCGGTTGATGCATGTACCAAGGACCATTACTTGCTACTTTGTTAAATGAACTAGGTTTGGAAAACCTTTATTATCTAGAGGATATTTTTGAGGACATTATTTATACTTCGGCAGACGTGTCTGTCTTGCTGAAGTCAGACTAAGGAGAGTGAACTGATCTCATACATCTGGTTATCTCCTGGCTGTTATAGAAAAGGATGGAGTTTTTCACCTGACTACATTTACAGCACTATGAAATATAACATGCATCTGACTCATCATTGTAATGCTGTCTACCGTCTATTGCTGTATTGAATGTTGCTGTGATAATGACTGTTTGATGTGCCTACATATTCGCGTAACCATTTTGTCACTGTGGCGTCCACAATAAATAATGGAGAAAAAACGTCAACGGCTGTTACAAGAATCATTGACTTTATACGTCGTGAGTTTACTGACGTCCTATGTGGATTGCCCTGTTATTTTTGTATGAACATTGTTTTGACTGAACACATCTGCACACCACACAAAACCAGACATGCGGATACCATCCATCATCATATGGCATCACGCATCATTTGGTGGCCATAAGCTGGTTTGATTCTGGTACTAGCAAACACGGGGTCCCTTACCCACTTCATTTTCAACAAGAATTCATCAGCATCCTTCAAGAAATTAACATTCTTCAATACAGTCAACATCTTCAAAATTTTCAAAGTACTCGGCGTTGCCCGGTAAAAGTCAAAATTTCAACTTTTTGACGGAAACAAGAATTTGACAGTACCCGGCGTTGTTACATGTTGCCGGATAACTCGGACTGCTGTTATCTTTTACGCAAGTCAAGCAAGTTGCTGCTGTCAAGGTTCCAGTGCTGTCGTTTTTTGAGAAGGTCAAGTGCCGGTTGAAACGGGTTGTTTTCTGAAGAAGGCCAAGTACCGATTTCCATCAACTTACTTTGGATTAGAAGGTCAAGTGCCGAAACAACTCAACACACAGTATTTCAGAAGCTCTTGTACCATCGTGTTAGCAGTGGAAGCAGTTCAGATGTGCCATCATCGTTGGAGCTTCGCTCTTTAGGACGTTGATTGACATCCGTTTTTCTGCTGTTCTACGATTGGAAGCCTATAAGTTAAGTGGCCTGTTTGTATGTAAACTGTGCCCTTATACTTCTGCTGAGTCTTCTGTGTATCATCTCATTCTATATGTTATATGTTTATATGTTATTTGTATATTTATATGTTTATATTTCAGCGGGTTCTCGGTTGGGTGGTGTCTCCGTTAGATTATGCCACGTCATAGAGGTCGTCTATTGTGAGCGTTTTCTGTAGGGTTTGCAAATTTCCGATACTGGAATTTGCTAAGCGACTTCTGTTGCTATTTATGTTAGCTGTGATGACATGTTTTAATATTGTTTTCGTTATTATTTCACATTCTTTAGTTTTGTTTTGATTTGTTTGTATTTGTTAGCCTACTCTTGTCTATAATTTAGTTTCATACAACATTTTTGTTTATACACTGTGGTGTCATGTATTTTGTTTAATTATAGCGCAGATATCGTCACATTTTTTGTGATATGTCATTAATTTCTGCTTTATTTTTAGTTGATTTCTGCGAACGTTTTTGTATTGTTGCTGATCTTTGTTATTGTTTACATTGTTATTGTTTACATTGTTTGTATTGTTTACATTTTCAATGTTTACATTCTGCATGTGTTTACATAGTCATTGTTTACAGTTATAGTAATTAGTTAATGGGCTATGCTAATGCACTGTTACTACTACACTGATGATAAATGAATGATGAATAGTGTCGTGCACTATTGAATGAGAAGTGCACTTATGATCAAGAATTGATTGTTGATATTTCATATACAAGTTCTTTGATTGGAGACTTGTTTCCCACAGAGACTGGGATAATATAAGGTGATGTGAATATACAAGTGCTTAATTAAGACTTGTTACACTTAGGTTTGAAATAAATTAGTTAACTATTTCAGGTTTTGGACTTATATATTACTCATCATGTCTACATTTGAGCACTTTATTGAGCAGGGTAAATTGCTTGGGAAGACTGGTGATAAGTTAGAAGAATTTGCAACTGCTCGATATGATAAAGCAATGGAAGCTGAACAAAAGAAACTGCAGATGGAAGCTGAACAAAAGAAACTGCAGATGCAGGTGGATGAAAAGAGATTCCAATGGAAATGGAAAAACAAAAAAGGGAATCAGAAGCTGAGGAGAGAAAACTCCAGCTACAGCTAGAGGCTGAGAATAAAAGACTTGAAAAAGAAGCTGAGAATAAAAGACTTGAAAAAGAAGCTGAAAATAAAAGACTTGAAAAAGAAGCTGAAAATGAAAGACTTCAAATGCAGGCTCAAGCTGAAGAAAGGAAGTTACAAAGAGAGGCTGATGAGAGGAAAGCAAAAATGGAACATGAAGAAAAACTCTTAGCTTTAGAGTTGGAGAAATTGAAATTGACGAGCATGAGTAATGGTAATGATTCAAACAAGGGTTCATCTTCTGGGAAGGCTAATAATGATACTTTTAAGATTAAGTTACCAACATTTAGTCCTTCCAGTGATGACATAATGTTCTATCTGGACAGATTTGAACAAGCATGTACAGCTCATAACATAGACAAAGCAAAATATGTTTATCAGTTATCAGCGATACTGACAGGTAAAGCTCTAAGTATATTAAAAATGGAGTTGAATTCTCCGAGTTTATTGCAAGAATACGCATTACTTTCTCACGATGGGTTGAACTATCTAAGACGGAAAAAACTTATGAAGGACTTATGGACTTAATACTTAGAGACAAAGTCATGTCGTCTGTCAATGAGTCTTTCCTTGCTTTCCTTCATGAACGTAAACCTAAAACAATAAAAGAAATGGAAGATTTCTGTTGCCAGTACGTAACTGCGCACCACACATAACCATGGGTAACTCTAAGGTGAAAGAAGGTTTACCAGTTGCTTCGGCAGCTCCGTATGGCCAAAACTTTGCTCGTAGATTCCAACAAAATTTTGATAGAAAGAGTAGCGGTAATTTCTGTCAAAATCATGGAAACCAATTTCATAGTGATTCTTCTTCGAAGAATTGGAGACAACCTGATAGTACTCGTTACTATCACCCTAATAATTATAAGCATTTCAAAAGAGGATATGGTAATAGAGGTTATTCCTGCCGAAGACCTCAGAACCAAACAAATAGATGTTCGCATCAATGTGAACATGATAGTAATCGTGGAAACTGGAATTCGAACCAGGATAACAATTACAATAGAGACAATAATAACTGCAGAGATAATAATAACTCTGATAACTTCAGAGGTAATAATAGTCGGGGTAGATCTCAACACAAAAAAAAGAGATATCAGCAGGCTAATGCTGTACAACAGGAAACTGAGGGAGCCTGTAATCATGTTGTTGATAGTAAAAACTTTGACGCTGTCACTGGTTCTGCTTTTGACTTTGAGAGAGCAAACAAATGCCCCCCCCAATGCAGTACTTTATTCGAACCGGGTACCATAACTACTTTGAGTTGTGGTCACCCACTTCCCGCTCTTCCTGCTGCTGTTGCGCATGACGGGAGGGGTTCTTTAATTCTACATAAGGGTCTTGTTAATGATACTCCGGTCTCACTACTTTTCGATTCCGGATGCACCACTATTGGTGTTAGACAATCGCTTGTAGATCCATCTTGTGCTACAGGAAGGGTTATTAAATGTGTCACATTTGGCGGCACTCTAGAAAAATATCCTACTGCTGTAATTCGCATTGCCACTCCTTTCTTTACTGGAGATGTGCATGCTTGTCTCTTACCTAATCCTATTGCGGACCTTATTATTGGTCGTATTCACGGAGTTAGGGAGTGTACCCCACAGCAGATTGCTGCTTGGGAAGATAATAACATGCAAGCTACAAATGCAGTAGTTACAAGAGCACAAGCTCTACAAACACCCGAAACTTCACTGAATAGTGATAATGAAGTTGATAGCCAAGATAGTCACTTAGTAATCACTCGTGACTCTTTCATAAAATTGCAAGAAGAAGATCCTTCTTTAAAAAAATTCTTCGTTCTTGCGAAGAAAGGTGATCCGAATCAGGATACAAATAGAAAATCTTGGATTGCAATGAGAAACGGCGTACTTGTACGTATGGTACAAGATTCGACTACGTCGGCACATTCGCAAATTCTTGTTCCCAAGAGCATGAGAGTGCAAATATTGCAACATGCTCATGACTCGCAATGTGCTGGACATATGGGTTTTGCCCGTACGAAGTCGAGAGTCCTTGCGGCTTTCTTTTGGTCTTTTGTCAATAAGGACATTCGTATTTACTGCCGATCATGCAAGGTATGTCAGGAGGTCAAATCTAGAGGACCACGACATGCTGCGCCTATCCAGGCTGCTGACATTCCTATTCGGCCGTTTCAGAAAATGGCCATAGATATTATTGGCCCTTTTAAGGTCAGGTCGGCCAGAGGACATCAGTTTATCCTTACATGTGTCGATATGTGCACACGTTGGCCAGAGGCTATTCCTCTTAAGAGCATATCTACTACAGATATCGCAGATGCTCTTTGGTTGATATTTTCTCGCTTGGGGTTCCCCAGAGAAATATTGTCAGACCATGGCACTCAACTCATATCTGACACTATGTCACAGGTAATGTCTACCTTACATATTGAAAGATCTCTCAGTAGTATCTACCATCCTATGTCTAATGGGTTAGTTGAGCGTCTGAATAGAACGCTCAAGACTTTGCTTGGTAAGATAACTGAAGATCATCCTCAAGATTGGGACAGGGTTTTACCCGCGGCTCTCTTTGCCTATAGAGAAGTCCCTAATGAACACACAGGATTTTCTCCCTTCGAACTTGTCTTTGGCGCGCGTCCACGCGGCCCTATGTCTTTATTACACGATCTCATCACTGCCGATGATATTAGCGATGAAACTCAATCCTCATATGAGTATGTCATTGCTCTTAGACAAAAGATCATTGAGGCATGTAAGCTAGCAACTGCTTCATCAGAAATTGCTAAAGAGAAGGCAAGACAGTTTGCTAACAAGAATAGATGTCTACGACAACTTTGTCCAGGTGACAAAGCATTCGTCCTACTCCCCAGTAGGGAAAATAGACTTCTTATTGCATGGAAAGGTCCGTATGCAATAGTCTCTCGGATTTCCGATGTTGACTATGTGGTCGATATTGATGGAAAGCATAAAACTTTCCACATAAACATGCTTTCGGAATTTCACGAACGTCCGGACTATTTGCTGCCTATTTTCCAGGCAACGGATGATGCTCCTGCACCTCACGGTCATTATTCATCCCTGTCTGTCATACAGGATGAGGAATCTACCTTCTCAGATGTCAATCTTCCCCTTCCAGTGGTTCCATTACATTCCACGGAATCTTGGAAAAACGTTTCTGTTTCTCCTAATCTTTCTGGTGACGAACATCGACAAGTCTCGTCGATGTTACAAACATTTCAGGATGTTCTCACTGACATTCCTGGACACACAGATGTCATAGAACATGACATAATTCTTACCGACAATAATCCAATTAGGGTTAGGCCGTATCCTATTCCTATACACTTTCAGTCGCAAGTGGAAAAGGAATTGGATGAAATGATTCAATTAAATATAATTGAACCATCGACTTCACCATATTCTTCTTCCATGGTTATTGTCCGGAAGAAGGATAAGAACATACGAATTTGCGTTGATTATCGCAAATTGAATCAGGTCACAAAGTTCGACGCTGAACCGATGCCTTTGTTAGAAGATCTACTGATTAGACTTTCTAATTCTAGATTCTTCACTAAACTTGACTTGTCTAAAGGTTATTGGCAAGTGCCTTTAGCAGAGCATGCCAAACCTCTTACTGCTTTTTCTACACCTAGGGGTCTATTTCAATGGAATGTTATGCCTTTTGGTCTCATGAACGCCCCTGCCACTTTCGTTCGCATGATGCGTCGAATTCTGTCACATTGTTCGGATGTCATCGCATACTTAGATGACATCTGTCTCTTCAGTGATACCTGGGAAGATCACTATTTAGGGTTATATGACTTACTGTCCACTCTACGTGAGAATAATTTGACAGCGAAACCTTCTAAAGCTTTTGTTGGTTTTGGTGAAATCTCTTTCCTGGGTCATCGTGTTGGTCATGGTCTCTTGAAGACAGAAGACCACAATACTTCCAAAATACTGAACATCTCTGTTCCTAAAACGAAGAAACAAGTTAGGAGTCTCTTAGGTTTAATTCAATTTTATGGGAGATTTATTCCAAATTTATCTTCGATCATGGCACCTCTATCAACATTGTTGAAGAAAGGTTCGCCTAATCTGGTCCGTTGGTCTGAAGAATGCCAATCTTCACTAGACCAAATCAAGAATATATTTTCTTCTCCTCCCATCTTAAGATTACCTACTCTTGATAGGACTTTTGTTCTTCGGAGTGATGCTTCATCCACTGGGATTGGAGCAGCACTGATGCAAGAATATGCAAATACTCTGCATCCTGTTATGTACATTTCTAGAAAACTAAATGCGGCAGAGAGGAACTACTCGGTTTTAGACCGTGAGTTGTTAGCGATGGTTTGGTCAATTCTAAAGCTACAAAGATTCCTCCTGGGCGCACATTTCATTCTAGAGACTGATCAGAAAGCTCTTACAGCTATTCAGACTAAGAATTTGAAGAGTTCGAGATCCACTCGATATGCTATAGCTCTTCAACCTTTTCACTTCACGGTACGAGCTATCCGTGGTGCGGATAATGTGATGGCTGACATTTTGTCTAGATGCCCACATGACTCCAACTAATACTTCTGTCCTATATTTCCATATATTACAGAGTCATAACACACCTATATTTCTACAATAGATTAGCACATCTGTACTTACTCTATATGTACACACTATCGTGCTTTGTTGTCATCTTCTTCTGTTCGTTTTTTAAGATGATAGAGGAGGACTGAGTAGTTAATATAAGGGCCGTTAGTTTACTAAACAGCCACAATTATTAATAATGTATTGTACCTTATGAAGCATATTAGTTATTAATTAGCATTATATTGCTTGTACTTTCTCAGAATGTCATTGTTGTGCTGAGGACTTACCTTACTAGTATCAAGCATGACGAGTTCTAGATTGTGTACTTACCCTCGGAATACCAGAGCATATGTCCTGGATCGTCATGTAGTTTAACTTTACTATGTACTTATGTCATTACATGTCAAAGACTTTACTATTTAAATTTTCCTATTAGATTTGTACATCCATTTTTAAAGACAATATTAGAGTATGCTGTTTAATGATGATTATGGTAACTTGCATACGTATATTGTGTTTACATGCTAACGTGATGTGTGTTGGTGACACCTCCCCGATGTGAATATTTTTTGAGACATATTTATTTTTCTGTTGAGGTATATCCTCACCAGACACTCTATAATTAGCCTCATGTTAGGCAATTTAATTAATTATCAGCGCATAATTCGTGCGTTTTGAGCCGCTTATCGCATGCTCTTTGATATTTAAAAAAAAAAAATATGTTCCACATTTTTTTTTATCGGGAGGAGGTGGTGATATGTTGCGTGATAAATTCTCGCAACATCGTTTTTTACAATATCTATTTTATAACGCAAGGGCAACAACTGCTTGAAATTTATAGTCACTTTTCTCGGTAAGCATTTGTCTTCTCGCGTTGGTATCGAATGCAGTTAAGATTTGAGCTGTGGTCATTTTGCGCTGGACTGCGCATGACTTGTCTTGCTTTTTGGTCGATCGGTTTCCGCCCACCACTAGTGGAGTGAGCGATTTGGAATGGCGAAAGAGATGCCTCGTTGAAGAGGGGATCTCCGCTATTTTTTGTTCTGTCAGGGATGTGTAGTCCTCTTATGGATATTTCGTTTATTCGGGATAATACCTCTAGTGTATTTGCACATGCCGGGAGGCGTGATATTTCTGTATTTCTTGAAAGCAAGGTAAATTGACTTTTTTCATTAACTCTATCGATTTTGGGTCGTGAGCGATTTCGATTCATAGCCTGTCTTCGAAAGTCGTCGTCACGAGATGTTTTTTCCCAGCTCACATGTCGCTGCATTGTACTGCATCGGTTGATGCATGTACCAAGGACCATTACTTGCTACTTTGTTAAATGAACTAGGTTTGGAAAACCTTTATTATCTAGAGGATATTTTTGAGGACATTATTTATACTTCGGCAGACGTGTCTGTCTTGCTGAAGTCAGACTAAGGAGAGTGAACTGATCTCATACATCTGGTTATCTCCTGGCTGTTATAGAAAAGGATGGAGTTTTTCACCTGACTACATTTACAGCACTATGAAATATAACATGCATCTGACTCATCATTGTAATGCTGTCTACCGTCTATTGCTGTATTGAATGTTGCTGTGATAATGACTGTTTGATGTGCCTACATATTCGCGTAACCATTTTGTCACTGTGGCGTCCACAATAAATAAT
Organism: Oreohelix idahoensis; assembly: GCA_024509875.1. Lineage (NCBI taxonomy): Eukaryota > Metazoa > Mollusca > Gastropoda > Stylommatophora > Oreohelicidae > Oreohelix > Oreohelix idahoensis. The sequence goes on from JAMPIV010004996.1 coordinate 76,936, forward strand.
GGAGAAAAAACGTCAACGGCTGTTACAAGAATCATTGACTTTATACGTCGTGAGTTTACTGACGTCCTATGTGGATTGCCCTGTTATTTTTGTATGAACATTGTTTTGACTGAACACATCTGCACACCACACAAAACCAGACATGCGGATACCATCCATCATCATATGGCATCACGCATCACATACATTTTGGAAATGTCTAAGCAGTGTATGCATGCTTTAAAAGCCAGATCGTGAGAACATCTCGACATTTGTCAATTTGCCCTTCAACGAAATATTAATGATGTGGCGTTGACACTGTATAAGTAAGATATTGAACCTTCCTTCTTGTTTAGCATAGGTTGTTCATGTCTCCCCGCCATATAGAAGTGTGCTGGGGACGCAGGCATTATATACCGCAGCTTTCGTTCTCACTGTGATTTTCGAGTTTCCCTATATTTTCACCATATTGTTGTCAAAAAAAATTACATTTCAAAATGCATTAATCAGTGCAACCTATTGAGTTATCGTAGCTCCAAACATCTACCTCAATTACTTACTTAGTCGTTCCTCTTCTACCGTGGAGTGTAGAGATTTGCCTAAGAGAGCGCAGTACTATATTATCTGATGTCCTCCTCCTGGCCTAGGTGCAGTCTAGTCCTCGGTCCTTCAGAAATTGTCTAATGTGTCCTCCCAGCGGATTCTGGGTCGTCCTGGAGGTCTGGATTCCTGGCTCTTAGTTTCCCATACTTGCCGTGGTAGCCGATCTTCTCCCCTTCTGCAGACATGGCCAAACCATCTCAGTTGGGACTATTTTACTTGGGTCTGCAGGGGGTAGGATTTTAGGCCTTGAGTATCGTCTGGTTGCAGACCATGTCCTTTCTTGTTACTTCAACCACCTTTTTCAGATACCTCATTTCTGAGGTTTTAGCTGGCTTTTGTGGGTTGCAGTCATTGCCCATGGCTCACATTCATTAGTCAAAACATAATTGTAGCGATATACATCCATTTTCACTTCTTGCCAAATTCTTTTTCGCTGAGAAATCCTCAATATATGGCCTGAACAAGTTTCACAGCTGCTGCTCTGTGGGTAGCTAACTCTTCTTTGATGCCTCCCTTCCAGTCTATGACAGCTCCAAAATATTTAAAGTGGTTGCCCTGCTCCAGAACCTGTTATCTCAGCATAATCTTATGTCGTCTAACATCTTTTTTATTTTAATTATTTTATTTATTTATTTATTTATTTTGGAGCAGCTGATGACCTTTTTTCTCTTCTCCAGCTCTTTCTTCCAGACTTGCTGGTTGGATTGAAGATGTGCCTCTGATTTGGCAATCAGGAAAACAAAAGCCAGCTCTGAAATATAAACCTGTCTCATCTTCAAGTATCACACTGAACAGTTTCCTGTCCTCTCCTTACATGCTTTGATGACATCAACCATGAAGCAAATGAAACGATAAGATGACAGGATATCGCCCTGTCTTACGCAAGTGGTGGTCTTGAGCTCTTCTGAATTATGGTTTGCCGTCCTCGCATAATTTCTGCAACTCATGAAGAAGCGTTCCATAGCATGGATCAGAGGAGTTGGAATATTTTTCTTTGCCAAGCAGCCCACAGTTTGCTCCATGAGACCTTGCGAAACGCCTTTTCTAGATCCAAGAAACAAAGATGTATCTCACTTTTATACTGAAGGGCACTTTCACTTAGCTGTCTGAATGTGAATATACGGTCTTGAGTACTTCGGTTTGCTCGGACGCCATATTGGACTTCATCCATTTGTGACTTAGATAGCTGACTGAGTCTCTGCTTCAGGATTCTAGAGTAAATATTATCATTGACACTGAGACGAGATAGACCTCTATGATTTCCCCATTGTCGGTTGTCACCCTTTTTTAATATGGATGTTATGATGACAGCTTCCCATCCTTTGGTATGTTCTTGTGGCACCAGGTTGCTGCAGGACCCTCAGTAGTAATCGGCTGCATGTGTCTCTCATGTACTTAATCATTTGCGGTGTTGTACCATCATGTCCTGCTGCTTTTCCATCTTGATTTTCTCCAGTGCTGCCAACAGTTCGTCCATCTTGATGCCGTCTTCGCCACCATTCGTTTCCTCTTCTGTGATAGGGCTTATTATTCGTGAGGCTTGACCTTGCACATCATCAAGGAGCTCCTAGAAATATTCTTTCAATGATACCATTTCTTCCTTTCCTCTGTAGAACAACGTCTGGTTTTCTTGAGCATCTTTTTTCTATCATTCTGCTTTTTTATAATCAGGATTTCTGTTATGCCGCTAGCCCCTTGTTCTTAGCTTCTGTTCTGAGTATCGTACATTCTCAATAGTTCTGCTTTTCGTACTGTGTTATTAGCCTCTAGGTATTGTTTCCATGCCATTAAATGCCTCTGGCCACCAAGATGTCTTCTTTTATTTGTTCTCAAATCAGACTTTCTTATATGCTTCTGCTGCAGCTGTCTTTTTTATGTCCTTGAATTTAAGCCAGAGGATTCCCAGGTCTTCAGGTCGCTTTTATGTGTTTCTCACTTTTGTTGCAATAAGCCCCTGATACCTAGTTTTAACTTTAGGCTCTCTTAGCTTGTAGGTCTTAACTCATTAACTACCGAATTGAAAAAAACACTGTGGCCGAATTAAATTTTTTCCCCATTTTCATCCTGTAGGTGTTTGCACAAAGTAAGCTGTAGTTTTCGTAATTGTTTACAGATTTTTATGAATTACACGTCATTTTAAAGACAAATGAATGTACTATTACAATAAATACTGGTTGTAACTCTAATAGAGGTTGTTGCTATTTAACGGCCCTCCGATGACAGAGGACTTGCAATATTTTCACAATTATAACTGCTTGCACCCCATCTCTATCAAAATCACAATTTCAATCAATGTGCACACCGTTTTCACTCTTGTCCTCGTTGCTAGATCTATCAGTCAATTGTTGAAACATGTTTCTATCCAATTCAGCCGTTAGACAAGATGTACACGCATTTTTGGTAGCCCTATCACTAGTTGCCACGGTAAACAGTTTTACACGATTTGGTAACTAACCCAAAACGCTGAAAAATATGAACATAATATCAATTTTCCAGTGTTCTACAACAACCATGCTTTGGGAATTTGTTTTCCGGTGGCAACTTAAAATTTCGAACCAGATCAGAGAGTGTTTCAGTACATTTTTCATTCGTTTTATTACTAAAATTAGATTGGCACTCTGAGCGGCTTGCGGTCCAAATGTGATTATTTTGTGAGCCGCTGACAGCGGCTTGCGGTAGTTAATGTGTTAATGCTCATCTCTCCTTATCGTTTACTTAGTCCCATGCGTGACGGTGGGCAATGTCTAAACATTTTCAGCAAGTAGTGATCACTTCCAATCTCTGTAGCCCTCTCCAGACTCTAGCATCACGCACATACTTGAATGAGCTCATCCTAACAATGGCAAAGTCGATCACTGGTTTCTCATTCGTTCTTGGTTCACAACTGGTGTATGCATGAATGCGCTTATGAGGGAACTTCGTGTTCGTAATGACAAGGTTTTGCTCAGTGCAGAATCTAAGGAGTAGCTTTCCGTTGTCATTTAGAGTATCTTCTCAGTACCTACCGATTACTTCACCCCATCATTAACATTTTCGAGTGTGAAGGTATTGCCTCCCCTGCTTTGCAGTAGTGGCCCAACGGTGGCCAAAACTCAAGAGTCGCTAATATGGGCTTCAAAGTGTCTACCTTCGCACAAGATTACTCTTGGCAGAGTACTAGATAGAAGAAACAAAACGCTTCCATCTCCAGCGAGTCTTCACAAGGTAATCAGATAAGCGAAAACAACGCTGCTTTTGCTGAGCACGTTAATTCTAGAATCTGCCGACAACTTTTGTGAAGAATTTAAGCACTTTTTAATTTCATCTCGTTCAAGCCCCCAATCCTGATTTACTCAGTGGAATTCTTACTATTCTGGTACAGCTCTGTTTAGAGTGTGTTGTATTAAATTGACTGAGACAAACATGCAGTACCTGTAAAAGGATTAAATCGAAGTTAAATTTGTAACAGTACAAATAACAAAATGTAATTATCACTTTAGGTTTTAAAAAGTTTAAAGAATTGAATAATATTTTAGGAAAAGGTGTTCAACACCTTTGTGATGGTATTTAACTGAATAAAAGAGGTCACTTTTGGCAGCTGATATTTTGCACTTGGCTGCCAATGGTAGTTTTTTTCTCCCACTGGGTTGGTTCTTGGTAGACTGTCTTGCTGTTTACAATCGTCGCTGGGCAATGTCAAAGGTGCTGCACGTTCCCATAACGTCAGGGAGTAACGGCAAAGTTGGTTCTTCATCTTAAAGCGCAGGCCACTGTTTCCTTTCTGTTCCAGTGATAGTACTTGTCAGCTGACACTACCACCAACAACTTTGGCAAAAGAATAGAAACGAAACGCTCTCCCGAGCATTGCGTTTTCCAACTTACAGCCATGAGTTCCTATCTTGTCATACCACCATCCCATTTAACTCAGAATTTACCCTCGTTGAAAATTAAACCCAATCCCTCGGGATAAAACTTTCCTTACTTTTAAATTGAATAGCCCTTATAGTTACTCTGCATCTAAATGAAAAGGCTAATAGCACAAATGGAATATGTTTACATTAGGCTTCCACTGATTTGAAAAGTGTTCACAATATAAATTGAATATGTTTTCATGTATGTTTACACTGATTGACTAGTTTGAAGCTCCCAGTAATTTTTAAATGAATATTTTCACATAGACATTTACACTGGTTTAAAGCTTGAAAACTTACATTAATTTTAAAGTGAATATGTTTATATGGACCTTTACACTGCTTTGAAAATGTAAGTATTGTACTTAGAATGTACATCATTTCTTTCATCTTTCCCTCCCTGCTCCATATGGAGCCTGAGACTCTTTATTTGTTTAGTTCTCTTTTCAGAAACTGGCAATAAAGCAATCACCAGCCAGTGCAGTGGTGGTTCATGAAATCATCATTCTATACGCTGAGGCTGCCAGCCTCAAATGACTTGGACATCCCCGAACGATTTTTACACACTAAAATTCACATGGCAATACACATATATATGTTAGTTCACTTGTTAGTAATAAAATATAGAATGTAAAATGACAACTTACACCAATCCTGGCTCACAGACATTTTGCTCAGATGAGTAAAAGAGATATGAATCGACCTCTTACATTCGTCTTGTGTGTCGTTGTTTTAACAATAGCTTCCCTCTCTGACTCCGTGTGTGGTCCTTCATTTCCCTCAGTCCCGATTTCCTTGTTTAAAATTATAGAGATTTCCTGAGCTGTGTTTCGTAAGTCCTGATAAATACTCAAATAAAAGGTTTTCGGTATGTTAAGAAGGAATTCTGAATTCTAGGCTTCATTCTGGCAAAGTCTGTAGTCTTGGCAAGCGATCTCTCACAGTAGTTTTTACTGACTGAAGTGTCAGGTTATATTCACTGCCTTCCCACGCATCTGTTTCTTATGGAGTCTAACCAAAAGCTTCAATCATTTTCAAGCAGGCGAGTTAGGGTAGGTACTTTCAAAATATTCCACGTGACATAAAGTGTGTAAAGCAAAAGGTCGCGTATTACCATATATGGCAATAAGACATACGATGCCTTGCGTACAGACTCTCGAACATGCAGTTAACCTCATATGACAACATGTGTCAGATGTATCAAATCATTCCTTTATTAGAAAGTAATCTCTTATCTGTGTCTGTCTATCAGTTGTCTCCCCCTTTATCACCGCTTAGCAAACACACAACGATTTTCGTGGGGCTTATCCTTCGTGGCCAAGATTTGGTACAAAGGAATTTTACCATCATGCCTGTCGTTAATAATATTTTTGACGCTCCTTGCAAAGCTTAGCGAAGGAACAGGAAACAAACAGACGTATTAACTTATACCTGAGAGGGGCGTAAGAAGGAAAATATATAATATCTGCTACACATAGCAGAGAAAGAAAGAAAGTGCGACAATTGAAAGCACGCAATAAAAATCAGTACCACAAATGTACCGATACTGCCGGAGTGAAACAGAGATCACGAGGGGTCGCCCCTCATTTAGGCAGTCGTCCACTGTTGTTTGGAGCAGCTCGAAGAATTCTTCTTTGACTTCTGCTAGCTCATATTCATTTGGCCAATACACCACATGGTTCACTATGGTTTTTATTTTTAGCTTTAACACCATAATTAGCTCCGAGACAGAACTAAACTTTTTGTTTTTACCCACAAAACAACCTACACCCCATTTAGCTGTTTCGGTTGTGGGGACTCCACCGTGAGCAACGTGTCGCCATCGTGATCCTTGTCCCTTTTTCTTCGTTTCCTTTAGAGCCAGGATTTCTAGTTTTGCTTTCCTCATCTCCTCCACCAGCTTATCTTTGTTCCCGTTTATACTTCTAATATTCATTTATCCATAAGACGTAGTCCGCAGTCCCTGCCGGTTTGCCGCCTTTAAGATAGTCAGGTTTTCTCTCTTGCATTGCTTGTAATTAGGTTTTAAGGCAAACAGGTCATTGGTCTGTCGTGCCTTTGCAAGATCGAGGGGCTGCCTCCTTAAGGCCTCCATGCGTGCCAACTTCATCCTTTTTCAGTCGGGCTTGGGACAGGCCTAGGCGGAGTTAACTGTTTACCTGCGTGTACTAGCTACAAATATGATTTATAACACCAGCTCTGACTGACATTAGGTAGTCATCCTCACTGATGCACGTTCTGAACTGCAAGCTCTCAAGAGGGGTAAACTCCCGCATCTGAGAAATGAACTGAGCAAGGTAGCTGCCAAAAAGCGACACATACTTCAGTGGGTACCATCCCATTGTGGTGTACCCGGAAATGAAAAAGCGGATAAACGTGCAAAAAAGGGAGGAGAATGTGAACAAGAAAATAATGAAATCACATACTTTGAGATAAAGAGAGACATCCAGGCTATCAGAAGAGAACACGATCAACCCAACGACGACCACCACACTCTTGACCGGCAGGGACAGATACCATTTTTCGCATAAGGACAGGGCATAACAAACAGAATAAATACATGTACAAGCTACGATTGTCTGCTTCACAACTGTGCACATGTGGATTAAACGAACAAACTCTGAGCATGTTCTACACGATTGTTCTCTGTACGACTAGTTAAGAAAGATATACTGGCCCAATGACTCAACACTAAAGTCAAAGCTATATGGAGCTAAAGAGGAACTCCAGACAACCGTTGAATTCCTATTGAGAACTCGTCTGACGGTGTAAACATCAAAGATGCGATAGCAAGAGGAAGAAGAACCTGCATGTATAATTATTTATGTCTGCGATGGGACATTATTTATTTATTGATATTTTTAAGAGTGAATGTCACGGTTTTCGTCTCCCCTGCTCCACAGTAGTGGTCAAACAATAGCCAAACTTAGAGTTTAATGATGAGGGTATTCAAAGGTATCAACTTTTGCTCTCGATTACTCTTGGCAGATATAAAAATAGAAGATGATGCTTCTATGCCAGGGACCTCACACCAATGTGAAAAAAAAAAATCTAGCATGACAGCTGAGATTTTCTGAGCCACTATGAACATATCATCTTCCTGCCACTTCTGTGAAGTAAATTTGCTTCTTGTTTATTAATTTCATTTTTTTTCATTTTGAGCCCCCAGCTGAAGATGATTCAGAAATTATTAATTGTATAGTTCTATATGTTTAGGTTACTTAACACAATATGAGGCATTCGGGTGCAGATATACAAGTGTTCTTATCCCGTGCCATCAACTCAAGGTCTTTCAATGTTGTCTTCATCCACATCATGTCTGTTTCCAATTCTCTTCTCCGTGTGTTCTTTAGTCTTCCTCTACCTTTCTTAACCCGCGGATTCTAGAACACCAATTGGCTTGTAATACTATTGCCGCTGATTGCCTCCCCTGCTTTGCAGTAGTCGTCCAACAGTGACCAAAACTCAAGAGTATCTAATATTGGCTTCCAAGGTATCTACCTGCGCGCAAGATTACTCTTGGAAGAGATGCTGATCTAAGATTAAGGATACTTCTACCGTAAGGGAGTATCCATAAGATATTTCCAGAAGTCACGAACAATGTTGCATTGGGCTGAACCATTGTTAACACATTACATCTGGTCCGTCGCCTTTTGTGAAGGATTTAAGCAATGGTTCTGGCCCGTTAAGCCCCCATTTGGTGTAATCCAACGAATGCCCTCTTATAAGTAATGGCTCGCTATATATATATATATATATATATATATATATATATATATATATATATATATATATATATATATATATATGTGTGTGTGTGTGTTTGTGTGTGTGTGTGTGTGTAATTATTAAATAGTCTTGTTCATACGTTTGCTTTCATACTTCTAATGACTGAATAAACAATTATTTACACCCCAGACAGAAAATCGGAGGTAACAACAGGCCGAGCTAGCGATAAACGATAGATCCAGGTGGCCATGTCACTTCTACGCTTAATCCTTGCGCTTTAATTTCTCGTCGGAATCTGTTACATCATTGTACAAAAACACTTCACTCTACACAACCAGGAGTCAATGGTTTCAAACGAAAGTCAGCGATCAAAACAGTTAGTAACGGATGATCGATTAAGCCCAGATATGACAAGAAACCTTGAACGACGAAACGAAAACAACTAATTCTGTAAGAGGGCAGTAAAAGGAAAGGGAAGATCGCAGAAGGAATTAAAGGACGGCACAGAAAAATGTAATGATCAAGATTGTTTCTTTACATTGTGCTTATTGTGTTCTTTAATCAAGTAGCATGACTTTTTTTTTTTTGTCTTGTCTAACACTACAAAGACAAAGTTCATTTTTAATTGAATATACAACACTTAATGTCAATATTCTTCTTCACTTATTTTGACATAATTTTAATCTCGTAGTGAAATAGCTGATACGAAAAGGGAGCACGCAAGTGAAAACGTTAGGTACATGATTTAGATTCAGTGACAGACTAACTGCAGATTTTATTTCCAGTTCAGAATGTACTAATAATCTGTCTAATAAAATCAGTACTTATCAGAACACAATATTTTTCATACCTAAAAAGAATAACAAACACATTGTTGCTAACGTTTGGAGTTTCACATGATCGATGGATCTAGGGAAATAATTTTGGTAATCAACAACAGGGACATGGCCAAAAGTGCCACTCAGGTCTGCAGTGCCTTATAAATTATGTCAAACATGCCGTTAATAAAAAAATTTTGTTGCGCGATAACCTTTCGATCTTTGTGAAACTTATTTTTTTTTTTTAAATACTACGATGGGGATAAATCTGCTTCATAATTTTTAAGATAGGTTTAGAAAACAAGAAAGTTTAGAAATAACTTTTTCATTAACATTTTGTCAGGACTGGATTGAGGGGCCATAACAAATTGTTACATGGGCCGATATATGCACACGGGCTGTAGATTGCCTTCTGCATGTTTATAATAAAACAAACACAATTATTGCAGCATGTACCCTTATCACCACGTCAGCATATTCGTTGACATCATTCTTATTATTATACACTTCGTCATTAACGTCACTGCAATTAAACGTTTAACGATACACGTCATTATTTTCTTTCAGTGAAAAGACCCTGGATTGTAAAGACGGTTTTACTAGTCCTGACAATGTGGTTGTTCGGCACCTTATTGGTCTACTTCAACCATTTACAGTTTGGTTATACAATAGTTTCTAATCAGACGATAGAGGTAGCGGGAACTAGGTCTCCATACAGATCTATTCATACCAGAACTAATCAGATAATAAAGAATTTCCGCTCGAATGAAAAGTTTCACACCGTTACTAATACAGAACTTATAAAGCTAGGTCAAGGAAAGAACACAGCGAACACGGACATTACAGACAGTTGTAACTTTCCTGACATTCACCCTTTTGATCCAGCAGTCATGACCCTTACCAAAACCTACCAACCGATCACCTGTAATGGCAAAGTGCCTCATCTGCTCTACCTGAATGGGATTAACATCAAGGTGAATCATTCCAAGACGGTATTATCTGAAAAGAAGAACAAAAGATTCAAAGAATGCAGGTATAAATCTCTGGCCAGGGCACCAGGTTCTGACTTTAAGATAGTTGTCCTGCACACCAGTGACCCATTCAACGACTCGATAACTCTCACAGAAAACGATGACAACCTGGTTGTGGAATGTTATGACAGCAATAACACAGTCCTCTCACGATCCTACTTCAGTTTAATACGTGTGAAAAAAGATCTAGAAATCTTACTGGAGCAAAACTACAAGAAACACATCGCCATGCATGCTCCTAAAGAAATTTTAAGTGTTCTCATGATCGGTATAGATGGTAACTCCAAACAGAATTTTCAACGACACATGCCAAAGACTAGAAATTTCCTACTGAACGCTCTAAACGCCACTGAACTACATAAATACAATACAGTTGGAGGACAGACGTGCACAACTATCGTGCCAATGCTCACAGGAAAGCATTGGGCTGAGTTGGGTCGGCATAACTGGTCGTCAAGAAATGATCATTTTGATTATGTCAACGAAGATTTTGTGTGGAGCGACTTCCGTAAAGCGGGATATAGGACAGGTTTAGTCCTGGATGATACATACGTCACGGCCTTTCACTACCTGAAAGAAGGATGGAACAAGCCACCAGTTGACTATTACCACAGGGCTACCTTACTTGAACTACAGCGTGACAAAATGATAACAAGTCAATCGAAACACTGTGTTGGGGATATTCCTGAGATTACCTTCAATCATGATTTCTGGATACAGATGGCCTCGACCTTCAACAACTCAAGAACAAGGCCATACTTTGGTTTCAGGTTGGTCATTTAAGGTTTTATGCTATGTGCATATGCCACAACAACAAGTATGTAGTGCATTCTGTTTAGCTAGAGTCTTATGCCATAAGCATGTATAGCCATAGTTACATACAGTATGTCAAATATAGGTAAGCATGGAAAACTAAAGTCCATTGTATGTAGGAAAATGTAGAAAAGTATCTTGCACGCTGAAAAGGTAAACATATTAAACTAATTGCTGAAAGTGTAAATGATAAAATCAAAGCAATCGCAGGCTCTGTGCAGGTAAGTGTGTATAATCTCATGTTCTGTAAGGACAGTGTGTAAGACTATCATAACTTTCGTCATTTCTATCAGGTAAATGTATAGAATCACACTCTGGTGGGCTTACATTCTGTATAGGTAAGTGTGTAAAACTGATATAAGTCACGCGTGACGAATAATGGAAATATAGCCTACAGTATCTGACAGTCTTTCAGACCTCAATAGTGTTCTATGATTTGCCAGCAAAAGCATGCATTTTTTCTGCCTGTCTTACTCACTTTTTAACCCACGCCTCTTTTTCTGTTAACACAGGCTAATGCAAAGTTTACAAACTTCGCGGCCTGCCAGTCATAACAGGTAGCGAATTAGGTTTGTTTACCTAGTTTCTCACGTGAGCGTATCTGTCAATCATGCGATGCCTGACAGACCGCACGTAAAAAGCCGAAGACCCTTTGAAGTTCGTACTCAGGATAGCCGGGAATTTCCCGAGTGGCTTTGATGTCGAGTCGCGGGACAAAATCTTCGAGGAACCCGTTAGACGTGAAAATTCTTCTGATGTCGATTAGCAACGCTGAGACAGAGCGACCGTAAAACCTTTTATCTGTGGAACTTTGTTCACGATTCTCCCGATTCACATGGAAATGTGAAAAGTAGCGTCATCTATAGATCAGAGAAACAATAATATAAGTATGAACTGTGGTGTTTTAAACCCACTATTAGTTGTCGCTCAGAATTTTGGATAGTCTAAGCACGTATCTAGAACTATGTGGAAGATGTGTTAATAGCATTTCGTGGGGATCGTTTCATTTCTGATTTGTGGTAATAGAAATAAGCATTTACGTGATTTAATGTGTTAAGTTTTACCACTATAATTCACTGTGATTTTCTAGCTGTTAGAACTAGTGAAATAAAATAACGCGTAGCTATTTTTTAAAAGATGTGCAGTTAGATAAGGTCCTACAAGCAGCATGTAAATTTCCATCACCCGTTTTCTCACATAAGAAGAGATGGTTTTAGTTGACTGAGTATACACTAGGCGCGACTGATAAGTGACAGAAATGAATTCACGTTTATTCCGTTTTGTGTATTTATTATAAGTGACTATTATTTAATATCATACGACTAAACAAACAGACGCCGACAATCTAATAGCTATTAACGACTGTCGTAAATTTGTATCTCAAAATTATCCCGGACGAGCCCCCAAATATTGTCGTAAATTTATTTTGAGAGAAAAGAGTCTTAGAAATAGTAGTCCGGTTTAGAGTGTAGAATGATGGTGAAAAGCTCAGTAAATGTAGAGAGTAAATAGTTGCTTCACAGAGTGCTGGAGGAGAGTAAAGACAGACTTATTTACGACAAATCGTTTCTCTCAATCTACTCTTAATGCTCCACTGGTCAAACAATTATTTGCCAGTTTCCAGTCACACACCTGCTCTCACACCGATTTGGTGCTTCAAACACACAGACGACGTGGATACAAACTATCTTAAACAAATAGGGGAAATTTTTATGGGCTTTGGGTAGTCCAACACTGTAACAATTAGGTTTATGTTGTTTATTAAAGTTAAAAAACAATATCTACAATAATCATGTGTTTACAGCAAAAATATCATAAATACAGAAAAATGCCAATAACAAGGTAGGGAGGGGGTGAAGAAGATTGGTATCGACTAAGCCCGTCCCGCTTATTAGACAAAGATAAACTCAGTCCAAAGATAGATAGTTATCAGGAACATAGGTACGTTAACCTAACAGTAAAGTTAATTACTCTGAAAAAGAGGTGTTACAAAATTTGGTATGGGTGGTAGAAAGAATCCTGTTCTTCCCAATTGTTCTTCCCTTTACTAAGCAAAAGAAAAGGAGGGGGTTTTAAACAGAGTTTATCAAAAACTATCCCACTTAAAGGAACAATGTAGGGTATACAGAAAAGATATATATTACCAGGTAAGCAAGTTAACAAAATGGTTACATAAAAGATTTAATTTCCTGTCATTCATACACGCGCTAGTAAAGGCCTTCACTCATCTTGCTCTCACTTACCGATTGTGAAAAAATCTGGCACTCAATAGAATAACACAACAGCAGTTACACCTCAAACGAAATGTATGAGTGTTTGTTCAAGTTCCAGCCCCAGATTAGCGAGTGGGCGGTCAGCACATAAAAAGGATCCCGTAATCGCTGAAAAATGAATCTGTATTTGTGTCTCTTTCCTTAATAACAGTTTCTATGGGATGGCACGGTCTCTGATACCGGGGTGAGGATGGTGTGGTCTATTTGACTTTGCCGCTGATAATAAAAATTCTTATGCGTGCTGATACACTTTATCCGTGAGGTATGGTTTAAGTCCAGGGAGAAAACTAGTCACATCACTGTTCAAGTAAATATGTATTCTCTCTCTGTATCAGTAAACTAACAAAAGCTCGGGCCAGTGTTCTTCTTCCCGTTACACCTTAATTTGCTTGATGGTGTGTTAAATTTTTCTTTGGGTGTGCTTTCTTTGCTAAAGTTAGATAGCGGAATTCCAAACATAGAATCGCCTCAAAGATTAAAAATTTACACAGTCTCAACAAGTTCTGAGTCAGGGAGACTCTACACACTGTTTATGCTTTGCTTTGCTTAGATTGATTTGCTGGGTTGCAAAAGGGATCACTCTATATATGAAAAATAGAAAAAATGTAATTCATATCGAAAAATCCTATAACATTCTAGAATGCGATAATTTCCCGTTAAGACTATTTTATATACGCTCGCGTATTTAATTATGTATTTAATAAACACTGCGCGAGTTCTACTTCTAGTGGTTAAAACACACGTCTATAAATATAGGACTTAACTAAATTTATTAATTATAAATTCCTTCGCGACTTTAAAAGTTAATTTAAGCATTTAACATCTATTATCTTTTGGAAATAATATAGCAGGTATATCATTACATTTACAACTGGAACTATTGAGACGGTTTAATTTAATAGATTTAAATTAACACAAAATCCAGTGAAATAGAATGAATGAACTACACCACTGATCACTTTACACAATTAAATTTTACCATTTTGTACAGAAATATAATTCACTGCAAATATATATGAAAATCCAGGGCAAAAACCTATAACAAGATTTCAATATCGCTAGTGCTTCTGTCAAGTTCTGGCCAACGAGTGATAACATGCATTTCTTCATGGTCTGTATATCTACAACTGGAATGCAAGATTGGGGGGACATGTGAAATTTTGACACCTTTTTTTATCTCAGAAGACTTTTGGGGATCTGACCGCCAGACTAAAGAGAGAAGCCGCCCCTGGTCTCTCGTATCTTCGCTCGCTGCTTGCGCCGGCTTTCCCCGTTCGCTCGCACTGCGATCGGTGTCGTGTTTAACACCGAGATGCGAAAATACCGGCAGGGAAACTTGCGTTTCTCGTTTCAGGGACCACTACTGCCTTTGATAGCATGCCGCCAGTCCTTCCTGAGATCTCCCCCCAATGTCTTTGATCGTGTGCCGCTACTTTCCGTTTGGTGCTGGCAACGCCCCCACTGGGCCGGCATTCTGGCCAAGTTAATGAAAATACCTGCATATGATTGCTCAAGAGATATCCATGGGCGTGATTTAATCTCTCCTTAAATCAATGCGATGACCAGAATGGACGGTAGATAAGCTGTCCACATCTTAATCAGCCCACGTGTTGACCATCTGCGTGGAACGGTTTCATAGCTAATGAGTCCAGGTGAAAAATAAATCTCGTTTGACGAAAGGTTACAATATTCGAGGGCCCTGATGTTATTCAAGGGGTCGTTACAAAGGGTCGTACTATATCATCCAACACTTTAGGGGTACCGATGTTATGAGAGGGTTCTTACCATCATCTAACAAATTCAGGGACGGATGAGTTGTCTGTCACAACGACAGGCGATATTTAGCTAATTGCGCGTATGGATAATTAAATAATAATACACATTGTACGCTGATCGTTAACGCGAGGCAGAGGCGGGGAGGGCGCATACCTTCACCCGACCTAGAGACGCCGCGCTAGGAAAACTGACTGGATAGGAATAGGCTAAAGACACCGTGTGCTTTTTAAATTTAATCAGGACTGACGGAGTGGATAAGAGATCGTCTTGTCCCCGTCTGTGTGCATATATGTAGAGATATAATAGTAGCATTTTTTCATAATGTTTATTTATTCCTCGCAGACCTGATCAAGGGCGACCAGCGGTCCTTTTTTCTTCATTTACTGATTGATTAATGTTGTCTTTTTTTTTCTTGGCTTACGCGTCCCCAAGTTCAATTGTGAACAGGATTGGCCAAAAGAGACAAAGTACCATTTTAAATGGTAAATTTAACTGGACTTATAACCCAAACATAATTTGTTCAATTTTATCAGCCCACTCGGTTGTGAAACCAATAACATTTCTCCCGACTTTTGACAGTCGCATCCAAGTGGATTTTATCCAGAAGAGTTACTTCTTCTTTGATCCATAACAGCCAACCGCAAAAGCAGTCAGCGGCCATCACGCCTGGTGTCGTATTGTAGGGCAGCAACAAATTGATTCCACTTTGCTCGGTCGGCGGCCATCCTTCGTACAGTACCCCAACTCTTGTTCATTCTTTGCATCTCGGCTTAGATAGTTCTCTGCCAAATAGTTTTTGGTCGGCCTCTCTTTCGCTTTCCCTCGGGGGTTCACAGCATAACTGTTCTTGTGATGGTATCAGGGTCCGTTCTGAGGGCGTGGCCAACCCAGCTCCAGCATCTGCCAGCTATGATGGTGTGCATGTCCTCCTGGTTACTCCGAATAGGTAGTTCTTGGTTGCTAATGGTGTTTGGCCAAAAGATTTGGAGACTTTTCCTTAGGCAGATTTCGTGGAAGGAGGACAGTTTCGATATTTTCTTCTCTGTTACTCTCCAACATTCCGCACCATAGAGAATCACAGAAAGTAACAGCTCTCATACAGTCTTAATTTGGTGTTTGTGCTGCACTGGGAAGACTTCCTATCTAATAAGTGTAATATATTACAGATAACCTTACTTGCTACCACATTTATATCTCAGTCAGAATTATTCTGGAATATTGTGATGACTACGTTGAATGTCTAGGGTTATGAAAATGATGTAGTGTAAGTCACAACAACAACAGACAGATAGACAATTTAATTTATTCCACAACACTTTACACTACTGTGACACACACATTTAACACTCTATAAGACTATCTTAAATGAGTCAAAGGTAACTTTCAAATATACATATGTATTAATTACTTTCAATAATAGATATCCTGATTCAACTACACATCGAACCAGGAATCACAATTCAATTGTAATTACAAGTAGTATGTACACAGTTTATACATGTAATCTTTGTATTGACATATCAAAATTATTCTTATCTTATGTGTGTAAGTTGTGAAGTAGTAATATGAGTTAATACTGGCTTTGTTTTCAAGCTAGATTGTGGTGTGTCATCATGACTTCAAGTGTTTGATTATTGTGGAAATAATATTGGGAAACGTTCAGAGTTCCTGTCAATTGAAACAATATATTGTTCCTCTTTATTTAATATCATGTCTATTATAGGGGGGGGGGCACATAATGTTGAGCTCCTCTGGCCACAGAGCTTAACTTTCGTGATGGCGGCAGGAAAAGACTCCTCTGCTCGAGCTTCACTTTGTTATGTAGACACCTCACTGGTCGCGATCTGGACCCAGGCGTATGCTGACAGCCTCTGGATTCAGTAAAACTCAGACCAGGTGTTGTTTCAATAGCATAAGACCACAGTCCCTGAAACAAGAAGGTTGTACCTCCTATTTCATAACTAATTTATAATCTATTTCCACACTGAACACAAGACATACAAACACTGATTTCAGAGCGGTATGCCAACGCTAGCTTCATCTGAAACAAATTTCACCAGTATACTCCTCCCTAATAGTTACTACGCCTCTGCAATTCCAGCATTATTTCCTTCTAGTCCATAAGATAGGTGTCAGTGTACTGTTTGACCATTCCATGCAGTTTTACTTTTGTCCGACACCTCCTGTTCAGGTTGGAGCAATATTTAGGCTTTTCTCATGTTGGCCACTGAACCACACACATATACAGACATAAATTATCAATTCACATTCAATTTTCATTTAAAAGATATTGAATATATCAAGCTTACCACAATTCATGGAAATAATACACAGATACGTTGACTGGTGATGAATAATGGCACAAATTATGGCACAAAATCCGACCTGCCGCTGTCTCAGGCTTTTATTTAGAAAAATATAAGCTGAATCTCAACGCACTGTTGCTTTAGAAAGTTTATTTCAAAATGTGGTGCTGAACTGACGTTTCTAATTGCCTATATTGGCGGGTCTAACCAATCGTGCCATGTTCACAAGCGTTTGAAAAAAGTACCCTTCCTTCCGTCTCTCCTAACAACACAAAATAGTATTTGTAGCCCGACTAATC
Source organism: Oreohelix idahoensis (assembly GCA_024509875.1). Lineage (NCBI taxonomy): Eukaryota > Metazoa > Mollusca > Gastropoda > Stylommatophora > Oreohelicidae > Oreohelix > Oreohelix idahoensis. Next base: position 94,453 of record JAMPIV010004996.1, read on the forward strand.
GTGTTTAGCCTTACATTTACTTCTATCCAATCAAATAGGATTTTACATGGGGACCTATTTCCCGAACAATGGTGGTTTCAAAATCTGCCACTGAGCGATTCTGATTTTGGTGTTGTCTGACACCCTCACTATTTTCTTTTGGCTATAATTTGTTAATTCCTAGACTATTTGCGTAACACTTAACATATTATTGGTCAGCAAGTCCTAAGGAACCCAAAATATATAAATTTAATGGAGCTAAGTGGCTGCGTGCAAAATATGTAATTTCTTCTACCTCCTGTTCACTTCGATCGATGTGGTGTCTGGGTACTGTCATGTTTTCAAACGTAAACCAGTATAATGTCATATTCCTAATAAGCATTTTTCAGGTTTTTAAAATCTAACTCTCGTATGGGTAGTGTTTTTTATCACTGTCTATTTGAAAAAAGTTAGTGTTTCAAGCCTAAGCGTAGAATGGCATTAGTTTTATATCGCGAGACGCGTGTTTAGTGTTGCATGCGTTCCTGCTTTCAGCCCTCCCTTCTCTCTATCCTAAGTTCATCTGTCTTTCCGTTTATGTTAACGTAGAGCATAAAATGACATGAATGGAATATTAAATCTAGGTCATTAGTCAGCTTGCGTATCTCAAGGCTTTTCTTAGAAATGCAGTACACGTGTTATTGTAAAAAGCGTGTATTGATGCAGTAGGCCTTTTACTATCAACGTGAAACGTTACAATTTGCAGACGAAGTAGAAAACAAGGGGGATCTCGAGTACCGTCATTGTGACAGCACTGTTCTTTACCATTCTTCTTTCCTTTTATTGAATTTATGTGTTAGGCTTTACATTTACCTGATAATTTATATATGTGGATTAGAATTTCACACGACAAATTCTCCCCACTTAAAACAGACGTTATATGTCAGTCTATAATTCTATATACACATAGAGAAATTTATTATCTTTCCTGGGGCTTAGGGTGATTCTCATCACACGGATGGCGGCTTAAAAAATCCGCTCCCAGATTTGTTTTTCCACTTATATACTCTATTCTAAAATCAAATGGTTGCATAAGTAAGGACCATCGGAGTAAACGAGAGTTTTTATGCCTAGCCTGCGCTAGAAACGACAAGGGTTTGTGATCCGTTTGCAACTTAAATGCCTTCCCATACAGATAAATATTGAATTTCTGTGTCGCCCATATTACTGCAAGACATTCTTTTTCGCTAGTTGAGTAATTGGTTTCAGCTGTATTCAACTTTCTGCTAGCATATGCCACTGGGCTTAATTCCCCATCCAATGCATCTGATTTCTGTAGTAGAGTCGCACCTAACCCAATATTACTGGCATCTGTTCTTACTATGAATTCTTGACTTAAGTCAGGTAATTTCAAAATAGGTTTGCTTGTAAGCTTTTCCTTCAATTCCTGGTAAGCCAATTCACATTGTGATGTCCATGTAATTCGATCTGGATGTCCTTTGCGTGTCAAATCAGTTAACGGTGCACATATGGAATTAAAGTTTTTGATATACTTTTGGTAGAAACCACATAATGAGACAAAGGATCTCACGTCTTTCTTGGTTTGTGGTCTCGGGGCTTTCTTTAGTTTCTCTTAATTCTTGGGGTCAGGGGTCATGTTTCCCTGATAAACTGTGTGTCCCAAGAACTCTAATTCTTTACATCCAACGCAACATTTGGTTGGTCGGGCTGTTAAATTCGCTTCCCTAAGTCGATTAAACAGCATGTTCAGAGAGTCAATGTGTCCCTCAAATGTTTCTGTTGCTATAAGGATATCATCCATGAAATTTGTGATACATGGATTATTCAGAGGGTCCAATAATTTTCTCATCATTCTAGAGAAGACACTAGGTGCATTCTTCAATCCAAATGGCAATCTGTTAAACTCATAGTGTCCCTCTGAGGTACTAAAAGCTAGGTATGGTCTAACCTCAGGCTTTACCGGAATCTGATAGTATCCTTTACTCAGATCCACTTTTGAGAAATATTTAGCTTTATTTAGTCTGGCAAACAACTGATTTGTATCCGGCAATGGATCCACCTGTCCTTCTGTAATAGCATTCAGTCTCCTGTAATCTATACAGAGTCTATGTTCTCCAGAGGGTTTCCTTAAGAGCACGACACTGGAACTATATGAAGATTCACTGTGTGAAATAATTCCTTCCTTCAACAAATAGTCTATCTCTTCCTTCAAAGCTTTCTCCTTAGCAAAAGGAATCGAATAGGGTTTCATACAGACAGGTGTGGGGTCTATCAGTTTCATATCATATTCCAATAAGTTTGTATGCCCCGGCCGGTCTGTGAGCACCTCTGTATGATTATCCAAAACTTGTTTCACTCTCTCTTTCTGATGTTGCGTTAAGTGTGTACTGATTTTCACCTGTGCCGCTGTCTCACAGGGGTGTAATGGATATTCAAATGATGAAAGTGGTTCCTTTTTCATCTCCATGGCAATGGACAAGGTCAACAAGTGTGTCTCTTCCTGATTTTCTCTTTCCAAGTATTTCTTCAGGAGATTCACATGATAGATTTTTTCTTTCCCTTTCTTATCTATCTTATAATTTGTTCTAGACACCTTCTCTAGAACTGTATATGGACCTTGCAATCCAATTTGTAACTTATTCTGACTACCGGGCAGAAGAAGCAGTACCTTCTCTCCCACAGCCAAATCTCTGTCTTCAGCTTTCCTGTTATAGTAAGCAGCATGTTTTTTCCTGGCTTGTCTCAAATTTTCATTGGCAAGTTTCCAGCCAGTTTTTAAACGAGTGGTCAGCTCATTCACATATTGGTATGAGGATGTAATATTTTCCTCTGCCTTTTCATCGGTCCACGTTCTTAACAGCGTTACATATGGACCTTTAATTTTGTGGACTTATTTGTCCATGCACCGGTATGGTCTCTTCCACTAGAAGCGCTATAGTGATGATTTTTCTTCCCAGAATTATCATGCACAAAACGACCGCTACCAATTTTTTTCTTGGGGCTTTCTCCCCACTTAGAATTCTTGATGAGAGATTTCCTCTCTACATCTTCTTCCTCCAGTTTGTTTAAGTCCGATTGAGGGATTTTCGGCTTATCCTGGGGTAAGACATCTTTTTGCACTCTCTGCATAGTGGCCATTGTAAAGCAGTTAATTGAAGCTTGTCCGTGAAAAGGGGCTTCCCATTCCATTTGGTCCATTTTATTAAATTTATTTTTCTTTTCAGTGTCAGGCCTACGTTTGCCCCGTGGCGTGTGGAGGTCCTGATCACTGTTCCCACTTGTGGGTGTTCCCTCATGTGCTATGCTACACCTTTCTACAAAATTCTCAATGTCCCACCTTGCCTTGGGCCAATAATAATTGTGGGCCACCTTTTGAATGATGGTACCAATTTTCTCATGGTCCCCATCTTGTTTCACATGTAGGCTCCTTATTAAGTCTGCCCTATATCTCTTTGGAAGAACCAACTGTCCGTGACCATTGGATCTAGTTCCTGCCTTCCTGTAAATCAACTTGTTTTTCATAGAAAATTCTCCCTTGCCTGGAGTTGTATGACAAGTTGACAATTTCCTAAAACAAGGCTTGAGGGTCTTATCCCCAGCCTGTGCCTTCCTCATCTCTTCTGGAGTGGTATCTATCAGGATATCCTCCTCCTGTCTTGAGGTCGACCTGACCTGAAGGGTGGCCATAACTATAGGGTTCTTTCTGCAACGGTCAGTGTCATGATTGTTCATCTTACAATTTTTACACCATCTCTTTCCTTGGTTGAAAGATTTTCTTTCATCATATTTCCTTTCATCGAATTGTGGGGTTTTATTTTTATTGTCGTACCGTGGCCTATCAAACTGGTGCTTACCTTTGTTTTGATCTCTAGGATCAAATTTATTAAAGTTCTGTGGTGCCTTAAAATTGTCTACCTGTTTCCTTTTATTACCTGATACCTCTGCTTGAGCTGCCTGATACCTTTCAGCAACATTTAGCAACTCACCCAGTCTCTTTGCACCTTGTTCCATGAGAAACTTTCTCAGGTCTGGAGCCATGGACTCTCTTAATTGCTCAATAAGGATCATTTCCTTAAGATCTTGGGTTTTCCCCAGAGAAGTCCATTTCTCCAAGTATGTCTCTATCCGTGCAGAGAACTGGTGATAGGTTTCACCTGACAGTAGTTTAGCATTCCTGAACTTTTTTCTATAAAATTCTCCATTCTTTTCATATCTTAACAAAAGAGCCTGCTTTAGCATGTCATAATTTTCTTGATCACCTCTGCTCATTTTGGCAAAAACTTCATAAGCTGCCCCCCGAAGCCCTTGAGATAACTTTAAGCTCCACCTTTCTCTCTCTAACCCATACGTGGTAGCTAATAGTTCATATCTATTTAGATAGCTCTCAATATCATCGTCTTTCTCAACAAAATGATCTAAATGAAAGTTCATAGCTGAGGTTGAGGCTCCCTGACTAGCAGTAGCATCGGAGGTAAAGGGACTGGCACCATTTTCAGGAGCATGGCCTTGAAACTCAAACTCCCTTAGTCGTAACTCATGTTCCCTTTGTAATCTTTTATCCTCCTTTTCTGCTTCCCTCTCTGCAGTCAATCTTCTTTCTTCTCTTTCTGTAGCCTGTCTCCTTTCCTCTCTTTCTGCCTCCAGCTTCTTCTCTTCATACTGGAGCCTTTTAATCTCTTTTTCAGCCTCTAACTTTCTTTCAGCATCTTTTTCTAATCTTCTTTCTTCCCGTTCAATATATTTGTCACATTCCGTAGTGACATAAGTAATCATAACTTGCCCGTCCAATCCCAACTCTTTTGCAGTCTGCACAGCAGCAGATCGAAATTTGGCCAGGTCCGCCATTTTCTAACAGGTAAATATATGTAATGTCTAACTAAACAATACAATCTGTAATTACTTATCCAAGGACACCACAGGCACTGAGAGCTCAACCTTATTTAATTCCACCCAAGGATACCTTTTAATTCTTATTATTCCCAATATATATATAATAGGAGAAAGTTCAATATCCCGGACGAGCCCCCAATATATGTGCTAAAGTGGGATGTTATAAATATTATAGGGGACTAGTGTACTGACTGAGATCAGCTGTGAAGGTATCTGTATCTAATAAGTGTAATATATTACAGATAACCTTACTTGCTACCACATTTATATCTCAGTCAGAATTATTCTGGAATATTGTGATGACTACGTTGAATGTCTAGGGTTATGAAAATGATGTAGTGTAAGTCACAACAACAACAGACAGATAGACAATTTAATTTATTCCACAACACTTTACACCACTGTGACACTCACACACATTTAACACTCTATAAGACTATCTTAAATGAGTCAAAGGTAACTTTCAAATATACATATGTATTAATTACTTTCAATAATAGATATCCTGATTCAACTACACATCGAACCAGGAATCACAATTCAATTGTAATTACAAGTAGTATGTACACAGTTTATACATGTAATCTTTGTATTGACATATCAAAATTATTCTTATCTTATGTGTGTAAGTTGTGAAGTAGTAATATGAATTAATACTGGCTTTGTTTTCAAGCTAGATTGTGGTGTGTCATCATGACTTCAAGTGTTTGATTATTGTGGAAATAATATTGGGAAACGTTCAGAGTTCCTGTCAATTGAAACAATTTATTGTTCCTCTTTATTTAATATCATGTCTATTATAGAGGGGGGGGGGCACATAATGTTGAGCTCCTCTGGCCACAGAGCTTAACTTTCGTGATGGCGGCAGGAAAAGACTCCTCTGCTCGAGCTTCACTTTGTTATGTAGACACCTCACTGAAAGCGATCTGGACCCAGGCGTATGCTGACAGCCTCTGGATTCAGTAAAACTCAGACCAGGTGTTGTTTCAATAGCATAGGACCACAGTCCCTGAAACAAGAAGGTTGTACCTCCTATTTCATAACTAATTTATAATCTATTTCCACACTGAACACAAGACATACAAACACTGATTTCAGAGCGGTATGCCAACGCTAGCTTCATCTGAAACAAATTTCACCAGTATACTCCTCCCTAATGGTTACTACGCCTCTTCAATTCCAGCATTATTTCCTTCTAGCCCATAAGATAGGTGTCAGTGTACTGTTTGACCATTCCATGCAGTTTTACTTTTGTCCGACACCTCCTGTTCAGGTTGGAGCAATATTTAGGCTTTTCTCATGTTGGCCACTGAACCACACACATATACAGACATAAATTATCAATTCACATTCAATTTTCATTTAAAAGATATTGAATATATCAAGCTTACCACAATTCATGGAAATAATACACAGATACGTTGACTGGTGATGAATAATGGCACAAATTATGGCACAAAATCCGACCTGCCGCTGTCTCAGGCTTTTATTTAGAAAAATATAAGCTGAATCTCAACGCACTGTTGCTTTAGAAAGTTTATTTCAAAATGTGGTGCTGAACTGACGTTTCTAATTGCCTATATTGGCGGGTCTAACCAATCGTGCCATGTTCACAAGCGTTTGAAAAAAGTACCCTTCCTTCCGTCTCTCCTAACAACAAAAAATAGTATTTGTAGCCGACTAATCGTGTTTAGCCTTACATTTACTTCTATCCAATCAAATAGGATTTTACATGGGGACCTATTTCCCGAACAATGGTGGTTTCAAAATCTGCCACTGAGCGATTCTGATTTTGGTGTTGTCTGACACCCTCACTATTTTCTTTTGGCTATAATTTGTTAATTCCTAGACTATTTGCGTAACACTTAACATATTATTGGTCAGCAAGTCCTAAGGAACCCAAAATATATAAATTTAATGGAGCTAAGTGGCTGCGTGCAAAATATGTAATTTCTTCTACCTCCTGTTCACTTCGATCGATGTGGTGTCTGGGTACTGTCATGTTTTCAAACGTAAACCAGTATAATGTCATATTCCTAATAAGCATTTTTCAGGTTTTTAAAATCTAACTCTCGTATGGGTAGTGTTTTTTATCACTGTCTATTTGAAAAAAGTTAGTGTTTCAAGCCTAAGCGTAGAATGGCATTAGTTTTATATCGCGAGACGCGTGTTTAGTGTTGCATGCGTTCCTGCTTTCAGCCCTCCCTTCTCTCTATCCTAAGTTCATCTGTCTTTCCGTTTATGTTAACGTAGAGCATAAAATGACATGAATGGAATATTAAATCTAGGTCATTAGTCAGCTTGCGTATCTCAAGGCTTTTCTTAGAAATGCAGTACACGTGTTATTGTAAAAAGCGTGTATTGATGCAGTAGGCCTTTTACTATCAACGTGAAACGTTACAATTTGCAGACGAAGTAGAAAACAAGGGGGATCTCGAGTACCGTCATTGTGACAGCACTGTTCTTTACCATTCTTCTTTCCTTTTATTGAATTTATGTGTTAGGCTTTACATTTACCTGATAATTTATATATGTGGATTAGAATTTCACACGACAGTAAGTAAATGTGTCTGTCTGTTCTAACTTCTGGTTCCTTACTGTTATTGGCTCAGGATTGCCCACATTTAGTGTCATGACCTCTGTCTTCTTCAGATTCATGTTCAGGCCAACCTGCTGGCCAAACTTATTCAGTCTATCGGTTTTGTCTTGAATGTGTTGATGTGAATGCGCGAGTATTACAATGTCATCTGCATATTCCAGGTCTTCCAGTACAGAAAACGTTGTCCATCTAATTCCTCTTGGACTGCCATCTGTTGTCTGGCACATCACCCAATCTATGGTTTTCAAAAATAATGTTGTTTATAATGGGCATTCCTGTCGTACTCCTGTTCTCACTTCGAAAGTTACATTACTCAATCCAACCCTGCACGCAAAGTTATAGTAGAAGCTTTTTATGATGGAAACATTGCGGCTAGGAATTCCATAAGCCCTCAGAATTTTACATAGCATGTCCCTGTGTATGCTGTCGAAAGCTTTTTCAAAATCAACAAAGTTAATTTACAGCTGCCTCTGCCATTCTGAGCAGCACTGCTCTATAATGTTCCTGAGGGTAAATATATGATCTGCACATCTTCTGTTCTTTCTAAAGCCCGCTTGTTCTTTATTCAGTTCATGAGTAGTATAGTAGGCGCAAAACAAAGCAGATTCAGGTGGAGCGCAGGTGGAGCGGCAGGTGGGTCGTGACTTTTTATATAGCAAAATACTCGATCGATTTCAGGCGGCGGCGTTCTCAGGCGGCGGCGTATGACTTTTTATATAAGGAAATACGGTTAGTATTCAGGTGGAGCGCAGGTGGAGCGGCAGGTGGGGCGTGACTATTTATGTAGTAATATATTAGTTCGATAATAGTGTTGTTGTGTGTTGATTATTTTTCAAAGAGTTATACGATATATATTTACAATAGGAAGACGATATATTTAGACATATTGAGATAACAGTTATACGATATATTTAGACATATATATATTTCGTTAGACATATATATATTTAGACTGACTTTTATATAGTAATATATTAGTTCGATAATGGTGGGTGTGTTGTTATGTGTGGTTTATTAGAATATTTAGTTATACATATATATATATATATATATACATATATATTTAGTTAGACATATATATTTAGACTGACTTTTATATAGTAATATAATAGTTCGATAATGACGGGGGTGTTGTTATGTGTGGTTTATTACAATATTTAGTTATATATATATATATATATATATATATATATATATATATATATATATATATATATATATATATATATATATATAGTTAGACATATATATTTATTATATAGACAACCTTTAGACATATATATTTATTACATCAGGTAGACATATAATATTTAGACTGACTTTTATATAGTAATATATTAGTTCGATAATGGTGGGTGTGTTTGTTTAGACATATATACATACATATATACATATATGTATAATATTTTTTTAAAATCGATAATGACGGAAAAAATAAAAAAATCGATAATGTTGGATTAGGTTACTAAGGGGGTTTTTTTGAAGCGAGTGGCGTGGGTGACGATGCATGGGTGTAATGTAGCGGTTGGGGTTAGGTTAGGGGGATTTTTGTGTGATGTTGGGTGTGTTATTTAGACATATATACATACATATATACATTCATATATACATATATATATATATAAAATATAAAAAATCGATAATGACGGAAAATATAAAAATCGATAATGTTGGATTAGGTTACTAAGAGGGTTTTTTGAAGCGAGGGGAGTCTTTTTGTACTGTGGGCGTGTCGTTGTGTGTTGGTAGTGTGTTGGTGTTAGAGACTTGTTTATACTAGCTCTAGTATCTAGAGGTGGGAGGTTAGTGTTAGAGACTTGCCTATACTAGGACCAACATCTAGAGGTGGGAGTGAAAGAGACGTGTCACTATACTAGGGCCAACGCCTAGAGGTGGGAGTGTAGTGTTAGAGACTTGACTATACCATTTTTTATGTGTGTGTGTGTGTAGGTCTCTGTTTTTTCGGTGGTAGATTAAAGACATCGGTCGGTGGGAGTGAAGTGTTAGAGACATGGCTATACTAGGTTGAGCATGAAGAGGTGGAGTGCAGTGTTAGAGACTTTACTAGGGTCACCATCAAGAGGTGGGGGTGAAGTGTTAGAGACGTCGCTATAGCAGGGCCAGCAGGAAGAGGTGGGGGTGAAGTGTTAGAGACTTACCTATACTAGGTCTAGCATAAAGAGGTGGAGTGAAGTGTTAGAGACTTGACTGTACAAGGGCCAACATGAAGAGATGGGGGTGAAGTGTTAGAGACGTCACTATACCAGGGCCAGCATCGAGCGCTGTGGAAACAAAGATATTGAGTTTGGATCTCTCTGTTGTGAGAAACGCGCAAAAACGTTTTGTACTGCAAGTGTGTCGTTGTGTGTTGGTAGTGTGTTGGTGTTAGAGACTTGTTTATACTAGGTCTAGTATCTAGAGGTGGGAGGGCAGTGTTAGAGACTATACCAGAACTAGCATCTAGAGGTGGGAGTGAGGTGTTAGAGACGTCACTATACTACGGCTAACAGGAAGAGGCGGGAGTGAAGTGTTAGAGACTTGACTAGGACCAGCTTCGAGAGGTGGGAGCGAGGTGTTAGAGACGTTCCTATAATAGGTCTAGCATCTAGAGGTGGGAGTGAAGGGTAAGAGACTTGCCTATACTAGGTCCACCATCAAGAGGTGGGAGTGAAGTGTTAGAGACTTACCTATTTAAGTGCAAGTGTGTGTTCGTGTGTGTACATGTGGTTGTGTGCTATTTTGAGTGCACGTGTGTGTTCGTGTGTGTACATGTGTGTGCGTGTGTGTGTGTGGTTGTTAATGTGTGTGTGCATTTGATTATGTGTGTACGTGAGCGGGTGGTATGGTTTTTGGTCTTGTCTGGTATTTTTGTGTGTAAGTATTGACAAGTAGTAGGACAGGTATCCGTGTTTGGTAACTATAGTCGCTCAAATTCGGCGAGGCTTTCACCCTGTAAACCCAGCAAATGTTCAAATTCAGGACGAGTTAACGTAATGCCGGTTTTGGTAGGAATCTTTAGATATGACTCACCAAAGTATTTTCACAAGTGTAGTAAACGCTATCCTCGGTAAAAACAGAGAGTTGCTTAGTTGAAAAACTAATCGATTGTTGACGCATTGTCGATATGAAAAAAAAATGTTTGTGCGACGCGTGCAGGCATGTCTGAAACATGTCCAGGTGATGGTCTATGGTATAGCAATATATTAGTTCGATAATGGCGGTTAGTACATTCTTTTCTTCCCCGCTGCTTGTAGTTTAGTGAGAGTCACCAAAAACGTGTGTTTGGCTAAGGTGTTTTGGTTGTTTATTGACCGAATTAGTACTAGATTTATCGTGCTCCCCGAATCAAACCAGAAGTTCTCTTCTCGTATAATGTTCTACTCTGACATTTGTAACAAACGATTCAGGTTTTACCCTCACTAGTAAGAATCTCAGATCGATGGTCCGCGCAAATCCCACTGAATATACGCTAGATGTATATTTATTAGATCAGTGAGGGCGGATGCCCATGCGCGCATAACTTCACACATCAAAAATAATCTTTACAGGAGCGATTATATGTTGATATTTCACTGTCGCTGTTAAAGAGACCATACCACAGACTTGTGTAGATTGATCAATTATTGTGGAGGTAGTTTATTCTTAAGCAATAACAGGTGCTCGTGAGGTGATAGAATTGTGCCCGCCGGTTTTGGTAGGAAACTTTAGATATGACTCACCAAAGTATTTTCGCACGTGTAACAAAGGCTGGCCTCGGTAAAAATTTACAGTTGCGCTTAGATGATGATTTTTTCACTGTCACGTTTAAAGAGGTCACACCGCAGACTTGTGTAGATTGACCAGTTATTGTGGGCGTAGTGTATTCTGAGGCAATAACAGGAGATTTTTATGTATTTCGTGAAAGTTTAGGTATAGGTACACTATTCAAAAGTGCGCTCGTCAGAGCGTTGTTATCTATGTGGATGTGTTGTAGTCTTGTTACAAACAACAACAAGCTGATTTAGACGTAGCTTTAACATTTTTTTATTGGAAGAAGTTGTGCTTTTACCCTTTTACATGTATATAACAACCGCTTTGTTCCAAAACCTTCATACAACTCTGTTGCTACCTGACTTGAGAAGAAGGAATTTTTATAAGCACTCACTAAGTGAATTCCCTTTTTCCTGCCCGCTATAGAATAAAGAGGAAGATGTAAAAAGTAATACATGTTACAGAGGAAGATGACTAAGGAGTGGTGGGGATGATTTTGGTTTTTGTGTTGTATTGGTGTGTAGGTATTGAGAATATAAGACGATGAGAGGTGCCGTTTGTAATTGTTGGAGGCAGCTATTCTTGTGATGTAAAATATGACAGGGAATTACCCGTTGTTGGGTGATTCTAACTACATATTGAGACGGGCGCTGGGTCACGTGGTAGTTTTCTTTTGTATTTATAGTATATCATGAGTAATAAATCTACTAACCCATCTAGTGGTATGTAAGTGACTCGCATACAGCCGTATTCACCAACATAAAAAAATAATGTCAAACGCTGAACAAGGCCAAATAGACAGTTTTATTGAACACAAGTATAGATACGTCACAGGCAGACTAGCTTATGGTGTCAACTAGATACTCCTTAGTGTTGTAGTCTGTATCTGGAACAATACCGGGGCCAGTTTCATTCATTTTTAATAAAACTCAACACGCGCGTGCTTTTACCCTCCCTTGTTTTGGAACCAGATCGATGGCCTGCGCAAAACATCGAGTGTAAATTTCTGTTCACGTCACAAGTTCAAAACAGAATCGAGCAATAGTAGAGATTTATAAAAGAAACATTCATTCGTTCTTATGTTCGAATCCCCGCGACTTAAGGTTTCACTTTTTTCATACGGGCGACATCTGGTGATAGGTTTTATATTGTCTCCCAATCGGTTCAAACATTCGGCGACCACGGAAATGTAGTACATTAAATAAATGTAACTAAGCATTTGTTCCAGTTATCAAACGGGTATCTATGTTTTGTCCTGCAATTTTCAAACTTTAGTAAAAGCTTTTCTTCCAAGCAGCAAAGAGGGTCCCAAAATTGTCTCCCAGGCCTGCGCAAAGGATCCAACCTGTTGTTAAATAGATAAACTGGCAAATACTTCTTTAAATATTTCTTACTATTGTCAAAATATTTCTTACCGTTAGGTTTTTTTATAGTCTATTTTCCATTTCATAATTTTTGCGACACGACATTCACACTACCATTTCTTACTTTTGGTATCACAGTTTTCGTATTTCCATTTCTTAATTGTTATTATCACAATTTTCGTATTTCCATTTCTTAAATTTGGTCTCACAATTTTCATATTTCCATTTCTTAATTTTGGTATCACAGATTTCATATTTCGTAATTTTTGCAGCACAACACTCACAATTTCATTTCATAATTTTTGTATCACAGTTTTCATATTTCTTACTTTTGGTATCACAATTTTCGTATTTCCATGTCTTAATTTTGGTCTCACAATTTTCATATTTCCATTTCTTAATTTTGGTATCACAGTTTTCATATTTCCATTTCTTAATTTTGGTATCACAATTTTCGTATTTCTATTTCTTAAGTTTGGTCTCACAATTTTCATAGAAAGGTGCCCGTGAGGTGATATAAATGTACCCGTGAGGTGATAGAAATATGCCTGTGAGATGATAGAAATCTGTCTGTAAGATGATAGAAATGTGCCCGTGAGGTGATAGAAAACTTTAGATATGACTCACCAAGGTATTTTCGCACGTGTAACAAAGGCTGACCTAGGTAAAAACTTACAGTAGCGGTCTTCAGCTCGCTCTCCAACGGTTAAGCATTTCATCACTTCTTGTCATGTACACCCAGTTGGTGGGAACAATGGAAACCACCTTCAACGAGGTATGAGCGCTAGTGTCTGTCGTTATCACACCACATCTTCAGTAAAGTATGACCATGAGTGTCTGGGTGTGTGTGTGAGCGCTCGCGTGCGTGGTTGTGCGTCTGTGAGTGTGTGTGCGTGCGTGTGTGTGTGTGTGTGGTTTGTGTTGCGGTGTGTTGTATTGTATTGTGTTATGTGTTGTTTATTTATACAACAGTTATACGTACATATTGCAATATATATATTTTACAAACAGTTATAACATCTAGAGGTGGGAGTGAAGTGTTAGAGACTTGACTAGGTCTAGCCTCGAGTAATAAAATCTACTCACTCCAATGTCCATCTAGTGTTATGTAAATGACCCGTACACAGTCGAGGTTTCCAACATAAAAAATAGCAAAGGCCAGGTTGGACAAGGCCAAATAGACAGTTTTATTGAACACAACCGTAGAGATATATGTCACAGGCAGACTAGTTTATGGTGCCAACTAGATACTCCTTAGTGTTACAGATTGCAATCGGGACAATGTCGAGGCCAGTTTCAACCATTTTAAGAAAACCCAACAAGCACGTGCTTTTTACCACTCGTTGTTAAACTCGATCGATGGTCTGCGCTCGCGAGGAAAACATTATCAAATGTAATCGAGGAATGAGTCATACTGTTTGTAGTCGGTTAGGGTGGGTGCCGTCAGTGCTAAATATAGACTATCGGAAACAAGTTTATCTGCTAGTCGCCAAACAGCTCTGCAAAGGCGACCATCTTTCGTGCGACTAATATGACCAAGCCAGCGTAGACTTTCCTGTCTCAGCCGGGTACACAGACTTTGAAGGCCAACACGTAAAAACACCTCGACATTTGGTACTTTATCTTTCGAAGAAAGCCCGAGGAGGTGGCGCAGACACGGTAGATGGAAGGTATTGAGCCTTCTTTCTTGCTTAGCATATATTTTCTGGTCTCACTGCCATATAGAAGTAAGCTAATGATACAGGCGTTATATATTGCAGCTTTGGTGATCGTTGCGAGTTTGGAGTTTCCCCAAAAGTGTGATGTGAGGTAGGCAAAGGTAGCTGCAGCTTTGTTAATGAGACTAGTAATTTCTGTGGTCAGAGAGAGTTTGTCATTGATGATATACACAAGGTATGTGTGATGCACGGGGTGTTAAGTCAGCCGCCGCGATGCTGTAATCAGCATCGTGGCGGCCTCCTTAACCGGCCCAGAGTTCCTCTGGTGCCCAGTTGTAACTGGGTCTACCCTGCCGGGTTGTGTGCGGTACCTACACACAAAAATACCAGACAAGACCAAAAACCATACCACCCGCTCACGTACACACATAACCACATGCACACACACACACTAACAACCACACACTCACACGCACACACATGTACACACACGAACACACACGTGCACTCAAAATAGCACACAACCACATGTACACACACGAACACACACTTGCACTTAAATAGGTAAGTCTCTAACACTTCACTCCCACCTCTTGATGGTGGACCTAGTATAGGCAAGTCTCTTACCCTTCACTCCCACCTCTAGATGCTAGACCTATTATAAGAACGTCTCTAACACCTCGCTCTCACCTCTCGAGGCTTGTCCTAGTCAAGTCTCTAACATTTCACTCCCGCCTCTTCCTATTAGCCTTAGTATAGTGACGTCTCTAACACCTCACTCCCACCTCTAGATGCTAGTTCTGGTATAGTCTCTAACACTGCCCTCCCACCTCTAGATACTAGACCCAGTATAAACAAGTCTCTAACACCAACACACTACCAACACACAACGACACACTTGCAGTACAAAAAGTTTTTGCGCGTTTCTCACAACAGAGAGATCCAAACTCAATATCTTTGTTTCCACAGCGCTCGATGCTAGCCCTGGTATAGTGACGTCTCTAACACTTCACCCCCACCTCTTCATGTTGGCCCTAGTACAGTCAAGTCTCTAACACTTCACTCAACCTCTTCATGCTAGACCTAGTATAGGTAAGTCTCTAACACTTCACCCCCACCTCTTCCTGCTGGCCCTACTATAGCGACGTCTCTAACACTTCACCCCCACCTCTTGATGGTGACCCTAGTAAAGTCTCTAACACTGCAATCCACCTCTTCATGCTCAACCTAGTATAGCCATGTCTCTAACACTTCACTCCCACCGACCGATGTCTTTAATCTACCACCGAAAAAACAGAGACCTACACACACACACACACACACAATGGTATAGTCAAGTCTCTAACACTAAACTCCCACCTCTAGGCGTTGGCCATAGTATAGTGACACGTCTCTTTCACTCCCACCTCTAGATGTTGGTCCTAGTATAGGCAAGTCTCTAACACTGCCCTCCCACCTCTAGATACTAGAGCTAGTATAAATAAGTCTCTAACACCAACACACTACCAACACACAACGACACGCCCGCAGTACAAAAAGACTGCCCTCGCTTCAAAAAACTTTCTTAGTAACCAAATCCAACATTATCGATTTTTATTTTTTCCGTCATTATCGATTTTTTATATATATATATATATATATATATATATATATATATATATATATATATATATATATATATATATATATATATATATATATATATATATATATATATATATATGTATATATGTCTAAATAACACACCCAACATCACACAAAAATCCCCCTAACCAAACCTCGCCCGCTACATTACACCCATGCATCGTCACCCACGCCGCCACAAAAAAACCTCTACTCGCTTCAAAAAACCCCCTTAGTAACCTAATCCAACATTATCGATTTTTTTTATTATTTCCGTCATTATCGATTTTTAAAAAATATTATATATATATATATATATATATATATATATATATATATATATATATATATATATATATATATATATATATATATATAAATATATATATATATATATATATATATATGTATGTATATATGTATATATGTCTAAACAAACACACCCACCATTATCGAACTAATATATTACTATATAAAAGTCAGTCTAAATATATAGTCTAACTAAATATATGTCTAAATATATATATATATATATATATATATATATATATATATATATATATATATATATATATATATATATATATATATATATATATATATATATATATATATATGTATGTATAACTAAAGGTTGTCTACCTGATGTAATAAATACAAATCTCTCCCTCAATATATATACATATGTATAACTACATATTGTAATAAACCACAGATAACAACACCCCCGTCATTATCGAACTATTATATTACTATATAAAAGTCAGTCTAAATATATATGTCTAACTAAATATATATATATATATATATATATATATATATATATATATATATATATATATATATATATATATATATATATATATATATATATATATATATATATGTATGTATAACTAAATATTGTAATAAAACCACACATAACAAACACCCACCATTATCGAAACTAATATATTACTATATAAAATCAGTCTAAATATATATACTAATATATATATATATATATATATATATATCGTATAACTATTATCTCAATATGTCTAAATATATCGTCTTCCTATTGTAAATATATATCGTATAACTGTTTGTAAAATAATCAACACACAACAACACTATTATCGAACTAATATATTACTATATAAAAAGGCACACCCCACCTTTTTGCTATATAAAAAGTCACGCCCCACCTGCCGCTCCACCTGCGCTCCACCTGAATCCGCTTCGTTTTGCGCCTACTATACTACTTTCATGGTCCACTGCTTTTGAAATTCTCTGGATGATTATCCTGCCTAGTATTTTGCTGGGAACTGAGAGGAGAGTAATTCCTCTCCAGTTGTTGCAGTCTGCAAGGTCGCCCTTCTTGGGCAATTTGGCAATTATTCCTTTACTCCACTCTGTTGGTGTTGTCTCAGTTTCCCAGACTTGTGCAAATAGTGGGTCTAATAGTTCTGCTGCTAGTTCAGAGTCTGTCTTGAATAACTCAGCATTTAGATTGTCGTGACCAGGCGCTTTTCCATTTTTTAACCCTTTGATATCTGTGATGATTTCTTCTTTTCGTGGAATGTCTGTATTTACGTCTAAGTCACTTTCAGCCTCAGGAACATTCAGCTGAGTCTCTGGTGGTTCCTTATTCAGCGTTTCTCTGAAGTGCCCTGCCCATCTTGTTTCCTGCCCTTGTGCTGTGATGATGAGGTTTCCTTGCTTGTCTCTTACTAACGTTATGTTGTTTGCACCTCGTTTTCCACTGATAGCTTTAGTTAATTTATAAACATTGCTTTGTTCATTTCTCAGTGCTGCCTCTTCTGCCTGTCTTGCAAGGTCATCCAAAAAAGTCCTTTTGTTAGCACGGGTTTGACGTATTACTTCCTTGTCCAGCTGACTGTACTGTTCACTATATATTACCTTTAACCTGGGAGACTTAGCTTCTGTTTTCTTTCTTTTCATTTCCTTTCTCTTTGCTATGGTGTTTATCGTTTCTGGTGTTATCCATTCTTGGCTCTTTCTTTCCTGGAATCCCAAGCATGACTTGCTGCTTTTCTTGTATATTGTTGAGACGGTGTTGAATTTCTGGTCGACATCATCGGTCTCTGTTCTTTCCTGGCTTTTGGTAATCTGATATCGTCTCTTTACGTCGACCACGAACGCTTTTCTGGTGAGGGGGTCCTTAAGTTTCGTGATGTTATATCTTTTCTGTTTGACTGCAACTGGTCCAGCAGCTCTGAGTTTCACCTTCAGTCCTGCTACTACTAGGTGATGATCACTTCCCACACCTGCGCCTCTTCTTACTTTCACGTCTTGTAGTGCATGTCTCCATCTGCCATTGATTATTATGTGAAGAGTTACGCTGTTTCATAATTGGCATTTACCATAGAGCTAGCCGATAGAATTACCATCATTTATCAATTGTAACAGTTTTTAGCAACCAGATGTTTCCCAATACTGGAAGTATTTTCCTCTGCTTACTGTGAACCAAAGATCTCGGTTTTTCTACACTAACCAATTGAAGTGACATTTGTCCATCTAGGAATCAACCACCAAATTAGGCGTCCACCTTGCTAATCTAATTTACTAAAGAATGGACAGGGGTCAATTTGAAAGATAAAAGCACTGGCAATTTTATATTCTGGATAATAGTATTTCCAAGGGAACATCACCAAGAGTAGGTGAGGAGTGAGTGAGTGGCCACGTATGACAGAGAGAGTGAATATTTTCCTTTGTTACAAGCATTGTACCAACTTTGATTTTGCTTAAAAATTGTTTACTCTACTGAGTAATATATAGTACGAACTTGTTCTTTACTGTCTATTCTATAACGTAGTACTAACCTTTGAAATTTGGGGGTTATTAACTTGTTGGGTTCTTTTCTCAATAAGGGGAGGGCACATTTATTCTGTTATTTCATATGTATGTAAATCTGATTTTATTTGATTTTTCTTTAGATATTTGGTGTTGTCAAGTTTAATTATAATAAACAACAAAAGGAACTTAACTTTGTGTGTTGGTCAGACCCATATCCAATTTACCATAGTTTTTCACGTGTGTGTGTCTTGTAGTCACAGAGTTGTGTGTGTGTGTGTACTCGATGAAACACCTTTACTTTCTCTTCTAATTAAACTATTCACTCGTGAAATCTATTTCCCACACCTTTATTTCTCACGTCCTTATCAGCATCCACGCTACTCAGAAGGGGCCATAAATATCTTTCAAACCTATCTAATTTCAACAGTGACCAGTTCCCTGTCTCGCTGCCTTTGCCTTTCTTAACTCTTGAGCAGATACATGTACCACCCGTGAAATCTATGTCTCACACCTTTTTCTCGCGTACTTATCACCATCCACTCTACTCAGACGGGACCATAAATAACTCTCAAACCTATCCGTACGACATCACGTCAAGTCTGAGAGATAAATGTATACATTCTCAGGCTCTGTACAGGAATATGTTTACACCTATCATCAGTGGTGTAAGTTCCTTACAGGTAACAGAGCACGATATCACGTTATGTACCTGTAAATGTGCACAATCTCATGTTATGAACAGGTAAATGTGTACTATATCACTTTCTGTACAGGAAAGTGTGCAAAGTGTATCACTATCATAAGTCATGTACGGTACATTTCTAAAACTTAATTACCTGCTTTAAAGATAAATGTAGGAAAGTGTTCTGCTCAGTGGCGTATCCTGGTAATGCGAGCTAGGCGTGCTGCTACTTAAAATGAATATGTACGCCTACTATTTAACCCCTTCCCCTCTTAATTTAAAAACCAACTAGATTCAATTACGCAACGATAGTTATTCGGCTGGAAGAAAAACATTAACTAAATAATACATATTTTCACTTACAGGTTTCACTTGAAGATCAGATCTATTCTTCTTTCCTTTTGCAGAAATTTCTCTGTTACAGCATCGTAAAATGTATTCTTCATTCTAACCTTGCTCAAAAGTTCCTTTTCAATGGACAATAGGCTGAGACTGGAGAGTCGATCTTGACCTTGTGTAGATTTGTGGTAACTGTGGATTCGCTGTAAAGCTGAAAACGATCTTTCTACAGAAGCAGTAGTTGCTGGAATTGTCATTATCAATTCTGCCAGTTTGAACACTTCTTTAAAGCCTGAACTGAGATCATTTTCAACTAAGAACTGCAGTAACTCATGAACTGACTTGTTGCAGAACTCATCCGAACAATAAAGTACAACAAGTTCATTCTTCAATCTTACATAGTCGAACATTTCTCCATAAACGTCTTTTAATTTTTGGATGAGGTCCTCTGGAAAATTTTTCTTGAAACTGGTATACTTTTGCTCATAAAGAAGGTGGAAATACTCAAGTTTCTTTAAAGCTGTAAACCGTGTTTCTGTGTGAACACTAATGTTATCAATGATTTCAAAATACAGTTGGCAACATGCATCTTTTCCTATACAACCACGGCGTCGTTTATTTGTAGGTGATTCAAATTCTTATCCCCTCCTTCCCGATGCAGCATAGAAAATTGTATTTAGGCTCCTCAAGAAAGACAAAAAGCCTTGCGATTTAATCACTGTGTCAGCATCCCATTCTAAAGAACAATCAATGACACTTTCAAAAAAGTCAATAAGCTCTAACCAATGATCGGTCACTGTATGTACTAATCTGGAAGTGAAGTTCCACCTGGTAGGTGCTACAGTTGGCAACTTCTTAGAAAGAAATTCTTGAAGAGCTATTGTTCTCTTAGACGATTTTGAGAAAAATGCAGAAAGACCATTGAGAGTTATAAAAAAAATATTGCAGTCTTTGATATTCATCAAACTTTGTTGCAAGACGAGGTTCAATGCATGGGCACAGCAATGAGTAAAGAGTGCTTTTTGGGTAAACATCATAACCTTTTTTTGTAAGCCATCCAATGACCTGCCATTAATGACGCTCCATCATAGTTTCCCAACTAACTTATCTTTAAGTTTGTATTCTTGTACCGTGCTAACTACATGTTTAAACAAACCTTCCTGAGGTTCTATCCTGACTAACGTCGGTAAGCCCGACAAACCTTTCATAAACAACACCATCTAATACATATCTTAAGACTGTTGACAGCTGTGATTTGCACGTGATATCACAACTCTCATCCAGCAGAAGTAAGCAGCAAAGTTTGAAAACGTGGACTTCCTTCTTTATTTCATCAATGAGGGACTTCAGATGATAGCCTAAATGAGATCATCTTTGCACAGCCGGAGAGTTCCGCGGAAAACTGTATAGAGCTCTTGTAGGTGATGTTTCTCAAAAAGAGGATCATACTGCTGAAGTGCATCCAGAAACTCTAAATAGTTTGCCTCTGTTGAAAGAGTCCATTACATTCGTCATGTCCTCAGCAAAGGAAGCTCCTGTTTTACCAAGGAAGCATACACGCATCAAATCAGACCCGTTTCAAGATATACTCGATTCTTTTTTACAAGTTCATTATGCTTGGCCTGATACTTTTATCGAGCTTGATCATTAAGCAAGAGACGTCCACTCTTTGTCGGCCAAAACATTTTCAGCTGAAAAAAACATTTGGACATGGCTTTTAGTCTTTTTCGTGTCTCTGTGCAGCTGTACTTAAGTGGTTAAGATCATCAAAACCATTTCTACTCATACGTTGCCTCTGTAAGAAATAAAAATACATGGCCAACAGAACATATTTATTCCTCATTTTCACAACCAGTTAACCAATCCACCGACTTGTAATGAGCTGTTGAAAAAATGGCGTGTGTATACTTCTGTCTTAGTTTTATGTACTGTTTTTAAGAGTGGTAACTCAGGACATGGTTTACCGTTACTCACAATTGATAGTTCTTCACTAAAACGTAGTGAACAAAACTTCTTTTTAGCGATGTCGTCCAACACTTGCATTTTGGGTATAAGTCAATTATCTCCGAAATACTAATTATCTTACAACTTGAAACTCACTGTCACTGTAATAATCTGCACTCCCGGCAACTAACAAAAATTAATCAAAAAAAAAAACACTGGACTTGGGACACAGCCGATTTTTCAACTCGAGAGCTGCAAGACGACCGCACGCATGTTTGCATTGTATTGACGTATCTGGCCTTTGACCCCGATCCAGACAAACCAGTGTTCAGACGTGAAACCGAAAGGTGCCGCACGCATTTGTGGGACGGAATTAACC
>JAMPIV010004997.1:0-15000 GCA_024509875.1 Oreohelix idahoensis
CTAATTTATTATCTACGATAGAGTGAGAGATTGATAGATTGAAAGATTGATAGATAGATAGAGTGATAGATTGATAGAATGAAAGATATATACATAGATAGATAGAGAGATAGAACTATTAAACAAGATTAGAAATAGAATTAAATAAGATACCGGTATTGTAAACTTTGCAGTGATATCTAATATAAGATAAATAGCTAGATAAATAAATAGATAGCTAGCTAGATAGATAGATAGACAGACAGATAGACAGACAGACAAACAGATAGATAGATAGAAAGATAGATAGATATATGATAGATAGATAGATAGATAGATAGATAGATAGATAGATAGATAGATAGATAGATAGATAGATAGATAGATAGATAGATAGATAGATTGATTGATAGAATGAAAGATTGAAAGATAGATAGATAGATAGATAGATAGATAGATAGATAGATAGATAGATAGATAGATAGATAGATAGATAGATAGATAGATAGATAGATAGATAGATAGATAGATAGATAGATAGATAGATAGATTGATTGATAGAATGAAAGATTGAAAGATAGATAGATAGATAGATAGATAGATAGATAGATAGATAGATAGATAGATAGATAGATAGATAGATAGACAGATAGACAGACAGACAAACAGATAGATATAAAGAAAGATAGATAGATTGATAGATAGATAGATAGATAGATAGATAGATAGATAGATAGATAGATAGATAGATAGATAGATAGATAGATAGATAGATAGATAGATAGATAGATAGATAGAACTGTTAAACAAGATTAGAAATATAATTAAATAAGATATTGTAAACTTTGCAGTGATATCTAATATAAGATAAATAGCTAGATAAATAAATAAATAGATACATAGCTAGGTAGATAGCTAGCTTGATAGATTGATTGATAGATATATTGATAGATAAATAGACAGACAAATAGAACAAACGAACAAACTTTATTTTCAAAGGGTTTATTGGGCACGCAGGCCCGTCTGACATTCTGCCCTTCCTCTCTCTCTCATCATGTATACTATATCCTTTCATCCTCACATTTACTTGAAGCATAATTAAGGCATTTATCATTATAAAAGTAATATTACATTTGCAATAATTATCATAATTAAAGTACGTTTTAAAAAAAAAATAATAATGAATTTAAAAATAAAATAAATAAAAATAAACATTAAAAAAAAAACAACAACAGCAACAAGACATAAAAATCGAATTCTTTGTACAGTAAATTAGTGATTTGAGACATATTCAGAGGTATGTTATAAGAACTCGTGACATTTTCAAACGGTGTGCAACTGAATGACTCAGGGACTTTTTTTACGTTCATCAAGATGAGGTGGGGTAAACAGTTACTTTCCTCGCTGTCTTTGCGTCCCAAACTCAAGACCAGAATCAGATTAGGTAGATAGTTAGATAGATATATACGAAAGCAATTAATTTGCGAAGGGTTGAAAATCGGGCACAGTCCCCTCTTGCATTCTTCCTTCCTCTTGCTCATCTTTTATTACTGTTACTCAAACATTCTCCAGCGTACTGAAAGTATTAATGTAAGGGCAGTGCAACATTACAAGGAAGTATAACAGCATACATTAACAGTACCTGATCATAAAATTAAGAATATAAGTTATTAAGAATATAATATTAAGAATAAGTATAATGTAATGAAAACTAGATCATCAGAGCCTCCATACAGTATATTAGATAAAAGTACAACACAATCAGTTAGGGTGGCATATAATCAGCACTCATAAAGTATTTGAACAATATACCATTGTATGAGTAAGGACTGTGCGTGTTTTTCAGGTCACTGGGAAGATTGTTCCAAAGATGAGCAGCTGAGTAAGCCAAACTAGTCTTAAATAGGTCTAGCCTGGGCTTGGGTACCTGTAATTTGTTTAAGCGCTGACTACGTCTTTCATCATATTTTAAAAGCGGCCAAAGATACTTTGGAGCATTCTGTGACAGGATTTTGTGAATAAATTTCCCTTTGTTAAATAGAAAGCTAGATAGACAGATATATAGACAGACAGACAGACACACAGACAGATAGATAGATAGATAGATTGATCGATTGATTGATTGATTGGGCAAGGCAATGCAAGACAAGACAATATAAGGCCTGCTAGGTAGGCAGCCAGCCAGGCATGCATCTACCGAGGCAAGTAGTTAGCCAGCCAGACATGCATCTAGCCAGGCAGCTAGCCTGCAAGCCAAGCAACCAGCAAGCAAGGCATACATCTATCCAGCCAGGCAGCCACAGCTAGCCAGGCAGCCAGGCGGCCAATCAGCCAGCCAGACAGGCACTGAGCTAGCTAGGCAGCCAGGCGGCCAATCAGCCAGCCAGACAGGCACTGAGCTAGCCAGGCAGCCAGGCGGCCAATCAGCCAGCCAGACAGGCACTGAGCTTGCCAGGCAGCCAGCCAGGCAGATAACCAGCCAGCCGGCCAGCCTGCCAGCCAGCAAGCTAGCCCAACTGTCATGAACATTTTATGGTATAATATAGAATTTATGCCGCTGTCTAAGAAAGCAGCTTTTCTGCAAATAGTGCTATTGCGCCGCTGTCTAAGAAAGCAGCTGTTCCGTGAATAGTGCTAAGTATTGCACTGACTATCTGCCTATTTTACTTTGCAACTCATCTTACTTACTTACATGACTACATGCAGATCTGACTGCCTACGTACCTGCATGACTAATTTATTATCTACCTGCCTGTAATAGCATAATAACTAGCCACCATTTATCTTTACCAGAGAGATTACAGAAGTTGGTGTATTGGATTAGTGAAACATCGGGCGGCCAGTTTCATGTGACACCTTGCAATAACAACGAAAAAATCAATATTGACCTGCAATTAACAGTCGGGCGTAAGACGCTGTCGGACTTGTGCTGTAACGAAGACAACAACTGGGGTGAAAAGTAAATAAGATATTGTAAACTTTGCAGTGATATCTAAGATAAGATAAATAGCTAGATAAAAAATAAATAGATAGATAGCTAGATAGCTAGATAGACAGATTGATTGATAGTGCGATAGAGTGAGAGATTGATAGATTGAAAGATTGATAGATAGTTATAGTGATAGATTGATAGATTGATAGAATGAAAGATATATAGATAGATAGATAGAACTATTAAACAAGATTAGAAATAGAATTAAATAAGATACCGGTATTGTCAACTTTGCAGTGATATCTAATATAAGATAAATAGATAGATAGATAGATAGATAGATAGATAGATAGATAGATAGAGACAGATAGACAGACAGACAGACAGACAGATAGATAGATAGATAGATAGATAGATAGATAGATAGATAGATAGATAGATAGATAGATAGATAGATAGATAGATAGATAGATAGATAGATAGATAGATAGATAGATAGATAGATAGATAGATAGATAGATAGATAGATAGATAGATAGATAGTTAGATAGATAGATAGATAGAATTGATAGATAGATAGATAGATAGATAGATAGATAGATAGATAGATAGATAGATAGATAGATAGATAGATAGATAGATAGATAGATAGATAGATAGATAGATAGATAGATAGATAGATAGATAGATAGATAGACAGACAGACAAACAGATATATATAAAGAAAGATAGACAGATTGATAGATAGATAGATAGATAGAAAGATAGATAGATAGATAGATAGATAGATAGATAGATAGATAGATAGATAGATAGATAGATAGATAGATAGATAGATAGATAGATAGATAGATAGATAGATAGATAGATAGATAGATAGATAGATAGATAGATAGAACTGTTAAACAAGATTAGAAATATAATTAAATAAGATATTGTAAACTTTGCAGTGATATCTAATATAAGATAAATAGCTAGATAAATAAATAAATAGATACATAGCTAGGTAGATAGCTAGCTTGATAGATAGATATATTGATAGATAAATAGACAGACAAATAGAACAAACGAACAAACTTTATTTTCAAAGGGTTAATAATTGGGCACGCAGGCCCGTCTGACATTCTGCCCTTCCTCTCTCTCTCATCATGTATACTATATCCTTTCATCCTCACATTTACTTGAAGCATAATGAAGGCATTTATCATTATAAAAGTAATATTACATTTGCAATAATTATCATAATTAAAGTACGTTTACCAAAAAAAAAAAATAATAATAATGAATTTAAAAATAAAATAAATAAAAATAAAAATAAACATTAAAAAAACAAAACAACAACAGCAACAAGACATAAAAATCGAATTCTTTGTACAGTAAATTAGTGATTTGAGACATATTCAGAGGTATGTTATAAGAACTCGTGACATTTTCAAACGGTGTGCAACTGAATGACTCAGGGACTTTTTTTAGGTTCATCAAGACGAGGTGGGGTAAACAGTTACTTTCCTCGCTGTCTTTGCGTCCCAAACTCAAGACCAGAATCAGATTAGGTAGATAGTTAGATAGATATATACGAAAGCAATTAATTTGCGAAGGGTTGAAAATCGGGCACAGTCCCCTCTTGCATTCTTCCTTCCTCTTGCTCATCTTTTATTACTGTTACTCAAACATTCTCCAGCGTACTGAAAGTATTAATGTAAGGGCAGTGCAACATTACAAGGAAGTATAACAGCACACATTAACAGTACCTGATCATAAAATTAAGAATAAAAGTTATTAAGAATATAATATTAAGAATAAGTATATTGTAAATGAAAACTAGATCATCAGAGCCTCCATACAGTATATTAGATAAAAGTACAACACAATCAGTTAGGGTGGCATATAATCAGCACTCATAAAGTATTTGAACAATATACCATTGTATGAGTAAGGACTGTGCGTGTTTTTCAGGTCATTGGGAAGATTGTTCCAAAGATGAGCAGCTGAGTAAGCCAAACTAGTCTTAAATAGGTCTAGCCTGGGCTTGGGTACCTGTAATTTGTTTAAGCGCTGACTACGTCTTTCATTATATTTTAAAAGCGGCCAAAGATACTTTGGAGCATTCTGTGACAGGATTTTGTGAATAAATTTCCCTTTGTTAAATAGAAAGCTAGATAGACAGATATATAGACAGACAGACAGACACACAGACAGATAGATAGATAGATAGATAGATAGATAGATAGATAGATAGATAGATTGATTGATTGATTGATTGGGCAAGGCAATGCAAGACAAGACAATATAAGGCCGGCTAGGTAGGCAGCCAGCCAGGCATGCATCTACCGAGGCAAGTAGTTAGCCAGCCAGACATGCATCTAGCCAGGCAGCTAGCCTGCAAGCCAAGCAACCAGCCAGCCAGGCATGCATCTATCCAGCCAGGCAGCCACAGCTAGCCAGGCAGCCAGGCGGCCAATCAGCCAGCCAGACAGGCACTGAGCTAGCCAGGCAGCCAGGCGGCCAATCAGCCAGCCAGACAGGCACTGAGCTAGCCAGGCAGCCAGGCGGCCAATCAGCCAGCCAGACAGGCACTGAGCTTGCCAGGCAGCCAGCCAGGCAGATAACCAGCCAGCCGGCCAGCCTGCCAGCCAGCAAGCTAGCCCAACTGTCATGAACATTTTATGGTATAATATAGAATTTATGCCGCTGTCTAAGAAAGCAGCTTTTCTGCAAATAGTGCTATTGCGCCGCTGTCTAAGAAAGCAGCTGTTCCGTGAATAGTGCTAAGTATTGCTCTGACTATCTACCTATTTTACTTTGCAACTCATCTTACTTACTTACATGACTACATGCAGACCTGACTGCCTACGTACCTGCCTGACTAATTTATTATCTACCTGCCTGTAATAGCATAATAACTAGCCACCATTTATCTTTACCAGAGAGATTACAGAAGTTGGTGTATTGGATTAGTGAAACATCGGGCGGCCAGTTTCATGTGACACCTTGCAATAACAACGAAAAAATCAATATTGACCTGCAATTAACAGTCGGGCGTAAGACGCTGTCGGACTTGTGCTGTAACGAAGACAACAACTGGGGTGAAAAGTAAATAAGATATTGTAAACTTTGCAGTGATATCTAAGATAAGATAAATAGCTAGATAAATAAATAAATAGATAGATAGATAGCTAGATAGACAGATTGATTGATAGAGCGATAGAGTGAGAGATTGATAGATTGAAAGATTGATAGATAGATAGAGTGATAGATTGATAGAATGAAAGATATATAGATAGATAGATAGATAGAGAGATAGAACTATTAAACAAGATTAGAAATAGAATTAAATAAGATACCGGTATTGTAAACTTTGCAGTGATATCTAATATAAGATAAATAGCTAGATAAATAAATAGATAGATAGATAGATAGATAGATAGATAGATAGATAGACAGACAGATAGACAGATAGATAGATAGATAGATAGATAGATAGATAGATAGATAGATAGATAGATAGATAGATAGATAGATAGATAGATAGATAGATAGATAGATAGATAGATAGATAGATAGATAGATAGATAGATAGATAGATAGATAGATTGATAGATAGATAGATAGATAGATTGATAGATAGATAGATAGATAGATAGATAGATAGATAGATAGATAGATAGATAGATAGATAGATAGATAGATAGATAGATAGATAGATAGATAGATAGATAGATAGATAGATAGATAGATAGATAGATAGATAGATAGATAGATAGATAGATAGATAGATAGATAGATAGAAAGATAGATAGATAGATAGAAAGATAGATAGATAGATAGATAGATAGATAGATAGATAGATAGATAGATAGATAGATAGATAGATAGATAGATAGATAGATAGATAGATAGATAGATAGATAGATAGATAGATAGATAGATAGATAGATAGATAGATATAACTGTTAAACAAGATTAGAAATATAATTAAATAAGATATTGTAAACTTTGCAGTGATATCTAATATAAGATAAATAGCTAGATAAATAAATAAATAGATACATAGCTAGGTAGATAGCTAGCTTGATAGATAGATATATTGATAGATAAATAGACAGACAAATAGAACAAACGAACAAACTTTATTTTCAAAGGGTTAATAATTGGGCACGCAGGCCCGTCTGACATTCTGCCCTTCCTCTCTCTCTCTCATCATGTATACTATATCCTTTCATCCTCACATTTACTTGAAGCATAATGAAGCCATTTATCATTATAAAAGTAATATTACATTTGCAATAATTATCATAATTAAAGTACGTTTACACAAAAAAAAATAATAATGAATTTAAAAAAAATAAATAAAAATAAATAAATTAAAAAAAAAAAAAAACAACAACAAACAAGACATAAAAATCGAATTCTTTGTACTTTAAATTAGTGATTTGAGACATTTTATGAGGTGTGTTTTTTGAACTCGTGGCAGTTTCAAAGGGTGTGCAACTGAATGACTCAGGGACATTTTTTAGGTTCATCAAGACGAGGTGGGGTAAACTGTTACTTTCCTCGCTGTCTTTGCGTCCCAAACTCAAGACCAGAATCAGATTAGGTAGATAGTTAGATAGATATATACGAAAGCAATTAATTTGCGAAGGGTTGAAAATCGGGCACAGTCCCCTCTTGCATTCTTCCTTCCTCTTGCTCATCTTTTATTACTGTTACTCAAACATTCTCCAGCGTACTGAAAGTATTAATGTAAGGGCAGTGCAACATTACAAGGAAGTATAACAGCATACATTAACAGTACATGATCATAAAATTAAGAATATAAGTTATTAAGAATATAATATTAAGAATAAGTATAATGTAATATAAACTAGATCATCAGAGCCTCCATACAGTATATTAGATAAAAGTACAACACAATCAGTTAGGGTGGCATATAATCAGCACTCATAAAGTATTTGAACAATATACCATTGTATGAGTAAGGACTGTGCGTGTTTTTCAGGTCATTGGGAAGATTGTTCCAAAGATGAGCAGCTGAGTAAGCCAAACTAGTCTTAAATAGGTCTAGCCTGGGCTTGGGTACCTGTAATTTGTTTAAGCGCTGACTACGTCTTTCATTATATTTTAAAAGCGGCCAAAGATACTTTGGAGCATTCTGTGACAGGATTTTGTGAATAAATTTCCCTTTGTTAAATAGAAAGCTAGATAGACAGATATATAGACAGACAGACAGACACACAGACAGATAGATAGATAGATTGATTGATTGATTGATTGATTGGGCAAGGCAATGCAAGACAAGACAATATAAGGCCGGCTAGGTAGGCAGCCAGCCAGGCATGCATCTACCGAGGCAAGTAGTTAGCCAGCCAGACATGCATCTAGCCAGGCAGCTAGCCTGCAAGCCAAGCAACCAGCCAGCCAGGCATGCATCTATCCAGCCAGGCAGCCACAGCTAGCCAGGCAGCCAGGCGGCCAATCAGCCAGCCAGACAGGCACTGAGCTAGCCAGGCAGCCAGGCGGCCAATCAGCCAGCCAGACAGGCACTGAGCTAGCCAGGCAGCCAGGCGGCCAATCAGCCAGCCAGACAGGCACTGAGCTTGCCAGGCAGCCAGCCAGGCAGATAACCAGCCAGTCGGCCAGCCTGCCAGCCAGCAAGCTAGCCCAACTGTCATGAACATTTTATGGTATAATATAGAATTTATGCCGCTGTCTAAGAAAGCAGCTTTTCTGCAAATAGTGCTATTGCGCCGCTGTCTAAGAAAGCAACTGTTCCGTGAATAGTGCTAAGTATTGCTCTGACTATCTACCTATTTTACTTTGCAACTCATCTTACTTACTTACATGACTACATGCAGACCTGACTGCCTACGTACCTGCCTGACTAATTTATTATCTACCTGCCTGTAATAGCATAATAACTAGCCACCATTTATCTTTACCAGAGAGATTACAGAAGTTGGTGTATTGGATTAGTGAAACATCGGGCGGCCAGTTTCATGTGACACCTTGCAATAACAACGAAAAAATCAATATTGACCTGCAATTAACAGTCGGGCGTAAGACGCTGTCGGACTTGTGCTGTAACGAAGACAACAACTGGGGTGAAAAGTAAATAAGATGTTGTAAACTTTGCAGTGATATCTAAGATAAGATAAACAGCTAGATAAATAAATAAATAAATAGATAGATAGCTAGATAGACAGATTGATTGATAAAGCGATAGAGTGAGAGTGTGATAGATTGAAAGATTGATAGAGTGATAGATTGATAGAATGAAAGATAGATAGATAGATAGATAGATAGATAGATAGATAGATAGATAGATAGATAGATAGATAGATAGATAGATAGATAGATAGATAGATAGATAGATAGATAGATAGATAGATAGATAGAACTATTAAACAAGATTAGAAATAGAATTAAATAAGATACCGGTATTGTAAACTTTGCAGTGATATCTAATATAAGATAAATAGCTAGATAAATAAATAGATAGCTAGCTAGATAGATAGATAGATAGATAGATAGATAGATAGATAGATAGATAGATAGATAGATAGATAGATAGATAGATAGATAGATAGACAGACAGATAGACAGACAGACAAACAGATAGATAGAAAGAAAGATAGATAGATAGATAGATAGATAGATAGATAGATAGATAGATAGATAGATAGATAGATAGATAGATAGATAGATAGATAGATAGATAGATAGATAGATAGATAGATAGATAGATAGATAGATAGATAGATAGATAGAATGAAAGATTGAAAGATATATATATAGATAGATAGATAGATAGATAGATAGATAGATAGATAGATAGATAGATAGATAGATAGATAGATAGATAGATAGATAGATAGATAGATAGATAGATAGATAGATAGATAGATAGATAGATAGATAGATAGATAGAACTATTAAACAAGATTAGAAATAGAATTAAATAAGATACCGGTTTTGTAAACTTTGCAGTGCTATCTAATATAAGATAAATAGCTAAATAAATAAATAGATAGCTAGCTAGATAGATAGATAGACAGACAGATAGACAGACAGACAAACAGATAGATAGATAGAAAATAGATAGATAGATAGATAGATAGATAGATAGATAGATAGATAGATAGATAGATAGATAGATAGATAGATAGATAGATAGATAGATAGATAGATAGATAGATAGATAGATAGATAGATAGATAGATAGATTTTTTTTTTCTTAACCAGCGGCACTTGGGCTTTCAGCCCTTCGGCCCAATGACATGTCATTGCGAGGCTGGGGAACCTGAGGACTTTCCTTCCAACCCGGTCAGGAGCTTCGCTCCTTCCCATCCACAGAGGGTTTATCACAGGAGCCGTTCAGGTTATTCAGTCAAATTTCCGGTAGTACACATTCCTTCAAACGCTGATGCCCGGGTTTGAACCATGAACACCTGGTCGCCAGTACAACGCCATAGCCATTACACCAGCGCGGCTCCCATTGATAGATAGATAAATAGATAGATAGATAGATAGATAGATAGATTAGATAGATAGATAGATAGATAGATAGATAGATAGATAGATAGATAGATAGATAGATAGATAGATAGAGACAGACAGACAGACAGACAGACAGACAGATAGATAGATAGATAGATAGATAGATAGATAGATAGATAGATAGATAGATAGATAGATAGATAGATAGATAGATAGATAGATAGATAGATAGATAGATTTTTTTTTTCTTAACCAGCGGCACTTGGGCTTTCAGCCCTTCGGCCCAATGACATGTCATTGCGAGGCTGGGGAACCTGAGGACTTTCCTTCCAACCCGGTCAGGAGCTTCGCTCCTTCCCATCCACAGAGGGTTTATCACAGGAGCCGTTCAGGTTATTCAGTCAAATTTCCGGTAGTAAACATTCCTTCAAACGCTGATGCCCGGGTTTGAACCATGAACACCTGGTCGCCAGTACAACGCCATAGCCATTACACCAGCGCGGCTCCCATAGATAGATAGATAAATAGATAGATAGATAGATAGATAGATAGATAGATAGATAGATAGATAGATAGATAGATAGATAGATAGATAGATAGATAGATAGATAGATAGATAGAAGATAGATAGATAGATAGATAAATAGATAGACAGACAGACAGACAGACAGACAGACAGACAGACAGACAGACAGACAGACAGATAGATAGATAGATAGATAGATAGATAGATAGATAGATAGATAGATAGATAGATAGATAGATAGATAGATAGATAGAACTATACTGCTAAAAAAAAAGTTAAAGGCCACTTTCAATTTTTAGGTCATTTCAACTAAGCTGTTTTTTTTAAAACCTGAACACTCAGTCAAAAAAGTTTTGCTGCATTTTGTTGCATGCGTAAACAATGTTTGTTAATCTGACAATAAATCAAATCTGTGTTACGTGTGTGTACCTCCAAGGTCAATCAAATGTATGTGGTGGAAAGGGAAATAATGCATGTTTGAAAATGCTTCCTATGGCAAAGCCTGTTGATAACATTGCTGAAATTTGCTTTTCACGTGCACGTCGTGACTATAGTGAACACATGTCACCCACTTTTCGGAAGGAACGGGCAATGGGTATGTTTGTAACATTTACCATTTTAGCCATGGCTCAGCGTGTCTTGCCATCTTGTGGTAGACCTTGGACGTCCTGACCTGCGTTGTTCTGCGACACTACCAGTTGCATTATAACGATCACGCAGAGTTTGTATGACAGAGTGGGCAACTCCTAATCTCCTAGCAACTTCTCGCAGCCCTACATCATCCTGCAGCTATGCCATCGCTCTCCATCTGTCAACATTGGTCAAGCGTCTTCGCTATATATATATATATATATATAGGCATACCTCGAAGATATTGCGGGTTCGGTTCCAGACCACCACAATAAAGCGAATACCGCAATAAAGCGGCACACCCATTTGTTTGGCTTCCCAGTGTATATAAAAGCTTAAAATCATGTTTACACTATGTTTATTAAGTGCAACAGTTATCTCACAAATTAAAACTGAGAATCATAAAGTGTTATATATATGTATATTCTTCATTTCTGTATGGTGCAGAAACATGGACGATGTATAAGCATTTGGAAGAAAGAGTTGAGGCTCGAAATGTGGATATATAGAAGAATGGGGCGTATCTCATGGAAAGAGAAGAAAACAAATAAGGAGGTCCTAGAAAATCTAGGTATGAAAAGAGAACTAATGAGGGAGATCAAAGTTCGGCAGCTAAAATACTTTGGCCACATAAAAAGGCATAACACCTTGCAGAAGACCATAATAGAAGGGAGAGGTGAAGGCAAACGTGCAAGGGGAAGACAGCGCTATAAGTGGAAGATAACATCAAGAGATGGACAGGAAAGAGTATCAGAGTGCACCACCAAGACAAGAGACAGAAGACGTTGGAGATCCATTACAGCCAACCTTCGCTGTGGAGATGGCAGCTGATGATGATGATTAAGTGCGTAATAGCGTTAGGTCTAAAAAGAACAATGTACTGTAAAATTAAATACTTTATTGCTAAAAAAATGCTAATCTTCATCATCTGAGCCTTCAGCGAATCGTAAACTTTTTGCTGGTGGAGAGCCAAAATCTATCGGAAGAAGAAGGCACGCTCTAATAAATTAACATGAATAATTTGATAAAAGGGCAATATCTGCGAAGCGCAATAAAGCGAAGCACAATAAAACTAGGTATGACTATATATATATATATATATATATATATATATATATATATATATATATATATATATATATATATATATATATATATATATATATATATATATATATATATATATATATATATATATATATATAGTCCTCTAATTACGACGTATGCTACTGATGTCCACTCGTACTTACGAAAGTCATCACATTAATCCCATTGTATTATTTTCAATTAGTTTTGAATTGCCACGTTCGGTTCTAAAGTCAACGAAGACGGACCCATTCATCGTGCAAGAACAACAGTACAAAAATTGTATGTTATAATGTTTATGCATTGTATTTATTTCAATAGAAACCAAGAATAAAATTAGTTTTGAACAATACAATACAAACAGACTTACATATTTTATCATTCAGACGTGTAATTTGTAAGCATATGCTTACGGTTTTCGCACTAATTAGTGATTTCCGACCTACGACCATATTGATTTACGACGGGGTGGTCGGATCGTAACCTCATCGTAAGTCGAGGATGGTCTCTCTCTCTCTCTCTCTCTCTCTCTCTTATATATATATATATATATATAAAAGGTAATCTCCAAAGGAACGTTGCAATTCGTTCCTCACAGAAAATGAGTGTCTTATAAATAACTCTAAGAAACTCTTTTTCTGTGCGGAACGAATTGCAACATTCTTTTAGAGATTACGCACGCTAAAACGCTAAGTGACCACTGAAATGTCCGTTCAGCGCGTACCAAAAATCTCATGTCAACACTGTCAAACCTGCAGGGAAAATCACTATGTAACAATGGGTAAAAAAAAAAAAAAAGCTGCGGGTATAAGCAAATATTGCAACTGCGTGGTCCGTGCGTGACACGCCTTATCAACAAGTGCGTTTAATTTGTGCCATAAATCTATATGGCAAGTGAATTAAAACAAATAAAATAAAAAAGATCGAGTCTGAGTGATGAAATATCGACAAACGCCTCGTATTTAGAAGATAACATTCCACGAGAGGATACGAAATTTGGATGAATTAACCACACAGTAGAAAAAAAGTTTAGAATGGTTATGATGGTGTCATACCATTTAATGTCGCTTCTACTGCCACTATAATATTTTTTTGTTGTCATTTTGCCATTGTCGTTTATCATAGCAAGAAGAATCATGGGTAAACAAAAATTCTTCAGCTACCATGCTGGGTGGGGTTAGCAATGATGTCTGCACACAGCTTCTTCCTTGTCTTTGATTTTTATACCTTATTCATTGTTTTTTTTTTTTATTCTTGCATGCCAAACTGTTACTCTTCACTTTCTTCCTTGTACCACTATCTGTGTATTATTAACTTTTCACATTTCTTCTTTATTGTGTATTCATACATATACCTTGGCATTACCTGGTAATACTATTCATATATATACCTTGGCATTACCTGGTAATACTATTCATATATATACCTTGGCATTACCTGGTAATACTATTCATACATATACCTTGGCATTACCTGGTAATACTATTCATATATATACCTTGGCATTACCTGGTAATACTATTCATATATATACCTTGGCATTACCTGGTAATACTATTCATACATATACCTTGACTTTACCTGGTAATACTATTCATACATATACCTTGGCATTACCTGTGAATACTATTCATACATGTAACACATAAGGAAGGGAAACCCGAGGCCTGTAAACAGTAAATTAATATGAGACAAACATTCTAATAATACTATCCATACATATACCTTGGCATTACCTGGTAATACTATCCATACATATACCTTGGCATTACATGGTAATACTATTCATACATATACCTTGGCATTACCTGGTAATACTATTCATACATGTAACACATAAGGAAGGGAAACCCGAGGCCTGTAAACTGTAAATTAATATGAGACAAACATTCTAATAATACTATCCATACATATACCTTGGCATTACCTGGTAATACTATCCATACACATACCTTGGCATTACCTGGTAATAGTATCAACAGGTCTCCTCAATGTGTGTCATATCCATCTCCAACGTCTTCTTCTCATCTCTTATTTCACTGGCTCTTGTCTTGTTCTTGTCATCAGTTCTACATTAGTGATCGTGTCATACCACTTCAATCCTTCTATTCTTCGCAAGCATCTATTTTTGAAAGTCTGTAGCTTTTTGGTTGCTGCGTTTATTGGTCTCCATCTTATAAAGCCGTTGACAAGGACTGACGTTGCATTTTAATTGAAAATTCAGATTTTTGTGTTGGACGTGATTTCTGTTAATCTCTATATATTTCCCAGTGCAATGAATTCTCCTATAGCCGCCTGTATTCTTGTTTTAATATCGTTGTCTGTTCTTTAAAGTTGTTTCATATAAAAT
>JAMPIV010004997.1:20000-232500 GCA_024509875.1 Oreohelix idahoensis
CAAAACTAAATTTTTTCGTTTTTTTCTACACTCTTTGTAGACGAAATCTTTTTTTCACAGCTTTAACCTTACAGTTTTCCCACACACTCTGTTTTGTTACACAAGACTTCTGGAAGAACGTACTGTAACAGTGATCGCTACCAACAATTAAAAAAAAATGGTGTCAATGACTATGTACATATATTTACCGTTAATTGTGATAAACGCATAGTTGTGCTGATATTATTACTGCTTTTCAAACATCGTCAACAAACAAGAAACTAAAAAAAATGTATGTATATTGTTACACGACATCTCAGGTGCATTTATACTAAAAATAGCAGCAGACAATTCAAAGATAAAATTTGGCCCAAGAAATCAATTTTCAACGGGCACAAACTGCGCATAAAATCACCGAAATGAACCACTGGAGAATATTCTGGCTGGCAAAGTTTAAACACTGTTGATGAATCGCCCACGATGACCTACAACGCTAGACCTGGCCAAAGGGAGCTAAGCTCCGGCAGAAGCTATGCGGCTGCCGCATAAACCTGGAGAAGACTTTGGAATTCGTCCTCGCGACAGAGCCTGTAGATGTATCCTGACTATCAAACTGAACACAGAAGAGGAAGAAGAAGAAATGAAACGGTTATGAACAACAACGTAAACAGGCGCAAAAGTCGCCATAATTTTGTGTTGACTATATAAACGAACTACGGAGAAGATCAATCAATCAATCAATACCCTTTAGCTCCCCGAGGAGCAAAGGCCTTCAACAATCACATGCCAAGTCATCCTGTCCTGTGCCATCCGCTCAAGTTCTTTCCATGTTTTCCCTCATCATTTTCACCTCTGTATCCAGTTCTTTTCTCCATGTGTTTTTTGGTCTACTTCTGCCTCTCTTTCCCTGTGGATTCCAGAACAAGGACTGCCTTGTAATGCCATCAACAGGTCTCCTCAATGGGTGTCCTATCCACCGCCAGCGTCTTCTTCTCAACTCTTGTTCCACTGGCACTTGTCTCGTTCTTGCCATCAAGTCAACATTTGTGACTTTGTGATACGATTTCAGTCCTTCTATTCTACGCAAGCACCCGTTAATAAAAGTCTGTTGCTTTTTGGTTGTTGTTTTTGTTGCTCTCCATGTCTCAGAGCCATACAATAGGACTGACTTGACATTTGAGTGG
The DNA here is from genome assembly GCA_024509875.1 of Oreohelix idahoensis. Classification (NCBI taxonomy): domain Eukaryota; kingdom Metazoa; phylum Mollusca; class Gastropoda; order Stylommatophora; family Oreohelicidae; genus Oreohelix; species Oreohelix idahoensis. The sequence continues at coordinate 21,164 of JAMPIV010004997.1, forward strand.
AAGATTCTTATTTTCGTCTTCTTCTTTGATCCTTAGCCGCCGACCGTCAAAGCAGTCAGTGGCCATCACGCCTAGTGGCGTCTTGTAGGGCAACAACAAATTGATTCCACTTTGCTCGGTCGGTGGCCATCCTTCGTACAGTGCCCCAACTCTGGTTCATTTTTTGCATCTCAGCCTCCACAGTCCTCCGCCAGGTTGTTTTTGGTCGGCCTCTCTTTCGTTTTCCTTCAGGGGTCCAAAGCATAGCTGTTCTTGTGATGGCATCGGGGTCTCTTCTGAGGACATGGCCAACCCAGCTCCAGCGTCTGCCAGCTATGATGGTGTGCATGTCCTCTTGCTTGCTCCGAGTAAGCAGATCTTGGTTGGTGATGGTATTCGGCCAAAAGATTCGGTGAATTTTTCTTAGGCATGTTGTGTGAAAAGAGGACAATTTCGACATTTCCTTCTCTGTAACTCTCCAGCATTCTGCACCATAGAGAAGCACAGAAAGCACACAGCTCTGAAATAATCTTAATTTTGTGCTTGTGCTGTATTGAGAGGACTTTCGTGTTGGACTTGATTTCGCTTGTTCTCCATATGTTTCCCAAGGCAATGAAAGCTCCTCTTGCTTTTTATATTCTTATTTTGATTTCAATGTCTGTCCCTCCAACTCTGTCTATATTACTGCCAAGATATGTGTACGATTCTACATCCTTTGGTGGTGTTTCTTCAAGTTCAACCTTGTTATCATTTCTTGCATTTATTCTCATAATCTCTGTCTTTTCCCTGTGTATTCTCAGGCCCACTTGTTGTGACCTCTGTCGAGAATGTTCATTTTCTCTTGCACCTGATTATGGTTATGGGACAGAAGAGCCATCTGCAAAATCCATATTATCAAGCTGTTTAGTCAAATTCCACTGGATTCAATTTCTGTTGTGTGATGTCGATGTTTTCATAACCCAATCTATATATTGCTTGTAAGAAAAGAAATGGAGACAGGAGGCATCCCTGTCTAACTCTCGTTCTAATCCTTAACGGTTCTGTAAGTTGTCCTTCATGAAGAACTCTGCATGTCATGTCTTCATAGGTCTTTCTTATTAAGTTAATAATCTTCATGGGAACTCCATAAAACCTCATCCATTTCCAACGACATTCTCTGTCTACACTGTCAAATGTCTTTTCATAGTCCACGAATCCGATGTATAGCGGTGAATTCCATTCCAGACTTTGTTCAACTATTATTCTCAATGTGGCTATCTGGTCTGTACAGGATCTGTTTAGTCGAAAACCTGCTTGTTCATCTCTCAGTTGCTTGTCTATGGACTCTTTTAATCTCTCAAGGATAGACTTCCAGAAGTCTAAGTCTACACATTAAGTGTTTGGCGTCTACACGAAAAGAAACTAGCAAAGCGTACTTCCGGATAGCAGAATTCACAAGATATGATATCACATACTTCCTACGTTACAAGGAAGATCTAGATCTCCACGCCCGCGTTTGTACACGACGGTGGCGCAGCATTTTAGTCATCTGTTTACCAAGTGCTCACAATTTGATTCGTACACATATACATCAAGTTCAACTCACTCAAAAGCTTATCTTCTGAGTCAAGTACGCACAAGTTGATTCTCCAATATATCAAGTTAAACATACTCAAAAGCATATTTCCTGAATCAAGATCGCACACTCATACGTTTAGGAGTCTGTAGCGAAATCTGTGAGATAATCGCTAATTTCAGTAAGATTTTAGTCCTATGATAATAAATAGACCCACCCTCAGGTGTCTGACTATTGGCATCTTCAACGCCAGTAGAGCGCTGCCTTGGGTGCAGTGGAAATGCTTAAAAAAATGACCCGCTGTAAAATCTAACACGCTTTTAGTTTCGGTTTCGAGACGTACAATTACCAATTTAACATCTTGCCCGATCTGCTGCACGAAACTGCGGCAAAACTTATAATTAACGATCTGCCAGAACTGTGCCGCCAAACCTACTGTCTGAATTAACGTAATCTTTTAACTTTAACGTTAAAATTAGTAGTAACTCGGACATTTTCCAATAGTAAGAACGAAACGACTGTAATAATTAACGCAAACACTACCACGTTTTGAAAACAACCCCTCTTCGCTCTGCACGAGGTTCCTTTACTATATACACACTGTGAGCAAAGCCAGCAGATATAAACACACAGTCAGTTTGAATTCTCGCCGCGTAGTGTATTTCTGACGTCACTCAAACTAGTTGGTTTATTTGAATAATGAAAAAAGTGATAGAGAATGAGAGGGAGGAAGATGGCCGATTTGTGTAAAAGTTATATTTGACGATTGACAGTGACAAAACTGAAAATCTAAACCATAATGAAACTGATCATAAAAATCATATGTTAGGATAGCTTAGTGTCTCCTGAGAAATAATGTGTTTTAATATATATGGTAGTCCAATTATTAGCCAAGTTATTGAGATAATACTATATGTCTACGCACGCTAGGACGGACAGACTGTTGTTCTTGCTCGTTACACATAACGTTATTGGGGACGCAAGTTTGAAAAAGAGGCATTGGAGTAATTCAAATCCGATTGGGTGGTATAAGAGTATAGGAGTAAAGCGGGGAGGTAGGAAGATGTTAACCAAAACTAAACATCTTTTTGTATTGGCATAACTAACGCAGACTGACCAATGGACTACGAGACACATAGTTTGTTTGGAATTTTGTTTTTGTTTTTTTTAAACTAAATTCAAAATTTGGTAGTTGCCTGATTTCATTGGCCAGCTCTAATAGATATTGGCAAAAGGCTTAGGGGTCTCGTGGCCATTTGACAAGAAATTTTTATATCAACAAGTACGTTGAGAGCAGATGTGATAAATTGTAAAATTAAATACTAAATTCACAGTCTGGACAGGGCAGAGAAAACTGAGGCCATATCTTTTGCCAGTCAACATTATTTGTGACATATTTCTTTGCATTTGTGGTAAGAATGCTTCATGTATTAATATGCTTGATTAAAACTGCAAAAGTTAGATACTGCTATTGGGAAAAGTGAAGGACATGCCGGGAGCAACCATTATTGAGTCCTCACATTGAACTGTATTTGACTGTTGCATATTGTTATGATTTGTATTAATATTATTGTATTAGAAGATGTTAGTAAGCCTCAGTGTTCTATGAACACTCTTCAACATGCCTAGAGCGTTTATAATGAAGAAAAGAAAAGAAACTCATACAAAAGGAGATGTGGTTACTCCACATTATTGTATTGAAGAAAACTATGGAAAAGTACATAGGGACCTGAGGTGTGGTCACAGAAAGGTGTGAGTCATATAAATTAGGGGCTGGTGCACCTGTATGCACAAGAGGCTGACCCCATACCATCATGTGTACATAGTGATAAGAAATTGTGATCAGATGTGAAAAGGCCAGGGTGTCTTTTATTGCAGGGTTTTTATTTCCTGTAACCAGCTGGTGACAAGACACCTGATGAGTGATTGTAAAGAAAAAAGTCTCCTTTCAAAAGTTTATGCTGTCAGCAGATAGCCTGAAGGAGCTTGTGTGTGCTGATCTATATATTCTCTGCAGCGACATACTGACTTGTTATCTTCATACCAAGAATCCCAGGTGATGTGTTAACATCTGGGATTTATGAAAACTTCATTCAAATAAAAATTGTTATACACAGAATTATATGGGGCGTGATGAAACAACAGCTCCTCCTATCAAATGACTAACACTAGTAGATATTAAAGTTTTAGTCTGTGAATACACCTACAGGAATAATATAGTGATATTATACTTATCGGACAAAGAGTCCAAACATTTTAGTTAATCAGTATGTGTAAAATATATTTTCCCCATTTTAAAGACCTGTCCAAAAGAGATGGCAGGACAGGCAGATTAAATTGTACAAAGAAAAAAACATTCAAATTTTAAAGAAAACTTTAACCACAGTCTTATTCATTTCCTTATAGTGAGTTAAAGTGTATTGTGTTGATGTACCACCATTGTCATTTCACCCCTAGACACTAGGCACTTCAGACACCAGCTACTAGAATAAAAATACGGACCGTTTGAGATCTAGGGAGGTAGCGTTAGGTTCCCTGATAATACATCATCATCATCATCATCTTTTTAGAGTCAGGGCCTACATTTGCTTGACCTCACACGGTTGACACAGACACAGCTTTCTTTCCTTTTAAGTAACAACTTAACCTCCCCAGCAATTACACTTGCTACATATATTGGTAGGCTTGTCCGGGATTTGAACTTCTAGTACTACATAAATTGGGGTCCTGGTCTGGGATTTAGCAGTAACAACATTTCTAATTACCCAGGGAATCCCCATTGGTAATATTGCCCAAGATTTGGGAAATTGATGAAGTGTCAGAGCCTGGAATAATTAATTAGAGTTGTACATATTTTAGAAATTGAGTAAGAACATTTTAGTATTTATCAGATGGCGGATTTGGCCAAGTTTCGCTCTGCTGCTGTGCAGACTGCCAGAGACATGAACATGGAGGGTCAAGTCTTAATTTACTATGTCACCTCAGAATGTGATAAGTTTATTGCTAGGGAAGAACATAGGTTAACTGAAAAAAGGAGAATGCAGGTAGAAGAAGCTAGGGAAATTAAAAGGTTGCAAATTGAGGCTGAGAAGGAGGCTAGGGCCTTAGAAGCTGATAGGGAAGCTGAATTCAAGAGGCTGCAGTTGGAGGAGAGAAAAATTGAGCCTGAACAAAAACGACTGCAAAGGGAAGCAGAAGATAAAAGATTAGAAAGGGAAGCAGAAGATAAAAGATTAGAGAGGGAAGCAGAAGATAAAAGATTACGGAGGGAGCACGAGCTGCGACTGAGGGAGTTAGAGTTGCAGGGCCATGCTCCTGAAAATGGAAATAACCCATCAACTTCTGACTCTGCTGCAAGCCAGGGAGCCTCCTCATCAGCCATGGGGTTTCACTTAGATTATTTTGTGGAGAGAGACGATGATATTGAAGCATATTTAAGTAGGTACGAGGTATTAGCTACAACTTATGGGCTAGAAAAAGAAAGATGGGGCCTGAAGTTATCCCAAGGTCTTCGGGGAACAGCTTATGAAGTTTTTTTCCAAAATGAGCAAGAATGACCAAGACAATTATGACATGTTTGATACAAGACGTAATTGTTATCGTTATTGTTGAATACTGTGTGCACTGTCACTCACCACACAGCTCACGTACGAGTCATGGATGTCAATAAAGAGTTGCAACGCCTGGAACAGTTCGATCCTGTTTATTACGTTACAACACACAACGAAGTCACGATGACATCAACAAAGACACAATTCATGATAACACAAATTCTCCACCTGTCTCAAACTCCTCAAAGACTGCACAACACGGCAGTTATATTAATTATGGCCTTACAAATCTCTACATAAATCAAACTCCTCAAAGACTGCACAACACGGCAGTTATATTAATTATGGCCTTACAAATCTCTACGTCTCAAACTCCTCAAAGACTGCACAACACGGCAGTTATATTAATTATGGCCTTACAAATCTCTACATGTCTCAAACTCCTCAAAGACTGCACAACACGGCAGTTATATTAATTATGGCCTTACAAAGCTCTACATGTCTCAAACTCCTCAAAGACTGCACAACACGGCAGTTATATTAATTATGGCCTTACAAATCTCTACATGTCTCAAACTCCTCAAAGACTGCACAACACGGCAGTTATATTAATTATGGCCTTACAAAGCTCTACATGTCTCAAACTCCTCAAAGACTGCACAACACGGCAGTTATATTAATTATGGCCTTACAAATCTCTATATGTCTCAAACTCCTCAAAGACTGCACAACACGGCAGTTATATTAATTATGGCCTTACAAATCTCTACATGTCTCAAACTCCTCAAAGACTGCACAACACGGCAGTTATATTAATTATGGCCTTACAAATCTCTACATGTCTCAAACTCCTCAAAGACTGCACAACACGGCAGTTATATTAATTATGGCCTTACAAATCTCTACATGTCTCAAACTCCTCAAAGACTGCACAACACGGCAGTTATATTAATTATGGCCTTACAAATCTCTACATAAATCCAATTGAACATACTGCGAAAGAACATCGCTAAACATCTACAGAGTGCACTACGCGGCCACACACTCTCGATACACCGGGCTGACTTTCCCCAGTCAATCCCCAGGACACACTACTCTTACAGCACACTCACAGGGCACACCCTGTAAACTCCTGTCATGAGACTCAGCTGTATAGAACACCACTCACAATACATGCCGCTTAGCCACGAGAGCTAATCACCCACGGCTCAAAACACTACAGGATAAATATATCTCAACACTAGAGATAAACAGCGTTCTTCACGCTTTTCTTGTACTCTGTCTCATGACTCTAGGAGAAGATATTTTTAACAAATCCATTCCTAATCGGCAAGCAAGTACCATAACCCAAAAATTCAATCTGTCCCACAACATACTAAGATTTACCTCCCTTTGACCTTAACAATGTTAAAGCAGGCTCGTTTGATAAGGTATAAAAGAACGGAGAAATTTATAGAAAAAAATTCAGAAATGCCAAGCTACTGTCGGGTGAGACCTATCACCAGTTCTCTGCACGTTTAGAGACGTACTTGGAGAAATGGACTGCTCTGGGGAAAACCCAAGATCTAAAAGAAATGATCCTTATTGAGCAATTGAGAGAGTCCATGGCTCCAGACTTGAGAAAGTTTCTCATGGAACAAGGTGCAGAGAGGCTGGGTGAGTTACTTAATGTCGCTGAGAGGTATCAGGCAGCCCAGGCAGAGGTAGCTGGCGCCAAAAAGAAACACGTAGACAATTATAAGGCTCCACAAAACTTTAATAAATTTGACAACAAAGGTAAGCCAAACTTTGATAGGCCTCGAAATGACTATAAAGACAAAAACCCACAGTTCAAGGACAGAAAATATGATGAAAGAAAACCTTTTCATCAAGGTAGATTGTATTGTAAATGGTGTAAGAGAGAGGGTCATGACATAAAATTTTGTACTAGTAAACCTTCTGGATTTGCTGCTATGAAAAGGGGGAACAAGGGAGAAAAGGACAAACCTACTGGACAGCAGGAACCTTATCATCCCCAGTGTGTGAGGATGTAGTCTGTAATGGGGTCACCATTAGGTGCCTGTATGACACAGGTTTAGATTTTGATTCTGTCGTGAGTTCGCACTTGGTGAACCCAGATCAGTATACCACAGAAACAGTGGAGATACAAGGGGCGACCAAGGACCTACCACTCATGACACTTCCCATTGCAAGGATAACAGTGAAAACTCGCTATGTGGAAGGAATAATCAGAGCAGCAGTGATAGACGCACCCATTTACCCTCTGATATTGGGGTGTCGTTATGTCTTCTTGGGGAAGTGCAGACCAGATCACAGTCCAAGAAGGAAGAAGATGAACCTATAAATACCCATCCAGAAGAGATGAGGAAGGCTGAGGATAGGTCACTCAAGCCTTGTTTTAAAAAATTACCTAAATGCCACACACCTCCAAGCAAGGGAGATTATTATATGAGAACAAATTGTTATACATGAAGACCGGAACTGGAACAAATGGTCATGGACAACTGGTACTTCCTACTTCATATAGGGAGAGAGTGTTGGAATTAGGACATGCGATTCCCTTCAGTGGTCACATGGGGATCAGCGCAACAGGACAGCGTATAGCTTGTCATTATTTCTGGCCAGGGATAACGGAGGATATAAAAAGATATGTAAAATCCTGTCCAGAATGTCAGAGAGTAGCTCCGAAGCATTTGACTGCTCCAGCAACTCTAGGAGAAATGCCCATAGTGGGAACCCCTTTTGAGAGAGTTGCAGTGGATATTGTGGGACCTCTCACTCGGACCAAGAGGAGGAACAGTTACATCCTTACTCTGGTGGACACTTGTTCTATGTGGGGAGAGGCGGTAGCCCTGTCGTCAATCGATTCGAAACATGTGGCAGAGGCATTACTTACTATATTCACGAGGTTAGGATTCCCGCATCAAATCTTGACTGATAACGGCTCACAGTTCAAGGGGAAACTAACAGAAGAGGTTTTTAGGTTATTTCAAGCCAAGCGTTTTCATTGTAGTCCGTATCACTACCAAGGGAACGGCCAGGTAGAGAGGTTCAATGGGACTCTCATTTCTATCCTGAGAAAGCTGGCACTTGAGAAACCTGATACGTGGGACCAATATTTGCCCGCTGCATTGTTTGCGTATCGCGAAGTCCCACATAATTCAACCGGGATGGCACCCGCAACCCTGTTATTTGGGAGGTTAATAAAAGTCCACTGGAAGCTTTGTTAAGGACGTGGACCGATGAGAAGGCAGAAGAGACTGTTACCTCATCATATCAATATGTGAACGAACTGACCACTCGTTTAAAAACTAGTTGGAAACTGACAAATGAAAATTTGAGACAGGCCAGGAAAAAGCATGCTGCTTATTATAATAAAAAAGCGAAGGATAAGGAGCTTGCTGTAGGGGAGAAGGTGCTTCTTCTATTACCAGGCAGCAATAATAAACTTCAAATCGGATGGCAAGGTCCATATACAGTTTTGGAAAAGGTATCCAGAACAAATTACAAGATAGACAAGAAGGGAAAGGAAAAAGTTTATCATGTGAACCTTTTGAAGAAATATCTGGACAGACAACTCCAGGAAGGAACACACTTAATGGCTTTGTCTATCGCAACCGAAATGAAAAATGATCCTCTCACCTCATTTGAATATCCATTGAAACCCAGTGAAACGTTTGCCCAGGTGAAAATCAGTAATCACCTGACAAAAGTACAAAGGGAGAAGATTCAAAAGGTCCTGGAGAAACATACAGACGTGTTAGCGGATAAGCCGGGGCACACCAATTTGTTGGAAAATGATATGAAACTACTAGACCCAACACCCATCTGTATGAGGCCTTATTCTATTCCTTTCGCTAAGGAAAAAGCTTTGAAAGAGGAGATAGATTATTTGTTACAAGAAGGGATTATTTCTCACAGTGAATCTCCTTATAGTTCTTGTGTTCTTGAAAACTATCCGGAGAACATAGACTGTGCATAGATTACAGGAAACTGAATGCTGTCACAGAAGGTCAGGTGGATCCATTACCTGATACTACTCAACTATTTGCCAGGCTGAACAAGGATAAATATTTTTCTAAGGTGGATCTTAGCAAAGGCTATTATCAAATTCCAGTAAAGCCCGAGGTTCGACCTTACTTAGCCTTTAGCACATCGGAAGGTCATTATGAGTTCAACATGCTGCCGTTTGGGTTGAAAAATGCCCCGAGTGTGTTTTCTAGGATGATGCGAAAATTGTTGGATCCCCTGAAAAATCCATGTATCTCGAATTTCACGGATGATATCCTCATTGCTACTGAAACATTTGAGGAACACGTTAACTCTTTGAATATGCTGTTTGATAGACTCAGAGAGACAAGAAGGGAAAGGAAAAAGTCTATCATGTGAACCTTTTGAAAAAATATCTGGACAGACAACTCCAGGAAGGAACACACTTAATGGCTGCTAGACCAACAAAATGTTGTATTGGTTGTAAAGAGTTGGAATTCTTGGGACATACCGTACATCATAGTAGCATGACCCCTGACCCCAAGAATCTGGAGAAATTGAAAAGAGCACCTAGGCAACAAACAAAGAAAGATGTGCGATCTTTTGTGTCTTTGTGTGGTTTCTTCCAAAAGTACATTAAACATTTTAACTCTATATGTGCTCCTCTGACGGATTTAACGCGTAAAGAACAACCTGATACAATTAATTGGGCAGCACAGTGGGAATTGGCTTACTATGAGTTAAAATAAAAACTCACAAGCAGGCCGGTATTGAGATTGCCTGACTTGAATCAAGAATTTGTCGTGAGAAGTGACGCAAGCAATGTGGGCCTAGGCGCTACATTGTTGCAACGGTCCTCCTCACAAGATGGGGAATTGAACCCAGTCGCTTATGCAAGCCGCAAGTTGAACAAAGCGGAAAAAAATTATTCAACAAGTGAAAAGGAATGTTTGGCGTTAATATGGGCTATAAAAAAATTCCAGATTTATCTATATGGCAGGACATTTGTGGTCCAAACAGATCATCAGCCTCTAGTATTCTTATCACAGGCAAAGCATGAAAATGCCAGGTTATTAAGATGGTCTTTATTATTACAGCCATATTCATTTCTGATTGAATATATTCCCGGCTCTCAGAATGTCGGTGCCGATTTTTTGAGTAGACATCCTTATGATGAGAATCAAAAAGACGCGTAAGACTTCATTTGCGCTACGTTATCTCACAGATTGTAACTTGCAATGGATGCATGTTTTAGGAAGGGAGGTGTGTAGCAAAATCTGTGAGATAATCGCTAATTTCAGTAAGATTTTAGTCCTATGATAATAAATAGACCCGCCCTCAGGTGTCTGACTATTGGCATCTTCAACGCCAGTAGAGCGCTGCCTTGGGTGCAGTGGAAATGCTTAAAAAAATGACCCGCTGTAAAATCTAACACGCTTTTAGTTTCGGTTTCGAGATGTACAATTACCAATTTAACATCTTGCCCGATCTGCTGCACGAAACTGCGGCAAGACTTATAATTAACAATCTGCCAGAACTGTGTCGCCAAACCTACTGTCTGAATTAACGTAATCTTTTAACTTTAACGTTAAAATTAGTAGTAACTCGGACATTTTCCAGTAGTAAGAACGAAACGACTGTAATAATTAACGCAAACACTACCACGTTTTGAAAACAACCCCTCTTCGCTCTGCACGAGGTTCCTTTACTATATACACACTGTGGGCAAAGCCAGCAGATATAAACACACAGACAGTTTAAATTCTCGCCGCGTAGTGTATTTCTGACGTCACTCAAACTAGTTGGTTTATTTGAATAATGAAAAAAGTGATAGCGAATGAGAGGGGGGAAGATGGCCGACTTGTGTAAAAGTTATATTTGACGACTGACAGTGACAAAACTGAAAATCTAAACCATAATGAAACTGACCATAAAAATCATATGTTAGTATAGCTTAGTGTCTCCTGAGAAATAATATGTTTTAATATATATGGTAGTCCAATTATTAGCCAAGTTATTGAGATAATACTATATGTCTACGCACGCTAGGACGGACAGACTGTTGTTCTTGCTCGTTACACATAACGTTATTGGGGACGCAAGTTTGAAAGAGAGGCATTGGAGTAATTCAATCCCGATTGGGTGTCTATATATCTTCCTCTTCTTTGATCCTTAGCCGCCGACCGTCAAAGCAGTCAGTGGCCATCACGCCTAGTGGCGTCTTGTAGGGCAACAACAAGTTGATTCCACTTTGCTCGGTACCTAGACCAGTCTATATATCAAGATCACATATTCACATATTCACTAGTTGATTCGCTTAGATATCAAAACTAATTGCTAAGAAGTTTATTCGCACACACACACGTATATATATATATATATATATATATATATATATATATATATATATATATATATATATATATATATATATATATATATATATATATATATATATATATATATATATATATATATATATATATATATATATATATATAAACTTTTCAGGATTTTGGAGGCTTTTTCTTTATCGAGATCAGGGAAAGAAGCTAATGTTGCTGAGAAATAGAAAACTGCCCATGATTTATTAGAAAACACTATCTAGCGGAGAGCAATAATCTTTTCTTCTTGTCATTATCTCGAATAGGTTTCTTTCTTAACAAGCCAATTTCTAGAGACCTTCTTGACAACATTCCATAGGCCATCCCCATCATACTGTAGCGGTGGGATCATTGGTGCTCCACCCAGTATGCCATATACGACAGGTGGGGTGACGAGTTCCCTTTCTCAGTTTTCCCTAACTTAAGAGCGGAATGGTGCACCCATTTACAGCTGGGCAGACTGGAGTGTGACTACCTGGTCTCGATCCTGGCAACTTCGCCCTCAGAACCACTCTGCCACTTGACATTCTAGTGCAGGGTTTCTTAACCTGTGGTCTATGGACCCCTTGGTGGTTAGTTAATGGAATCTAAGGGATTCAAGTACATAACGTATTACATATGACTTTTTTTCCATTAAATTTGAATTGGAGAAAATATCAGACAACAACAGGCTGAAGAAAGAGTGTCAGAAAGTGTGAAGAACTACATAAGTTGCCCACAGTTTTTATTCTGACGTAAGAAAATATCGGTAGAAGACGCAAAGGAAAACTCTCTCTCTGTATCTATTCTCTCTCTCTGTATCTATTCTCTCTCTCTATCTATTCTCTCTCTCTGTATCTATTCTCTCTCTCTCTGTATCTATTCTCTCTCTCTCTATCTATTCTCTCTCTCTCTGTATATATTCTCTCTCTCTGTATCTATTCTCTCTCTCTCTGTATCTATTCTCTCTCTCTCTGTATCTATTCTCTCTCTCTGTATCTATTCTCTCTCTCTGTATTTATTCTCTCTCTCTCTGTATCTATTCTCTCTCTCTCTGTATCTATTCTCTCTCTCTCTCATAAAACTGGCAGTCCGTCTCAAGCTTGTCATGTCACCATAAGTTTCTCTCTCAAACTGAGATGGACAAGGCCATGCTGCCATCCCTGCTTTTCTCGTGGAGACGACATTTTTGTAGTATGTGATCTACTGTTTGTTTGTCCCACCCACGTGGGCATATATGTCTGTCTGCTTGTCAATGCCTAACTACTGAACGAACAGTGTCACTGAAAAGTCACTTCGGAATTTTCAAATGTTTATATTAGTGCTTCTGTCTGTAGCAGCGATTTTCAACCGGTGTGCCGCAAAGGGTCCGCAGGTGTGCCGCAAGAGTTTGCGCGAAGGTAAAAAAAAAGCGAGAGAAAAAAAATCGTCGAGGTAAATTTTAGAAGTACTGTATATTTTTCATAGGTCAATAAGAATTAAAACAATAACAATTAAATTTTTTTTTTAAAGTGATGATAGAATATCCTAAACTCTTCCGTCTCTATTGTTCCAGATCTCAAAATAACCCTGTATACTTTTACAACCCCATCTTTCACCTTTAAAATATCTCCTTAAAAGAACTGATCATTTGTGTGTGCCTTGGCAATTTTAGCACCTTGTTCAGTGTAACATGATATGAAAAAAAACTTGAAATCACAGTTCTTACAGATATACAGGAAACAAATGTATAAACAAGAAAAATACATGCCACTTGACTAACCTTGTTTTTTTATTTAATTTTCCGAAAAAGAAAAGAACAGAAAAGAAATAAAGTCTTAAATGGCCAATAGAATGACGTAGCAAGAGATAGCAAAAAATTGTTGCCCTGCTATGAAATAAAGGATCTTTAATTAACCGGTTCTTATGCTTAACCGTCATGTTAATGTGACCTAGTGCTTTATGTAATCAAATGCAGCTAATTCTCTTTATTTTGAAATTTTTGTAAATCGAATGTTAACTTTCTTTACAATGTCAGTGTGACACGGCATTTTTAAAAATAATAAAATGCTATTATTTCCATTTATTTTGACTTTTGTTTCATGTAAAAGGTCGTCCACATATGACGTCAAGCTGGCCTAGTGGCGTAGGAGATAATGTCTCTTCACAACTTTCAGTCTCTAGTACAATTTTATCAATTCTGCTGTTGACTTCTTTCCGTGAAACCACGTCAAGGGGAAAAGGAGGGATGCCGTTACACGCCCATTGAGGCATATTGGGAATATGGTGTTAAGCCCATATTTTATTGACCATCGGCACACTAGGGGTGATGTGGTCAGCATCACGCCGGCAGCCTTAACCGTCCCAGAGTTGCTCTGGTACCCAATTCATGAGGCTGGGTGGACCCCGAAGCCGTTTGCGGTCTAAAAAATCCCACCTCAACTGGGGATCGAACCATGGACCACCGAGCTAGGAAGCCAGTGCATTAACCACGTCAAACTGTCCAGTATTTGCTCTCTTTGTCTTCCTCTATATATTTGTCCTTCAATCTTACCTGTTGTTAATATATATTCCTACCTGTTGTTAATATATATTCCTACCTGTTGTTAACACATATTTCTAACTGTTGTTACGATATATTCCTACTTGTTGTTACGATATATTCCTACCTGTTGTTATGATATATTCTTACCTGTTGTTATGATTTATTCCTACCTGTTGTTATGATATATTCCTACCTGTAGTTACGATATATTCCTACCTGTTGTTATGATATATTCCTACCTGTTGTTACGATATATTCCTACCTGTTGTTAATATATATTCCTACCTGTTGTTAATATATATTCCTACCTGTTGTTAACACATATTCCTACCTGTTGTTACGATATATTCCTACTTGTTGTTACGATATATTCCTACCTGTTGTTACGATATATTCCTTCCTGTTGTTATGATATATTCCTACCTGTTGTTATGATTTATTCCTACCTGTTGTTATGATATATTCCTACCTGTAGTTACGATATATTCCTACCTGTTGTTATGATATATTCCTACCTGTTGTTACGATATATTCCTACCTGTTGTTACGATATATTCCTACCTGTTGTTACGATATATTCCTACCTGTTGTTATGATATATTCCTACCTGTTGTTACGATATATTCCTACCTGTTGTTATGATATATTCCTACCTGTTGTTATGATATATTCCCGCTTTCCTCTTGTCATAACATGCCCCCAAAAATAGAGGATTGCTTCTTTCTAACCTGTGAAATAAGTTTCTTTTGCGCATTGGCCTCTTTCAGGACATCCTCATTTCTCTTTTTGGCTGTACATGTCTGTTTTCAAGTTTCAGAGTGTCTGTTATTTGGAAAAAGTCCCGCCCACATGAAATTTTTATCTCTGCCGCGCGATCTGCTTCCTGTAATCCCATCATCACAGTGTTGGAATACTAAAACTAAATATTTTCCCGAAAGTTAACTTCACTTCTACAGCATAAACAGAAACAAATGAACGACAGATCATCATGGCCATCAGGAACCGCCCCCCCCCCCCAAAAAAAAAAAAACAACGCGTATCCCAAGCTCCCAGCTTTGCCAAGTAGTTTGTATAATATCTCTTTACAGGTGTCAGTATCTACTTTGATGGCCACTGCTGGTATGCCATCTGGACTATCTGCTTATCCATTTTTTGGAAGCTTTATGGTTTTTTTTATTTCTTCCCTATTTGGTCGCAGCAGAATGGAAGGAAGGTACTTAATAAGAGAGATTTAGGACGTGGAAAGAACTTGTGCTGATGGCACGTGACAGGAGGACTTGGCATGTTTTTGATGAAGGCGTATGGTCCTTAGGAGCTAAAACGTATCGATTGATTAATTGATCACAACCTCAGCGAAAGACAGTAAGTGATAATCTTCACACTCCGCAAAGGTCACAACAAACTGAGACACCCTCACTTCAGTAAGATAAAAGACAGTCTCTAGCGATAAGCGTGACAATGGTTCTCATAAAATCATGGCTTTAACATCTGCCGCAGAATTGTCCGACATTCACAATACAGACAAAGTGCATTATGTCCGTAATCGATATTGGTCCTGGAGACGTTCTTAGATGATGCCAACAACCTGATGTTGATCAATGCTTTCTTCAAGCATATTTTATGGTGACGCCTGGAGGTGCTCGGAGAAGAAGAAAAAATAACATTCTAAAAATATATCTACTTCTTTTTTTCTTACAAGTGCCTGTAACATACCTATTTATGTGTATTATTCGTTTAAAGTTCACAGGTTTCTCTCTTTATTTATTTAATAAATGTTAATATTACTCACCAGTTTTTTTTAATGCAAAGTTACTAGTCGTCACAAGGCACCTTCACGTTCAGATGTACCCAGCCGTAAAGGGGTACCTGACTCTGCTACTGAGTTAGGAAAGGAAAAAGCAGCGAGGACGGGTAGCGGTCACCTCGCCTCATAACGCTGAGACCAAGTATAGTGAAGTCTATAACACTTCACTGGTCTACGGCAGTATCTGCTATGTGATTACCTTTATTTTTAATATTAATATTTGACACAAGGTATTTTATATTAAATACACACATGTCTTAGTCTTTATAACACTAAACAAGAGAGAGAGGAATGGAGTGGAACACATTCAAGTAATAACCAACACTAGCAATATTCCCAACTCTGTCCAATGTATTCAAATAACTATGACCACAAAATTACAACAATATATAAAGTCAGCGAAGTGTGTCACATTCATGAAAATCCCAGATCACAAAATACATTATACCTTGTATTCACACAAATAAATATCTTCACGCACTCGAAAATTCACGTCCACCATCACCACCAGAAACCTCGTCGCTCTCTCCACCCCCGTCTCTTCACTGCCAAAATCAGAACTCTCCTTGCATTCACCCCTGACCTGCTGACCTCGCAGTTTCGTTCCGTGGTTCAGACCACTCTGCTACCTCTCATACACGACAGACATTAAGTACCTGCTCCCAGCGGAGCACCGCCACAGCTGTGTTAATCACGCTGTGACATCTACTCTCCCCCCCTGGGAAAAAAACGAAGTATTTTTGTTTCTTTATTTCTGGAGGGCGGCTGGACGCACTCCAAACACCCAACATCCGGTCTTTAAGCCAAGTATACATTCAAATCCTTTTTGTCCTCACATATCTTGCATACTCAATTAAACATCGTGTGGGGGGGGGGGAAACCAAGAAATGAACAAGCATTCTACAAATGAGACAGAGTGTCCGCTACAACGTTAAGCCTATCCTCTAGGGGTAAAACAGTAAATTTGTACTGCTGCAGTAAGAGGGCCCAACGAGTTAATTTCGAGCTTGTCGATTTCGACGACTGTAAAAATGAGAGTGGTCGATGGTCTGTCTGTAACTCAAAATGTGAACCTTTCAATTATCGGGACAACTTTGAAACTGCCCACACAATTGCTAGGAATTCCTTTTCAATCGTGGAGTACCCATTCTCAGCCGGCAACAGCTTCCGACTCACATACATCACTGGATGTAAGGTACTCTGGTGGTCTTGCATTAAACAAGCCCCAATTACTACAGAAGATGCGTCTGTCCGCAAAACAAAGGGTTTGCATAAATCTGGCGACAGTAAGATGGGTTTCTTAGAGAACACCCTCTTGATTCCGGACAAGCCCCCACGTGACACAGGGTATTTTATATTAAATACACACATGTCTTAGTCCTCGAAATACTAAACAAGAGAGAGAGGAATGGAGTGGAACACATTCAAGTAATAACCAACACTAGCAATATTCCCAACTCTGTCCAATGTATTCAAATAACTATGACCACAAAATTACAACAATATATATAGTCAGCGAAGTGTATCACATTCATGAAAATCCCAGATCACAAAATACATTATATTCACACAAATAAATATCTTCTCGCACTCGACAATTCACATCCACCATCACCACCAGAAACCTCGTCGCTCTCACCACCCCCGTCTCTTCACTGCCCCAATCAGAACTCTCCTTGCATTCACCTGCTGACCTCGCAGTTTCGTTCCGTGGTTCAGACCACTCTGCTACCTCTCATACACGACTGACATTAAGTACCTGCTCCCAGCGGAGCACCGCCAGTCCACAGCTGTGTTAATCACGCTGTGACAATATTAAATATAAAAAAAAGGTTAAAACAAATACTTTCAAAGAAAAATGAAGCCTTGAAAAAGAACAACACATGGCAACGACAAACACTGGCTGAGATTGGGTTACTACAAGTTTCATTTGTAATTGTAATCATACCGTTTTTCACTGTTGCTCCCTTACGTACTGACGATTATAAAGCGGGACATGAGATGTCACGCCCCTTTCTCCTTCTTTCCCCTTTTTTTCTGAAATTATCGGTACTTAGTTTTGTTTTTTGTTTTGTTTTGGTTTTGTTTTTAAGGACCATCTTCATTGCACACGGGCACTTCCATCAGTGCTCCGATCCCCTACCTTAGATCACACAAGGAGCATCTCAGCACAACTCCGTAGCACCGGCGAGGTTACCAATGTATGTATCCAGGAATCACACATTCTATAAATATTTTTGTTGTAGGTAATTTTTTCTAATTTCTAATTTTTGTTTCCAGGGCAGCGGCCGTATGGCCTACTCTTTACGATTTCCAACTGCCGGGGGATTTTTGACGTGCGCAACGTGCACACGGAACCTCCTAAATTTCGCCCTTATCCGAGAAGGCTAGGCATCCGATATCACAATCCAGATCAGGGCGGAGTATGACATCATTAAAGACCACTGATTCTGAAAAAAATGTCCCTCAATTATATTCCATGTGCTGGATTGAACCCTGTACCTTTAGAATCACTGGCGGACGCCATACCTCTGAGCCATTACGACCCCCTAAATAGCAGTACTACTAGCAAGAAACCCGCCAAGAAATGACGACGAAAAACTATGGTGTGTGATTTCTGCCTCATGTCCTGAGAACAGCACCATTTATCATGTATTTATTTTCACCCATTCCATTACCTTTCACCTTCCACCGAGAAAGTAAGCTCGCCAACACACACTGAAACTACAATTAGCAAAAACACACTTATAAAAGTTGAACATAGAACTGAATTAAAAAAATAAATAAAACTAAAATACCACCGGAAACGAAAGCAGAACTTTTGCAAGGAAGACAATAGATCTAACCACTGAACCATTGACGCGATTTGGTAAATGTATGTTTTTACATCAAACTAGTTTAATGATAACCTCCCTCAGTCAGCGTTGCTTCATTGCAGACATACATGGATAAGTATTATAGAAGATTCTTTCTGTTTCTAATTGTGTCAGTGATCTACTGTAGTTTTTACTGTTTTGAATTTATTTATGAGATCAGCTGACAGGTTCCCTTCCTCGCTGCCTGTGCCTGCCCTAACTCAAGGTACCCATTTACAGCTGGATAGACTGATGCATGACGATACCGGGTTTCGAACCCGGTAACTTTGCCTGGAGAAATAAGCTCACTAACCACTGTGTCATTCGACGCTCTAAAACATACATCATCATCCCTTGTCACTCTTTATGGAGCTTACAGTCACTACTGCTGTTGGGAGTTAGAAAATGCAGTTAGTTTGAATGCCCAGAACACTGCTTCGCTACCAAGTCATCTAGACACTCTATGTCACGTGATGAGACTGGCAGGGAAAGGATTGCTAAAGAATCGTGTGCAAAAAGAGAGAGTTTAGCAGCGAAGGGGCGGAGAAAAAGGCGGCATTCAGTGACCAGCCGTTTTGGCTGTTGAGATGTGTATATGGGCGTGTGTGTGTATGGCCCATACGATATATTCATGTATACAATATTCGTATATTTAAAGTATACAACTTGTATTTTATATTTCATAATTGAACGGATTGTTTCATACAAATGAGTGACTACTATTATTATTAATCTTGATTGTGCTCTAATTGCCTGACCACATCAGTGGGTCTATTGTGAAGTTCGTCATGTTTATTAAAGTTATAAACCGCCACTCAGCAGTTATTACTTTCGTTGGAGAAAGAGATGTGTGCACAAAAGTAAACTAATACTTGTTTTCCAGGCACGTAAAGAAAGATCCCTGGACATTAACTTCAGATGAATATTGTATGTAAACAACATACACTTGCAAGACCCTAATGTCGTGAAACATTCTAAATCCACATATATAAATTAAAAGGTAAATGTAAAGCCTAACACATAAATTCAATAAAAGGAAAGAGAAATGGTAAAAGGACAGTGCTGTCACAATGGCGTACAAAAATCCCCCTTGTTTTCTACTTCGTCTGCAAATTGTAACGTTTCACGTTGATAGTAAAGCCTACTGCATCACTACACGCTTTCTACAATAAAACGTGTACTGTATTTCTAAGAAAACCTTGAGCTAGGCACACTGCGTAATGACCTAAATTAATACTTCCATTAATTTCATTTTATACACTACGTTAACATAAACGGAAGGACAGATGGAATTAGGATAGAGAGAGTGAGGGCTGAAAGCAGGAACGCCGGCAACACTAACACGCGTCTCGCGATATACAATTAATGCCACCCCCAACGCGAAAGGCCTGAAGCACTAGTTTTTTTTTCTTCAAATGGACAGTGATAAAAAACACTACCCATACGAGAGTTAGGTTTAAAAACCTGAAAAATGCTTATTAGGAAATATGACATTATACTGGTTTACGTTTGAAAGCCTGACAGTACCCAGACACCACATCGTATCGAAGTGAACGGGAGGTAGAAGAAAATGCATATTTTGAACGCAGCCCCTTAGCCCCATTAAATTTATATATTTGGGTTTCTTAGGACTTGCTGACAAAGAATATGTTAAGTGTTACGCAAATAGTCTAGGAATTAACAAATTATAGCCAAAAGAAAATAGTGAGGGTGCCAGACAACACCAAATAATAATCGCACAGTGGCATGTTTTGAAACCACTATATTACGGGAAATGGGCCACCATGTAAAATCCTATTTGATTGGATAGAAGTAAATGTAAGGCTAAACACGATTAGTCGGACTACAACTACTAATTTTGGTTGTTAGGAGAAACGTGAGAAGGGTAAATTTTTTTGAAAAGCTGTGTAAACATGGCCCGATTGGTTAGACCCGCCAATATAGTCAATTAGGAGCGTCAGTTCAGTGCCACATTTTAAAATAAACTTACTAAGAAACATTGCGCTGAGATCCAGATCATATTTTTCTAAATAAAAGTCTGGGACAGAGGCAGATCGGAATTTGTGCCATTATTCCTCGCCAGTCAACGTATTTGTGTATTATTTCCACGAATTGTGGTAAGCTTAACATATTTGATATCTTTTTAATGAAAATTGAATGAAAATTGATAATTTATGTCTGTATATGTGTGTGGTTCAGTAGCAAACATGAGGCAAGGCCTAGATAGTGCTCCAACCTGAACAGGACGTGTCGGAGAACAGTAAAACTGCATGGAATTGCCAAACAGTACACTGACACCTATCTTATTGACTAGATAGAACTAATGCTGGAATTGCAGAGGCGTAGTAACCATTTAGGAGGAGAATACTGGTGTAAATTGTTTCAGATGAAGCTAGCAGTTGGCCTACCGCTCTGAACTCAGTGTTTGTTATGTATTGTGTTCAGTGTGTGGAAATAGATTATAAATTAGTTCTGAAGTAGGAGGTACAACCTTCTTGTTTCAGGGACCGTGGTCCTAAGTTATTGAAGCAGCACCTGGTCTGAGTTTTGCTGAATCCAGAGGCTGACAGCATACTCCTTGGTCCAGATAGCGACCAGTGAGGTGTCTCCAGAACACAGTGAAGCAATCGAGCAGAGGAGTCTTTTCCTGCCGCCATCACGAAAGATAAGCTTCTGTGGCCAGAGCAGCTCAACATTATGTGCCCCCCCCCCCCCCTCTAAAAGTGACATTATATTAAACTCAGAGGGACAATAAATTGGTTCAAATGACAGGAACTGTGAACTTTTCCCAATACTATTTCCAAGATAATCAAACACTTGAAGTCATGATGACAAACAACAACCTAGCTTGAAAAACAAAACCAGTATTACCTCATATTACTACTTCCCAACTTACACACATAGGATAAGAATAATAAAATATGTCAATACAAAGATTATATTTATAAACTGTGTACATACTACTTGTAATTACATTTGATTGTGATTCCTGGTTCACTGTGTAGTTGAATCAGGATATCCATTATTGAAAAGAATCATTACATATATATTTGAAACTTTACACTTGACTCATTTAAGATAGTCTTATAGAGTGTTATATGTGTGTGAGTGTCACAGTGTTGTAAAGTGTTGTGGAATAAATTAAATTGTTTATCTGTCTGTTGTTGTTGTGACTTACACTTCATCATTTTCATAACCCTAGACATTTAACGTAGTCATCACAATATTCCAGAATAATTCTGACTGAGGAATAAATGTGGTAGCAAGTAAGGTCATCTGTAATACACCACACTTATTAGATACAGATACCTTCACAGCTGATCTCAGTCAGTACACTAAGTCCCCTATAAATATTTATAACATCCCACTTTACCACATATATTATATCCGGGATATTGAACTTTCTCCTATTATATATACTGGGAATAATAAAAATTTAAAAGGTATCCTTGGGTGGAATTAAATAAGGTTGAGCTCTCAGTGCCTGTGGTTGTCCTTGGATAATTAATTACAGATTGTATTGTTTAGTTAGACATTATATAAATTTACCTGTTAGAAAATGGCGAACCTGGCCAAATTTCGATCTGCTGCTATGCAGGCTGCAAAAGAGTTAGGAATGGACGGGCAAGTTATGATTTCCTATGTCACTACGGAATGTGACAAATATATTGAACGGGAAGGAAGAAGATTAGAAAAAGAGGCCGAAAGAAAATTAGAATCTGAAAGATTAGAAAAAGAGGCTGAAAGAAAGTTAGAGGCTGAAAAAGAAATTAAGAGGTTGCAGATTGAGGCTGAGGCTAAGAGGTTGCAGATTGAGGCTGACAAAGAGGCTAAAGCATTGGAGGCAGATAGGGAGATTAAGAGGCTCCAGTTGGAAGAGAAAAAGGCTGAAAGGGAAGCAGAAGAAAGAAGATTGACTGCAGAGAGGGAAGCAGAAAAAGATAAAAGATAACAAAGGGAACATGAGTTACGACTAAGGGAGTTTGAGTTTCAAGGCCATGCTCCTGACAATGGTGCCAGTCCCCTTACCTCCAATGCTACTGCTAGTCAGGGAGCCTCAACCTCAGCTATGAATTTTCATTTAGATCATTTTGTTGAGAAAGACGATGATATTGAGAGCTATCTAATTTGATATGAACTATTAGCTACCACGTATGGGTTAGAGAGAGAAAGGTGGAGCTTAAAGTTATCTCAAGGGCTTCGTGGGGCAGCTTATGAAGTTTTTGCCAAAATGAGCAGAGGTGATCAAGAAAATTATGACATGCTAAAGCAGGCTCTTTTGTTAAGATATGAAAAGAACGCAGAATTTTATAGGAAAAAATTTAGGAATGCTAAACTACTGTCAGGTAAAACCTATCACCAGTTCTCTGCACGGTTAGAGACATACTTGGAGAAATGGACTTCTCTGGGGAAAACCCAAGATCTTAAGGAAATGATCCTTATAGAACAATTAAGAGAGTCCATGGCTCCAGACCTGAGAAAGTTTCTCATGGAACAAAGTGCAGAGAGACTGGGTGAGCTACTAAATGTTGCAGAAAGGTATCAAGCAGCTCAGGCAGAGGTATCAGGTAATAAAAAGAAACAGGTAGATAATTTTAGGGCACCACAGAACTTTAATAAATTTGATCCTAGAGATCAAAACAAGAGTAAGCACCAGTTTGATAGGCCACGGTATGACAATAAAAATAAACCCCCACAGTTCGATGAAAGGAAATATGATGAAATAAAATCTTTCAACCAAGGAAGGAGGTGGTGTAAAAATTGTCAGATGAACAATCATGATACTGACCGTTGCAGAAGGAAACCTGTGTATATGGCCACCCTTCAGGTCAGGTCGACCTCAAGAAAGGAGGAGGGTATTCTGATAGATACAACTCCAGATGAGATGAGGAAGGCACAGGCTGGGGATAAGACCCTCAAGCCTTGTTTCAGGAAATTGTCAACTTGTCGTACAACTCCAGGCAAGGGAAATTTTTACATGAAAAACAAGTTGATTTACAGGAAGGCCGGAACTAGATCCAATGGTCACGGACAGTTGGTTCTTCCAAAGGCATATAGGGCAGACTTAATCAGGAGCCTACATGTGAAACAAGATGGGGACCATGAGAAAATTGGTACCATCATCCAAAAGGTGGCTCACAATTATTATTGGCCCAAGGCAAGGTGGGACATTGAGAATTTTGTAGAAAGGTGTAGCATAGCACATGAGGGAACACCCACAAGTGGGAACAGTGATCAGGACCTGGACACGCCACGGGGCAAACGTAGGCCTGAAAAAAAGAAGAAAAATAAATTTGATAAAGTGGACCAAATGGAATGGGAAGCCCCTTTTCACGGACAAGCTTCAATTAACTGTTTTACAATGGCCACTATGCAGCGAGTGCAAAAAGATGTCTTACCCCAGGATAAGCCGAAAATCCCTCAATCGGACTTAAACAAACTGGAGGAAGAGGATGTAGAGAGGAAATCTCTCATCCAGAATTCTAAGTGGGGAGAAAGCCCCAAGAGAAGAATTGGTAGCGGTCGTTTTGTGCATGATAATTCTGGGAAGAAAAATCATCACTATAGCGCTTCGAGTGGAAGAGACCATACCGGTGCATGGACAAATAGGTCCACAAAATTAAAGGTCCATATGTAGCGCTGTTAAGAACGTGGACTGATGAAAAAGCAGAGGAAAATATTACATCCTCATACCAATATGTGAATGAGCTGACCACTCGTTTAAAAACTGGCTGGAAACTTGCCAATGAAAATTTGAGACAAGCCAGGAAGAAACATGCTGCCTATTTCAACAGGAAGGCTAAAGACAGAGATTTGGCTGTGGGAGAGAAGGTACTGCTTCTTCTACCCGGTAGTCAGAATAAGTTACAAATTGGATGGCAAGGTCCATATACAGTTCTAGAGAAGGTGTCTAGAACCAATTATAAGATAGATAAGAAGGGGAAAGAAAAAATCTATCATGTGAATCTCCTGAAGAAATATTTGGAAAGAGAAAATCAGGAAGAGACACACTTGTTGACCTTGTCCATTGCAACGGAGATAAAAAAGGAACCACTTTCATCATTTGAATATCCATTACATCCCTGTGAGACAGCGGCACAGGTGAAAATCAGTACACATTTAACGAAAAATCAGAAAGAGAGAGTGCAACAGGTTCTAGATAATCATACAGAGGTGCTCACAGACCGACCGGGGAATACAAACTTATTGGAATATGATATGAAACTGATAGACCCCACACCTGTCTGTATGAAACCCTATTCGATTCCTTTTGCTAAGGAGAAAGCTTTGAAGGAAGAGATAGACTATTTGTTGAAGGAAGGAATTATTTCACACAGTGAATCTTCGTATAGTTCCAGTGTTGTGCTCTTAAGGAAACCCTCTGGAGAACATATACTCTGTATAGATTACAGGAGACTGAATGCTATTACAGAAGGACAGGTGGATCCATTGCCGGATACAAATCAGTTGTTTGCCAGGCTAAATAAAGCTAAATATTTCTCAAAAGTGGATCTGAGTAAAAGATACTATCAGATTCCAGTAAAGCCTGAGGTTAGACCATACCTAGCTTTTAGTACCTCAGAGGGACACTATGAGTTTAACAGATTGCCATTTGGATTGAAGAATGCCCCTAGTGTCTTCTCTAGAATGATGAGAAAATTATTGGACCCTCTGAATAATCCATGCATCACAAATTTCATGGATGATATCCTTATAGCAACAGAAACATTTGAGGAACACATTGACTCTCTGAATATGCTGTTTAATCAACTTAGAGAAGCGAATTTAACAGCCCGACCAACCAAATGTTGCGTTGGATGTAAAGAATTAGAATTCTTGGGACACACAGTCCATCAGGGAAACATGACCCCTGACCCCAAGAATTTAGAGAAACTAAAGAAAGCCCCGAGACCACAAACCAAGAAAGACGTGAGATCCTTTGTCTCATTATGTGGTTTCTACCAAAAGTATATCAAAAACTTTAATTCCATATGTGCACCGTTAACTGATTTGACACGTAAAGGAAATCCAGATAGAATTACATGAACACCACAATGTGAATTGGATTACCAGGAGTTGAAGGAAAAGCTCACAAGCAAACCTGTTTTGAAATTACCTGACTTAAGTCAAGAATTCATTGTAAGAACGGATGCCAGTAATATCGGGCTAGGTGCGACACTGCTACAGAAATCAGATGCATTGGATGGGGAATTAAGACCAGTGGCATATGCTAGCAGAAAGTTGAATAAAGCTGAAACCAATTACTCAACTAGCGAAAAAGAATGTTTTGCAGTAATATGGGCGAGAAAGAAATTCAATATTTATCTGTATGGGAAGGCATTTAAGTTGCAGACGGATCACAAACCCTTGTCGTTTCTAGCGCAGGCTAGGCATGAAAATTCTAGGTTACTCTGATGGTCATTACTGATGCAGCCATTTGAGTTTAGCATAGAGTATATATATATCTGGTAAGACAAATCTGGGAGCGGATTTTTTAAGCCGCCATCCGTGTGATGAGAATCACCGTAAGCCCCAGAAATAATAATAAATTTCTCTATGTGTATATAGAATTATAGACTGACATATAACGTCTGTTTTAAGAGGGGAGAATTTGTCGTGAAACATTCTAAATCCACATATATAAATTAAAAGGTAAATGTAAAGCCTAACACATAAATTCAATAAAAGGAAAGAGAAATGGTAAAAGGACAGTGCTGTCACAATGACGTACAAAAATCCCCCTTGTTTTCTACTTCGTCTGCAAATTGTAACGTTTCACGTTGATAGTAAAGCCTACTGCATCACTACACGCTTTCTACAATAAAACGTGTACTGTATTTCTAAGAAAACCTTGCGCTAGGCACACTGCGTAATGACCAAAATTAATACTTCCATTAATTTCATTTTATACACTACGTTAACATAAACGGAAGGACAGATGGAATTAGGATAGAGAGAGTGAGGGCTGAAAGCAGGAACGCCGGCAACACTAACACGCGTCTCGCGATATACAATTAATGCCACCCCCAACGCGAAAGGCCTGAAGCACTAGCTTTTTTTTTTCTTCAAATGGACAGTGATAAAAAACACTACCCATACGAGAGTTAGGTTTAAAAACCTGAAAAATGCTTATTAGGAAATATGACATTATACTGGTTTACGTTTGAAAGCCTGACAGTACCCAGACACCACATCGTATCGAAGTGAACGGGAGGTAGAAGAAAATGCATATTTTGAACGCAGCCCCTTAGCCCCATTAAATTTATATATTTGGGTTTCTTAGGACTTGCTGACAAAGAATATGTTAAGTGTTACGCAAATAGTCTAGGAATTAACAAATTATAGCCAAAAGAAAATAGTGAGGGTGTCAGACAACACCAAATAATAATCGCACAGTGGCATGTTTTGAAACCACTATATTACGGGAAATGGGCCACCATGTAAAATCCTATTTGATTGGATAGAAGTAAATGTAAGGCTAAACACGATTAGTCGGACTACAACTACTAATTTTGGTTGTTAGGGGAAACGTGAGAAGGGTAAAATTTTTTGAAAAGCTGTGTAAACATGGCCCGATTGGTTAGACCCGCCAATATAGTCAATTAGGAGCGTCAGTTCAGTGCCACATTTAAAAAAAAATTAATAAGAAACAGTGCGTTGAGATCCAGATCATATTTTTCTAAATAAAAGTCTGGGACAGAGGCAGATCGGAATTTGTGCCATTATTCATCGCCAGTCAACGTATTTGTGTATTATTTCCATGAATTGTGGTAAGCTTGACATATTTGATATCTTTTTAATGAAAATTGAATGAAAATTGATAATTTATGTCTGTATATGTGTGTGGTTCAGTAGCAAACATGAGGCAAGGCCTAGATAGTGCTCCAACCTGAACAGGACGTGTCGGAGAACAGTAAAACTGCATGGAATTGCCAAACAGTACACTGACACCTATCTTATTGACTAGATAGAACTAATGCTGGAATTGCAGAGGCGTAGTAACCATTTAGGAGGAGAATACTGGTGTAAATTGTTTCAGATGAAGCTAGCAGTTGGCCTACCGCTCTGAACTCAGTGTTTGTTATGTATTGTGTTCAGTGTGGAAATAGATTATAAATTAGTTCTGAAGTAGGAGGTACAACCTTCTTGTTTCAGGGACCGTGGTCCTAAGTTATTGAAGCAGCACCTGGTCTGAGTTTTGCTGAATCCAGAGGCTGACAGCATACTCCTTGGTCCAGATAGCGACCAGTGAGGAGTCTCCAGAACACAGTGAAGCAATCGAGCAGAGGAGTCTTTTCCTGCCGCCATCACGAAAGATAAGCTTCTGTGGCCAGAGCAGCTCAACATTATGTGCCCCCCCCCCCCTCTAAAAGTGACATTATATTAAACTCAGAGGGACAATAAATTGGTTCAAATGACAGGAACTGTGAACTTTTCCCAATACTATTTCCAAGATAATAAAACACTTGAAGTCATGATGACAAACAACAACCTAGCTTGAAAAACAAAACCAGTATTACCTCATATTACTACTTCACAACTTACACACATAGGATAAGAATAATAAAATATGTCAATACAAAGATTATATTTATAAACTGTGTACATACTACTTGTAATTACATTTGATTGTGATTCCTGGTTCACTGTATAGTTGAATCAGGATATCCATTATTGAAAAGAATCATTACATATATATTTGAAACTTTACACTTGACCCATTTAAGATAGTCTTATAGAGTGTTATATGTGTGTGAGTGTCACAGTGTTGTAAAGTGTTGTGGAATAAATTAAATTGTTTATCTGTCTGTTGTTGTTGTGACTTACACTTCATCATTTTCATAACCCTAGACATTTAACGTAGTCATCACAATATTCCAGAATAATTCTGACTGAGGTATAAATGTGGTAGCAAGTAAGGTCATCTGTAATACACCACACTTATTAGATACAGATACCTTCACAGCTGATCTCAGTCAGTACACTAAGTCCCCTATAAATATTTATAACATCCCACTTTACCACACCTAACACGAAACAAAAACGGCCTTCAACAATTGCAGTTGCTCCATCTACAGAAAGTCTGCAACAATTCATCCATCATCTCTTGCAGTTGTGTTTTATGTAGCTACTAGTGTCAAAGCACGTCATAAGACGGGAATTAAATTCAAAAGCACCAATACCTAACGGCAATTTTACTTATTCAAAAGAATTTTAAAAAACCACTGTGCATCACCACAGTACACGAACTACGTAGCAGCAGCGAGGATCCCAATGTGTGTATACGGGATCACACATTCTGTAAATATATATTTTTGTGCACACTGTCATTTGCGCTTTGTTCTTTGGTGAGTGTTACTATTTTCGGGAGAGTACATATAAGGGAAACAATACAATTAGTGTCTAACTTTCAACCAAAGTTGCATCCCTTAGCGATTTTATATATATTGATTTGTTTTATATGATGAAGGTCCCAGCCAAATACACAACCTCATATTATTAGCCTCTTACAACACACCTGCAGTGTTCTCGTTCTTTCTTTGTCTCCTGAGGCCCCCGAGACTTACTAATATCACACAGCTCAAACAAAAACAGCATTCGAGAACATTCTATGTAATAATCCTGTGTCAGGAAGGGATTCAATCATCACACATAAAGCTCTTGATGTCGTATTAAAGCAAATCACAGGCTCAACATCTTTTAAAAACACGAAGAAGAAGAAAACCAATAGAGGATACAGGATTCGGTTTTGTATTTGAATTTAAGAATGAATCGGTGTATGAAAAAGTGTATGACCTGAAAAAGGGCAATGAGCGAAGGTGGCTTACTACACATATCAGAAAGTAGGAGTACAAGCTGACAAGTCTAGTACCAGTCTAGTATGTCGCTGTTTGTTGTTGTTTCTTTTATTTTAAATTTTTTTTTGATCACTGAAGTATTGCCGTTAGTTTCCTATTCAGTACCACAACGTACTGAGCAAGGAAAAAAAGGCATAAAACATTTATCTACGGTGTTTAAGCCATATCCTTGGTGGAAGGACAAAGTGACAAATGTAGAGGTGTTGCCACGCTCCGGCTTTCAAAGCATGCCCACACTGTTTAGACAGCGCAAATTACGCTGGTGTGGCCATGTCCGCTGCTTGGAAGATGGTTGTAACCCCAAACATATTGTCTACAGACAATTGACAAATACAAAAGAACAACTGGGCAACCGTAGCTGAGGTTCAAAGATGTGTGCAAGAGAGACATTAAAACTGTTGACATAAATTCAGCAACATGGGAGGATGAAGCTGTCGATCGCACCAAGTGAAGATGTTCACTAAGGCGCCACCTCAGATTGGACGAAAATGAGCTCTTACGAAAGCAGAAGAGAAAAAAAAAACGCCGAACGAAACACCAGTCAAAAATCAGCTATCACCTCATGGCGCTGCATCTCTATAGCCAGTTTTGACTGGAGCAAGCTACTTACACAAAACTCTATTGAGCTGCTATTGTTCTGTTGAGTCTAACTGAGCACTGTCGTTATCCATTGCAGCTAGACTTATTTCTTGTTGCTGATGTTCTGTAAACTATCAAAGGTTGACATTCCACTAATCATACCCTATCATCGTTTACTACATTCGTTCTATGATTCACAACCTTGAGTATCACCATTATTCTCAATCTGTCATGGACGATGCATGTCAGTTATAAAAATAAACAAACGAATAAAACAGACACTAAAGCAATCAAAATTAAAATGGGAAGTCACGACTTAAGAATCCGCGCACTTCAAGTATAATTAAATAAGGCTGATATAATTTGTCTGCCCCAGTTAGTTTGACTGCCCCTGTGTCATGTCTGGAAGAAATGTTTATTGTATCTTAATTTAGACTCTTCTGCGTTTTGTTTACCCCTCTGTCAACCACTAAAATCTATTTATTTTAATTTTCAAGGTATCTTTGTTATGTTACGTTTTTCCTGCTAGATTATCTTACCAATCGATTCGACCCCAGCCCACTCATCGAGCGAAACCCGGATACACCTCTCAAATAAGACCTGAACTACCACGTAGAAGAAACCTGATCCAACTCGTGTCGAAAATCCGGAACCTATTTATTAATAACTAGAACATTTGAACTTTGCTGTTAGGTTTAATGGTAAGGAAGTCCAATAGTGGTTTGAGCGCTGGCCTCTCCCGGCAAAAGTACCGGGTTCAAAACAAGGTTTCGTCACGTTCCATTCCTCCCATCTGTAAAAATGGGTATTTGACTCTGGTCTTGAGTTAGTGAAGGCAAAGGCAGCCAGGAAGGGAATCGGTCACCCAGCTCTCGAAGCTGGACCTTGTAAAGTGAAGTTTCTAATAACACTTCACTCAAGTAAGAATCAATATCCAATAAAGGTTACTTGTCAGATTATCGAAGAAGGTCATAGCTTTTCATGTCGTGGCAGTAATATAGAAAGATAACTAGGAAGAAATCAGACTGTCAAATGCCAGAGTTAATAAAGAGAAAATGTGTCTTCAGCTCTCTCCGACCACTAAGGAAATCCTGAAGCTACGAGGGGCGGTCGAAAAGTTTTGCACTTTAGTATGAAGGAGTCAGGGCACGTACCTGGAAATTGGTGTGAAGTTTAGTCCTTCTCTATGTATTCACCCCTCAAGGCAATGCACTTCTCCCATCTCTTCTTCACCTTCCTGATGCCCTGATTGTAGAACACCCCCGTCTGGGCCCGGGACCACGTCTCCAGTTCAGTAATCAAGTCCTGGTCGTTAGAAAAACGACGTCCACGAAGCTGATTCTTCATGTTTGGAAACAGGAAGAAGTCACTCGGTGCCAAGTCCGGTGAGTATGGTGGATGGGGCATGATTTCATACCCGCACTGCTGGGCAAGGACGATGGAGCCATGAGCTGCATGAGCCGGCGCATTGTCCTGAAGCAGACGAACGCCTCAGGACAGCATCCCGCGTCTTTTGCGCTTCATTTCTTCTCGTAACTTCTGGAGAAGGCTTTGGTAGTACGTAGAGTTGATAGTACGGCCACGAGGAAGGTAGTCGGTGAGTATTACCTCACGGCAGTCCCAAAAGACGGGTGAGCATGACCTTTCCCGCAGAGGGTACCGTCTTTGCCTTCTTTAGTGGTGGCGAACAGGAATGTTTCCATTATTTGCTCTGGTTTTTAGTCTCGGGGTCATAGAAATGCACCCAGCATTCATCCACAGTAACCAGTCTACGAAAAAAATCATCTTCGTCATGAATTTGCTTTGCGGATTTGCCCTGCAGGTGCAGGAATTTGATTACGCAACGAGCCTCCGTTTTGTCCATGACATCGTTTCATACACAACTGAACCAGTTTCCCGCCTATTTCTCCTTCACACGGCACCCCGCGCGCCATGTACGCGCGGGAAATGTAAACCAATAGTGTGTCTTTACAATGGTACACAACAATCCCGCCTGTCTTAACGCTTTCTTAGTAAAGTGCAAAACTTTTCGACCGCCCCTCGTACAACCTAGGACAATAAATTTAGAATTTTTAACTCAAGTACAAGTGCAAACTATATCCTTCTCTGTAGTTTGAAAACGTGACATGCCATCAACAATGGTAGATTCCAAACCAAGACAGTACCAACAGCTGCCACTCTTGTATTCTTCACATCAGACGATCAGACATAATAACGCACACGCTCCAGTGGCTGAGAACCAGACAACAGCCAGTACAGCTGAAGATTGGGAAGAGATTGTTCAAGTGGCATTCGTAAATATCCAGCCAGTATAATACACTGGTGATGGATAGTACACATTGAAAAAACATGTTGATAGCATTACAGGGCAGTCATTTTTTCTGGAAACACCAAGGAAAGATTGGTAGAAAGAGAACGATAAAAACAGAAGGAAAATGGAGCCAGAAATAAAAGTGATAAGGAAGACATGAGAAGACCTTGAAAGAGTTAGCAAGAGTCTGTTGAACGGCTATGCTCCTTGTGAGAGCTGAAAGGATAATGGATTTACAACTTAATAAACAACTAGATGATTTTCCTGTTTTTCAATTTGCCTCTTTTTTCTGCACGTTTTACTGTTAATGTAGCAAGATTCAAAGGTCACTTGCACAGTAGATATCATGCAATGTGTCATAATTCTACTGTATTACTGTTATGATTTATGAGCGTCCGATCGGCCGAGAGGCTAGAGCGCTGGCCTTTCGCGGCAAAGGTGCCGAGTTCCAAGCACGGTGGCGTCACACTCCAGTGTCTTCTTCTTCTTTGATCCTTAGCCGCCGACCGTCAAAGCAGTCAGTGGCCATCACGCCTAGTGGCGTCTTGTAGGGCAACAATAAATTGATTCCACTTTGCTCGGTCGGCGGCCATCCTTCGTACAGTGCCCCAACTCTGGTTCATTCTTTGCATCTCAGCCTCCACAGTCCTCCGCCAGGTTGTTTTTGATTGGTCTCTCTTTCGTTTTCCTTCAGGGGTCCAAAGCATAGCTGTTTTTGTGATGGCATCGGGGTCTCTTCTGAGGACATGGCCAACCCAGCTCCAGCGTCTGCCAGCTATGATGGTGTGCATGTCCTCTTGCTTGCTCCGAGTAAGCAGATCTTGGTTGGTTCCGTAACTTCAATTTTTTTTTTTACATAGACAGGGGTGTCCGCCCTATGCTAAAACCCCCAACCTGGAGGACCAGGGTGTCTGCTTTCGTCTGACCCCTGCCCGCGCAAACCAGTCCAGCTTGGTAGAACCTTCCAGGAGTAAAACTCCCGCTGGCATAGCTACACTCCAGTGTACCTAGCTATAAATGGGTACCTGGCTTTGCTTTTGTGTTAAGGAAGAAAAAGGCTGTGAGGAAGGGAACCGGTCACCCTCAGCTCTAAATGTTGGACCTAGCATTGTTCTAAAACTTCACTACCCTACGACAGTATCTTCTATGTGACTACGTAAGAAAAAGGGAAAACATAACAGTAGATAGTAATGTTATGTTTCTCTTTTTTATCTTTCACTACGTGTATTGTGTCTACGTTTTTTTCATGTTTGTTAATTAAGTCTCTGGCTATAATGTGAGCTGTCTTCAAACTTCGCTTTAACCACAACAAAAAAGTTATCTCTGCTTCTTTTGTACCATTTTCTGTGTATTGTATGTACAAGGTTGTCTAACGATTCTTTTCTCTCAATTTTAAAAAAAGGTAAAGGTCAAGGATCCCGTTACACGCCCATTGAGGCATATTGGGAATATGGTGTTATGCCCATATTTTCTTGACCATCGGCACACTAGGGTTGATGTGGTCAGAATCACGCCGGCCGCCTTAACCTTCCCAGAGTTGCTCTGGAACCCAATTCATGAGGCTGGGTCGACCCGGGAGCCGTTTACGGTCTAAAAAAATCCCACCTCAACTGGGGATCGAACCATGGACACACCCGTTCTAAAGATAGCGTTCTAAGTTCTGCTTTTGTCTCATGCAGCTACAGGGGGTCTCTGACGAGACAGAGAACATACATAGAAGCCTGAAACCTTATGGAACTCGTGTGGATTAACTATCTTGGTCTTGTTGGGGTACGCGGCAATAAGAGAACTGAAAGTATAGCGAAAAAGGAAAAGAAGCAGTCCTGCTTTTCCAACTTGTTCTTCACAATCAATCAATAAATCAATAAATCAATCAATCAATCAATGCCCGTTAGCTTTCCAAGGAACATTGGTCTTCAACAAACACATGCCTAGTCATCCTGTCACGTGCCATCAACAAGCTCACTTTCACGTGACTGTCCAACAAGCACATCGTCACGTCCTCATCACTTTCCACGTCGTCCTGTCTTTCCAGTTCTCTTCTCTTCTCCATGTGTTTTTTGGTCTACCTCTGCCTCTCTTTCCCTGGGGTTTTCAGAACAAGGACTGCATTGTAATGCTATCATAGGGTTTCTCCAGGTGTTCTATCCATCGCCAGGGTTTTCTTCTCAACTCTTGTTTCACTGGTTTTTGTCTTCAGTTTCACATTGGTGACCTTGCCATCAGTTTCACATTGGTGACCTTGCCATCAGTTTCACATTGCTGACCTTGCCATCAGTTTCACATTGGTGACCTTGTCATACCATTTCAATCCTTCTATTCTATTCTACGCAAGAACCCATTTATCAATTTCTTTGTAACTTTTTAGGTGTTGTTTTTGTTGTTCTCTATGTTTCAGAGACATTTTACTTGAAGATTCTTATTATTTTTGTAGGTTGTTCTTTACAGGTGTAGTCTTTTTTTGTAAACATGTGTCCTTCAGTTAAAAAGACCCTTTGTGATCTCAGTAAGCAGTTCTTAATGTTGCTGAAGATGTAAAAGATTAAAAATATGAACGATTGAAGATTATCTCCAAGAGAGAAAGACAGCGAGAGAAGATGAGAAAAAGTAGAAGAGAGAACGACCGACCAAACGAAAGAATTTTACTTAACAGCAACTGCTGATAAAGAATGGACAAGATCACTATTGTTGAACTCGAACTAGTGTCAGTGGAACAAATGATGAGAAGAAGACGCTGGTGATGGATAAGACACACACTTAGGAAACTCGTTGATAGCATTACAAGGCAGTCCTTGTTCTGAAATCCACAGTGGACGAGAGGCAGAGGGAGACCAAAGAACGCGCGGAGAAGAAAACTGGAGACATACATAAAATGGGATGAGGAAGACAGGAAAACCTTCAGCGGATGGCACGGGGTTTGGCACAGGAAGACTTGGCATACAACTGCTGAACGCCTTTGCTCCTTGGGGAGCTGAATGGTGCTGATAATGATGATAATAATGATGATAATCATCATTTTCTTTTCGTTTCTCGAGGATAATAAGAGTTCAGTATATTCTTACGTTGCCTGCTCCGAGTCCGCTGGGAACTACGCATTAAAAGGAATAAAGATGTCTGGCGTAAAACGTTCATAAAGACGAGAGCCAAAGATGATAATAAACACTAAACTACGCGTGGATTGTCCGCTAATAAATTTTAACATACATTTCACAATAAGTGCTCGCTTCTCGTACAATCCAGCCTTGGGGGGAAAACGCAACAAAAAAACAAATTCATTCAATCTGTCATGATGCACTTTACAACTTAAAAAACAAAAAGAAAATAACAGTGTTAAGCTAGCAGTTACAAACTCTGCGACGTAAGCGAGGAAATCAAATTAACCCTGTCATTACACGGCACTTAGATAGCATTTAGCTCATTACCCATATATTTATTATTATTATTATTTTTATTATCATAGCTGCGTCCCCTGTGTCACACAAATATAATGTCAGGAAATCAAAATAGAACGCTCAACATCAATTCCCAGTAATTATATAATGATCATTACAATAAAATATTGTATATCATAATGATTGAATAGCAGTGATTAATCTAAGTTCAGAATTTTTTTCTAAAACGTTTTGTTATTTTTCAAATAACATGCCTGATGGCTTATAGGAAATTATATCTCTAGACACCTTCCTGTACTGTTTATTAATTACGTTTTTGACTTATTTGTATGCCGTGATGTCAAACTCTCTCAGTATCTTGTCATTATCTATCTGTTTTTGCTTCAATCTTTCCTTTTGTCACAATATATTCCAGCAATGTCAGTCTTTTTCTTCTCATATGTCCAAAGGAAGTAGATCGCTTCCTTCTAACGTGAGTAATATGCTACCTTGATGCATTTACTTTTTCTGAAACTATCACGTGACTTGGAAACTTCTCATAACCAGACATAAAGGTCGCAATTTTATAGAGATATAGGATCCTGTTACAAGCTCATTGAGGCATATTGGGAATATGGTGTTAGGCCCATATTTTCTTGACCATCTGCACACTAGGGGGTGATGTGGTCAGCATCACGCCGGCCGCCTTAACCTTCCCAGAGATATGCAAAAAAATTTTTTTTTTAATTTCGAATCAAGACAAGTTGACCACAAAGTATGCCATTCACCCAAAATGGCGTGAGCTAGGTCAATGGCGGTTATCAAATGAAAGGAGTCATTAATAAAGTTCAGTGCAGAATACACGGAAGGTAATGAACGACTACTGTCAGCCATGAGGAAGTAAAAAAAGGTAAAGGTAATCCTAAATCAGATACTGCCGTAGGAGAGTGAAGTGTTAGAGACGTCACTATTCAGCAATCCCCCGGTTAGTGCTGTTAATTCGTTCTGGGACAATGGAGCGCTAACTGAAAAAGCGATAAACGAAAACTGATTTTCCTTAAGAATTAACAGAAAACGAATTCATTCGTTCCTAAGGTGTCCAGAAAAGGTAAAGGATCCCGTTACACGCCCATTGAGGCATATTGGGAATATGGTGTTAGGCCCATATTTTCTTGACCATCTGCACACTAGGGGGTGATGTGGTCAGCATCACGCCGGCCGCATTAACCTTCCCAGAGTTGCTCTGGTACCCAGTTGGGGCTGGTTCGACCCAGGGGCCATTTGCGGCCTCGAAAAATCCCATCTCATCTGGGGATCGAACCACAGACCACTGAGCTAGGAAGCCAGTGCTCTAACCACTATGCTACCGCGGCTCCCTGGGTGTCCAGAAAGCTGTACACAAATTAAGTTAAAAAGTGATCTGGTTTGGTCTGGTTTGGTCTGGTTTTAAGGATCATCTTCATTACAACTCTGTAAGGGCTCCCATCTCCTCCCTTAGATCACACAAGGAGGATCTCAGCACAGTGCACGAACTCTGTTGCATCGGCAAGGATCCCAATGTGTGTATACAGGAATCACGCTAGCTATAAATATTGTTGTGGTGCGTTTAAAAACAAAAAGATAAAGGTGGTTCCATGGCAGATACAGCCGTAGGGGAGTGAAGTGTTAGAGACGAGAGGTCGGGGGTGACCAGTTCCCTTCCTCGCTGCCTTTTTTCTTCCCTAACTGAAGTGCAAAGTCAGGTATCCATTTACTGCTGGGTTGACTGAAGCGTGTCGATACCGTGAATCTACCCCGGCACCTTTGCCGCGAGAGACCAGCGCCGGTCTAACCACTCTGTCAATCGGTGGGTAGCTTTCCTAATTTTTGAATTTTGCCAGGGCAACGGCAGTATAATAAGGGGGTGGGGAATTGCAGGGACCTACTATTCTTTCACCCTTATCCGAGAAGTTTAGGCCTCCGATCAGGGAGGAGTAGGACATCATTAGAAACCTCTGATTCCGAAAAGAAAAATGTCAGTCAATTATATTCCCTGTAATGGGAGCGAACCCGGTACCTTCAGAATTAGAGGCGGGCACCATGCCTCTTATCCCAAATTTTAATTTTATAAAGGATGATAGTATTTTGCGACATTAGATAAGTGTTTTTTCAAAGTATTTATTTTTTCAAAACTTAAGTTTATTCAATGAAATACGCTAAGACTAAGTAGATGGTGGAGTAACCAATGCATGCAATTCTTCTAAACTAATTAGCTCTTAAACCAAAATGCCATACGAAAATTGTATATTTACTACACCAGGGCCATCCGCAAGCATAGTACAGCCCCAGAGATGAAACAAGCCATCATGGCTTCTCTCTACTATGGGTATTCGACAAACGACAAACCTCAACATAATTTGTGTCCGCCAGGCAAAGACTCCTGGTGTTTCTATCAGGCTTCCATCGCCAAAGAAGAAGCTGCTGGACCACACGAGACCAAGGTTCACACTCCGCTAGACTACAACCTGCTCCATTAGCACTTAGCCTCTATTTATGAGCATCTTACTGATCAGCATCTGCTCAAGCGGTGTGAGCTAGGTGCAACACAAAATGCAAATGAAAGCCTCCACAGTGTTATATGGAGTCGTTGCAGCATGCGGAAATTTGTGTCATTAAAAAAGGTCAAATTCAGTGTCCTTGTGGCCATTGGAGAGTTCAACTTTGGTCCATCAGCCAGTGCAGAGATAAAATAGCTGTATGGTCAAGCATCTGGAACAAACTCGAAACGCCTTGGATAGGTGCGATTAAGGAAACGTCTGGCCAAAAGCCAGAAACATGAGGCAGACAAACTTGTAAAAAGAAGAAAAATTAGGCAAGAGGCAAGACAAAGGCGAGAGGAGGAGTTGCAGGAAGCAGAAGGAGGTGCAGCATATAGTGCTTGACAATTTTAAACACATTCAGCCCCCCAGAATGGAGTATATTGGATAAGACAAGGCACTCGGTGAGTAAAATGCATTTTTCTTAAAACTAACGTTTTATTAACAAAAAATTTTATTACTAACAAACTATCTAACAGAGCTGTCTCACATTTGGCATGCATGTAGTACACATCTATATCTTTAAAGTAACACATCTGCATTTTTGATATTTTGGTAATTTTCTTTTATAAATTAAAAAAAAGTATTTTTCTAAATATTTTTTCATACAAATATAGTGTATTTATTTTTTAAATCATTAACAACAGAATTTTAAACCTACCAAAATAAGCATGTGTAAAATTGTTTTAATTGTCAGTCACAGCATGTGTGTGCAATTTGATAAAGTTTGGTCAATGGGAAACACATGATTTTTGCTCTAGAAAATTGGTGACAAATCCAATATGGCAGATGTTTTGTTAGGTTACCATAGAAACCACATGTTTTTTAACAAAATAAACTGTAGAATTTGGTTCATGGACATTGTGTCTTTTGAGCACATAAAAAGTTTGAAAATGTTATTAGAGCAAAAGTTAGTTTTCACTGTAGTGCATGTCCTTAAAAGACTTGGTGGTTTTCCCATGTTTGGTGCAAGGTATTTTCTGCCGGTTCGAGTTTTCATACAGTTTTACAGTTTCGATGTCGGTTGGTTTCAAGGGAAAAAAAAAAGACAATAAGTATTGTAATGTTATACATCAAGGTCTTTCCATGTTTTCCTCATAACTTTCATGGAAAGACCTTGAGCGGATGGCACGTGACAGGAGGACGGCATGTGTTTGTTGAAGGCCTATGCTCCTTGGGGAGCTAAAGGGTGTTGATTGATTGAATGTTATACATAGTTGTAAAAGTAATTGAATAAGGATGAACACAATTTATAACTAAGATAAAAGGAAAGAAAAACTAAATTCAAATATAAAAAAAAGGTCAAGGATCCCGTTACACATCCATTGAGGCATATTGGGAATTCGGTGTTATGCCCGTATTTTCTTGACCATCGGCGCACTAGGAGTGATGTGGTCAGCATCACGCCGGCCGCCTTAACCTTTCCCAGAGTTGTTCTGGTACCCAATTAATGAGGCTGGGTCGACCCCGGAGCCGTTTGTGGTCTAAAAAATCCCACCTCAACTGGGGATCGGACCCTGGACCATCGAGCTAGGAAGCCAGTGCACTAACCACTACGCTACCGCGGCTCCTAAAAAATTCAATTATGCTGGCAGAAAAACGAAAAACAAAATTGGCCTTTCGCTAAGACAGCAAAGAAAAAGGACATAGAAAATATCTATGTTATTACCACATAGCGGCGTCTGTGGCCTAATGGATATGAACGCAGTTTCATAATCCAGATATACCAGGTTCGAAACCTGCTGCAGGCGGTTTGGTAGCAGATCGCTTTGTGTGGATTTTTAACAATGGTATAAGCGCCGTACCGTTCAGAAATGGCAAACTACTGAATGAAAAAAATTGCCTAGAAAAATCACAAACAGCCAATAAAAGGCCTGGTACGCAACCAGACGAAACGTCAAGGCCTTAAATCCTACCCCCTGCAGACCCAAGTAGAACAGTCCCAATTAAGATGGTTTGGCCATGTCTGCAGAATGGGAGAAGATCGGATACCACGACAAGCATGGGAAACAAAGAGCCAAGGATCCAGACCCCGAGGACGACCCAGAGTCCGCTGGGAGGACAACATTAGACAATCTTTGAAGGATCGAGGACTAGAATGGAACAAGGCCAGGAGGAAGACAGCCGATAGGATAGTCTGGCGCTCTCTCTTCCAAACCTCTACACCTCACGGTAGAAGGGGAACGACTAAGTAAGTAAATAAGTGGCTGTCACAAATTCCAGAATGAATAAAATGGCCACTTGAAATGGTGGAAGATAGAGCAGCTTACAAAGATTGAAAAAAAAAAAAAAACACACTGTAATAATGTTATCTCTGCATGTGTGTGGCGTTCTTACACACGTACACACACATACACACATTGACAGACATGCTTAGACTGGCAATACACAATGTCAGCACAAACAATCAACATCACACAATAATCTTGCATAATGGCGCTGATAATTTGACACGTGATTGCCCAGCATGCCTGTTTTTCTGTCTGTTTGCCGGTCTGCTCGTCTGCCTGTAGACCTATGTGGTAATTCCTTAACTCATGTTATCCTTTCATTTCCACCCTTGCATTTAAGCTCGCGATCTGTTTATCTGCTGTTCTTCAATTTATGTATCTTCTTCCCACACCTCCACTCTTCCCCATCAGCTCGTACACACATATACAGAGAGAGAGAGAGAGAGAGAGAGAGAGAGAGAGAGAGAGAGAGAGAGAGAGA
This sequence comes from Oreohelix idahoensis, assembly GCA_024509875.1. Taxonomy (NCBI): domain Eukaryota; kingdom Metazoa; phylum Mollusca; class Gastropoda; order Stylommatophora; family Oreohelicidae; genus Oreohelix; species Oreohelix idahoensis. The sequence goes on from JAMPIV010004997.1 coordinate 62,193, forward strand.
GAGAGAGAGAGAGAGAGAAAGAGAGAGAAAGAAAGAGAGAGAGAGTTATTTCCAGAAAATTCCAGTTTCATGCACATGTGTTATTACCAGAAAATTCCAGTTTCATGCACATGTGTTACTACCAGAAAATTCCAGTTTCATCCACATGTGTTATTACCAGCAAAATTCCAGTTTCATGCACATGTGTTCTTCTTCTTCTTTGATCCTTAGCCGCCGATCGTCAAAGCAGTCAGTGGCCATTACGCCTGGTGGCGTCTTGTAGGGCAACAACAAATTGATTCCACTTTGCTCGGTCGGCGGCCATCCTTCGTACAGTGCCCCAACTCTGGTTCATTCTTTGCATCTCAGCCTCCACAGTCCTCCGCCAAGTTGTTTTTGGTCGGCCTCTCTTTCGTTTTCCTTCAGGGGTCCATAGCATAGCTGTTCTTGTGATGGCATCGGGGTCTCTTCTGAGGACATGGCCAACCCAGCTCCAGCGTCTGCCAGATACTACCAGAAAATTCCAGTTTCATGCTCATGATAGAATAAAGAAACTCAGTATATACAAGATGAGAGAAAAGAAGGACAAAATATTAGACTGGCCTGCATGCCCAGTTCTGAACTCTGAAAATAAAGTTCATTCGTTCGTTACATCGCGCAGACACAAATAAAGGAAGAAAGAAAATCGTACAATTAATTCACAATGACTATAAAGTATTACATCATCATCATTAATCATTATCAACTATCAAACACCATCATCATCACTAATCATTATCAACTATCAAACACCATCATCATCATTAATCATTATCAACTATCAAACACCATCATCATCATTAATCATTATCAACTATCAAACACCATCATCATCATTATCAACTATCAAACACCATCATCATCATTAATCATTATCAACTATCAAACACCATCATCATCATTAATCATTATCAACTATCAAACACCATCATCATCATTATCAACTATCAAACACCATCATCATCATTAATCATTATCAACTATCAAACACCTCATTATCAACTATCAAACACCATCATCATCATCAAACACCATCATCATCATTAATCATTATCAACTATCAAACATTATCATCACCATGGTCACTAATATCCTTTCCCTTGACAACTTTTCCAGAGCAATGATCAACCATTCTCGCTTATCCCCTAGCAGGGCTTCTGCATCAAAGCACGCACGTGCTCTTACAGTGATGGTTTCTCAAGCAGTTTCTTTTACATGATGAAGTGCGGTCAGTTTCTGCGATATACGTTTCAGTCAATACGGTTCGATGTCTACAGCCTTTGAACATCAACTTATGAAATGGCTTTCAACCGAGCCAACAGTAAGGACTTTGACCAGAACTACTTGGTAATACATGACAACATTTATTCTCAAAACACTGATGCATTTATGGTTCGGTATTTGCATGACACATCCTCAAAGACATCTTGATAATAAGGTACTTCTAGTATACTAATGATTTCCGTTCACGGCATATACATAATCCCAAATAGGTTCCAACTCGGAACACGTTCAAACACAGTTATCCCTTAGAGGGAAAATATAAACAATGATCTCGGTCGCTCCGTCAAACAAATCGACGTCACGTGCGAACTACGCATAGCGACAATAAAAGAGAACCACACTTGCTAGCACCCCACAATCATCTTCATTATCACTCACATTTGGCGTGCAAAAGCTGACGCCTGACATGATGATGTAGCCAGTTTATGCAAAAACTCAAATCAGTCACAACTTAGGACATACATGAAGTAGCAGAAGTCCTATTCTATCTTTGTTGCCTCAGAGACCCATGGGACATTATATAATTTGAACAATCTTTAAAGAAAAAAAAATTGTAAATGCACTAATGCATTTATGTGCTCTTACAGCACTTGTTTATGTAGCAATTTGTATTACACAATCATGATGCCAGTTGGGCAGGTATGGCAGGCTAACAGCCAGGATGCAGACCTCCAGGACAACCCAGAGTCCGCTGGGAGGACAACATCAGACAATCTCTGAAAGACCGAGGACTAGAATGGAACTAGGCCAGGAGGAATGCAGCCGATATGATAGTATGGCGCTCTCTCTTCCAAACTCTACACTTCAATACCTATCGGTAGAAGAGGAACGTGTAAGTAAGTAAGTGTCGTAGATTGTTGATAGGAGAATTAAGACTTGGGTTGGTCCCTTCTGAATAGATTAGAATAAGTGATAGTCACCGTGAGAAGTAGTAATAGCAATAGATTTTCACGAGTGAGATGGTAGAAATGTGGTAGAGGCTGTCTCTGAAATCAAGAAAATCATCTCTCTTTCACCTATCTTCTACGACAGATTTAAATTGAGTCAGACAGTCTACACACATATATATAAAATATATATATATATATATATATATATATATATATATATATATATATATATATCCACTCACATACATCTACACATAAGACGACAGTTAGACGTACAGACGTGGGAAAAAACTCTAACAATGATTATATGAATAGTTTGGGAAAACGAACTGACCGACACGCTGGAATAAATTTTATGAGTAGTTTATTTATCAAGACTAAACTTCTCTCACAACATATCAAATCACATCAAGCACATACAAAAAAAATCATAAACAAAAAATCAGAAATGCTACCAGAATGATAGACCCGTTGGTATGATCCTTCCCTCGACGGATAGCCCACAGTCCCGTTAGAAGAAAGTGATAGCCCAAAGAGTCACAGATACATATGATTTAGTCTAAAATTCTTCACCTTTAAGGTATGAACAGACTGGATACTCTGATCTAGTATAAGGGAATATATAGATATATATATATAGTTAGCAATACCTTGCATAAAAAAAATGTTACAATTGTGAGTGAATCAACAAAGAACATCCCTCAGTCTACTTTCACTCGGTTCTTTCATCAGGGCCCTGTCGTGCATTTCTCACTTTCTTACCCTATAACTTGCCGTTGTTCACCGTCTGGCGCACGCTATGACGCAATCTGTTTTATCGTTTGGTGAAGCGAATACCCAGCTCTGCAGATCTTGGTTTTATCCAATTTGTCCGGGGAGCGTTCTCTTCAGGCGATAAGTTTATTCAGATTTTAAGTTAGTGTCACTGTGATAGGGTGGGCGAGATGATGATGATGATTATGTAGTGATGTGTGATCACTCTCTTGTCACACTCGCACCGACCCGAACAACAATAAAACTCTTGATTCTAGAGGCAGGGGCTATATTTATTTTTACAACCCATTCAGTGACAAAGCAAACATTAAACAAATAAACTAGCGAACATAACAAAACGAAACAAAACAAAACAAAACAAAACAAAACAAAACACCCAACAGTGCCCGATGCTAATCTGAAGAAGCAAACAAAGCACAGAATAGTTAAAATCATAATATAATACTGAATGAGAAACACCACGCTCTCACCTGTCAAACTGTCCTACGCCGCCACTTGACACACTCAACTATCACACACACACACACTCATGTGTGTCGTCCAATGCGACTAGTATGGTGTTGTGCATGAGGCTGGCAACCTCACCATGTAACACAGATTGCTACCAAAACCACTACTGCCCGAGCATCTGAATGCTTAATATGAAGGCAAACCACACTGTTGGCCCCATGCTCCCTCAGGTGCGGAGAAGAGAAATATATATCTTGAAGTGAGCCCACGTGCTCTCACAACCATTCCTCACATAACCATAATTAAATAATCATAAAATGGACATAAAATAATATTCAACTATATGTACAACAAATACTCTCAATAACGCGAATAAGCTACTACCTCGTAACCGATCCACATCAGTATTCGTTACTGCATTCTGAAGCATGTCGTATGTGGCGACTGGTGCGCCTGGCAACAAGCGTGTCGTATATGACCACTGATGAGACTGGGAATCTCATCACATGAAACACATCGTTACCGAAACAAATCACTGCCATAGCATAACAATGCTTCTTGTCGGCTTGTGATAGACACCAGCCACATTGGAGTTTCCATGCTCCGCCGGGAGCAACCAGAGAAACACATGTCTCAACAAAGGAGTGGCCTCGCGCTCTTTAGAAATCTAAACACATATTCTCACCTCACAGTAACCCATTAAATATACAGTAGAATTATGATAAGTAGGCTATCGTGAAATACACTCAATTACTTTTACATAAAAGAAATAAAATAATTACTCTTGACTTTAACAAAACTGGCATTAACACGAAAACTATCTCTTTCTTTCCTTTACTGGGGAAAATTATCTTAATCTGCTTCCCACCCACGTGTCAATTCACGCGATCTAAAACTGCGTAACATTAAGTGATAACTAAGAGTGTTACCGCAGACCCCTCGCGCCGCTTTTATACAATCACCACGTGGCTCTCCCTGTTGCCATCTTCCCAACTAGTTAATATTATCTAAATTGCAGTTTCTGATAACATTTCTGTCCAGTTTCATGTATAAAACACTCTCCTACTAAATTTGCCCGGTCTGATGGATGAAATACTTGATACTAAATTCTCACATCTGGATTTAGGCTTTGCGTGCCTAATAAAACCTATCAAACATTATTTTCACTCATCTATCATTTCTTCAAGACTAAATCATAATGTCCTAAAAAGACATTTCCTTTGGAAACACATCTATCTATATCACTAAACATTAAAACAGACTCGTGCTGAATATAATTTCAGAATTATATAAAACTAACGCTAATTTAAATTAACTCACGTGTCATGTCTTTGTGTTCTTCTGTGTGGGTACACAGGGCGCCTCGTTTCGTTCCCTCTTGTCTGGACTGATACTTAAAAAAGGGCCGCTGGTAGTTCGCTATCTCTTTTTATAGGCACTAGGCTAATCACTCACTTAACTGCGCGCTAGGCGTATTAATCTTGGCTACTTAAATATCACACGCGATTATCGCTTTAGGAATAGCGAAAACACAAATAAAACCTACAGCTATTTAATATAACACACGAATATCAAATATGACTCACAACTATACACCACAATTAATTTCTAGGCATTATTATGACCTCAACTAATATATCTTCATGAAAACTTTTCACATCCCAGAATGCTTCGCGCACATCGAAAATAATCTGCCTAGAAACAGGTAGGGGGCGGGTGTCTCCTTTTCGGCCCCATCACATCACTTTATCAGTTCAGGTAAGAATTAGTGTAAGCGGGTTCACTGTGTCAGAATCACGAGGTTTCCACTACTTAGGGAAAAAAGTCAGGTTTGTAACTTTCGATCAAAGGTAGCCTTCTTGGTCACACCACAAGTTGACAAAAATTGCGGAAAAAAAAAAACGTTACCGTTTGTAATAGTTTACTTGACACCAGGCTGCACTGTTCTTAAGGTTTTTCTCAGGAAGAATCAAAATCAGGCGCAAGAGGCCCGTTATCTTATTTAACCGTTAAAGTACTCGTAAAGATTTTGCACCAAGCCACTCTAAGGTAAATGTTTTAGTTCTTCACAGATATCACTCATACGTACTTAGCGCTGGCAAAGTTTGGGTACCACAGTTTCACTCCAAACAGAATTACAGTTTCACAACGACTAGGATAATTCACTAGATAGGTATTTAGAAGCTCGGCAAAATTTTGACGAGAAACTAATGACTTCGCTATACAAGCTTCATTCACTAGCACGAGTGATTCTGTCTACTGCAAGTTGGAGAATGAAAAGAAAGTTTCAAACTCTGGTTAATATCTATTTCCAGACAAAGAGGTAAACGTTTAATTTCGCAAAACGAAGTACTCTCCCCTTTTCCGTCTTTAACGCTTACGTTTAACACCTAAACGCATGCCGTAACTGCCACCTTGCGTCTCTGACACCTCCGTCTAAGAAACGGCCGAAGCGCTACGTGTCAGATGCAAATATAGACAACTTGTCTGCACTGCAGGGGCAGTTTTTGCACCTACCCCGAGAAACTCATCCTGAGAACCATAACTGACACTTTGCTTTCTCGCACCTTACGCCAACTCTGGCCGTGGAGCGTGAGTGTCATATCACCTGACACTGAGAATCTACCTTGGAAACTACATGTCAGATGCAAACTACCAGACAAATGTCTCCTCATCATGTCTAACGGGGTGAATTCTCACACTTCAGGCCCAGAAACTTAGCCGAAACTGAAGACAGCTGTCTGCTCCCCTGTCTGACGGAATGCATTCTAACACTCTGCGTCTCGGGTAGGGGCTGACACGTTACGTCATAACTGCGTTCTCAGTTTAATCAGCAATGAAATGCGTTTCTAAATGAGAAACGAAACTGGCGACAGTGAGAATGGGAAAAATATTATTTCTCGCAAACGAATGGATGCGAAAAATACAGGAGAAAGGTAAAGAGTGATAATAAAAATAGAGGATACGGGTGAAAGAAAAAGAAGAGGATATAGGCAATTTACGATCAATAAACTCTCTGTGACAGTAAGAAATGATGGCAGTTCATGCAAAAACTCATAATTGTCGTCTGTTACGACATAACTGCGGGTGGAGTAATCGATTATTTCTTTACCGCCTCAAAGACACTGAGGGACAATATTTAATATGTAAGACAAAAATGAAACACAATAGTGATTTTCTTTTTGACCTGTTATCTCTACAGAGTAATCGAAAACCACCGATGTCACCTCGGTGGTGGAGTAGATATTCCGATTTTGATTTATACTGAACTAAATATAGACGCAATATCCGACAAATGATAATAGAGTCTAGAAGCGACCTCCGGCGGCAAAGGGTTAAACCAGGAATTCGGCTGGTGATGTCAAGAGTTACAACAAGAAAAATATCTTAAGTGCAGGTCTCATGGAAATGCGATGGCGAAGGAAAGTACAGACAAAGCAGATAGTCACAAAGACAGACAGACATAGATACATATAGACAGACAGACAGACGTAGGGACGGACGGACGGACAGATAGACAGACAGACAGACAGACAGATAGATAGATAGATAGATAGATAGATAGATAGATAGATAGATAGATAGATAGATAGATAGATAGATAGATAGATAGACAGATAGATAGATAAATAGATAGATAGATAGATAGATAGATAGATAGATAGATAGATAGATAGATAGATAGATAGATAGATAGATAGATAGATAGATAGACAGACAGATATATAGATAGGTAGGTAGGTTGGTAGGGATGCAGGGAGATCGATAAATAGATATATAGACAGAGAGACAGACAGACAGAAAGACAGACAGACAGACAGATAGGCAGGCAGAACGAACGAACAAACGAACGAACGAACTTTATTTTCAAAGGGTTAAGAATTGGGCACGCAGGCCCGTCTGACATTCTGCCCTTCCTATCTCTCTCATCATGTATACTAATATCCTTTCATCCTCACAGACAGACAGACAGACAGATAGATAGATAGATAGATAGATAGATAGATAGATAGATAGATAGATATATATATAGATAGATAGATAGATAGATAGATAGATAGATAGATAGATAGATAGATAGATAGATAGATAGATAGATAGATAGATAGATAGATAGATAGATAGATAGATAGATAGATAGATAGGACATGACGGCAAAAGATGGCACCAGGAGGGCACTTGATGCCAAAGTTAACAATGGAAGAAACGGAAGAGACAATTAGGTCCCCAAAGAAAAAGAAGTCACGAGAAAAAGATGGGATAGCTAATAAAATGTTAATAGGTCTAGGCATAGAGGCGCGAACGAAGCTTCTGGCATCACTGAACAGCAGCTGGGAAAGAGGGATTGTACCACAGGCATGGAAGAAAGTCAAACTGACATATATTCTGTAAAACAACAGAGCCAAAGGGCTACAGAGCAATAAGTCTACTAGAGACGGAATACTGATGCAGCGCATAATTAATACTATACTGATGTGGAATCTGGAAGAAAACACCTTCCTACCGCATAACAAGCAGGTTCAGATATCAAAGATCCACCGAAGGTCAGATCACCTATATAGCTCAGGAAATTTAAGAGGCCTACTGTGGTAAAGTGGGATATTATAAATATTTATAGGGGACTTAGTGTACTGACTGAGATCAGCTGTGAAGGTATCTGTATCTAATAAGTGTAGTGTATTACAGATGACCTTACTTGCTACCACATATTTATACCTCAGTCAGAATTGTTCTGGAATATTGTGATGACTACGTTGAATGTCTAGGGTTTTGTAAATGATGAAGTGTAAGTCACAACAATAACAGACAGATAAACAATTTAATTTATTCCACCACACTTGACAACAGTTTGACACTCACATACATATAACACTCTATGAGACTATCTTAAATGAGTCACTGGTAAATTTTCAAATATCAATATGTATTAAGTACTTTTCATTAATATATCTGTGTCCTGATTCAAATACAAAGTGAACCAGGAATCACAATCAATTTTAATTACAAGTTATATGTACAGAATTTATCAATATGAATCTTGTAGTGACATATTTTATTAATATTATCTTATGTGTGTCAGTTGTGTAGTGGTACTATGAGGTAATACTGGTTTTGTTTTTCAAGCTATGTTGGTATTTGTCATCATGACTTCAAGTGTTTGTTTCTGTTGGAACTAGTATTGGAGATGTTCTCAGTTCCTGGCATTAAAACAATTAATTTCCCCTCTTATTTTTATACAATGTCAGTTTAAGATGGGGTTACATAATGTTGAGTTCCGCTGGCCACATAGGCTTATCTTTCGTGATGTCGGCAGGAAAAGACTCCTCTGCTCGATTGCTCCCCTGTGTTCTGGAGACACCTCACTGTTTGCTATATGGACCAAGGAGTATGCTGTCCGCCTCTGGATTCAGCAAAGCTCTGACCAGGTGCTGCTTCAATAACTTTTGGACCACGGTCCCTGAAACAAGAAGGTTGTACCTCCTACTTCATAACTAGTTTATAATCCATTTACAGACTGAACACAATACATAACAAACACTGAGTTCAGAGCGGTAGGCCAACTGTCAGCTTCATCTGAAATAATTTACACCAGTATATTCCTCCCTAATGGTTACCACGCCTCTGCAATTCCAGCATTATTTCTTTCTAGTCAATAAGCTAGGTGTCAGTGTACTGTTTGGCAATTCCATGTAGTTTTACTTTCCTCCGACACCTTCTGTTCAGGCTGGAGCACTATAGAGGCTTTACCTCATGTTCGCTACTGAACCACACATATATACAGACATAAATTATCAATTTACATTCAATTTTCATTAAAAGATATCAAATATTTCAAGCTTACCACAATTCATGGAAATAATACAGAATTACGTTGACTGGCACTGAATATAACACAATTTCGATCTGCCGATGTCCCAGGCTTTTATTTAGAAAAATATGCACTGGTGCTCAACGCACTGGTTCTGTAGTAAGTTTATTTGCAAATGTGGTGGTGACCTGACGCCTCTAATTGACTATATTGGCAGGTCTAACCAATCGTGCCATGTCTACCCAATCGTTTGAAAAAAAGTACTCCTACTCCCGTTTCCCCTGACAACAAAGAAGTAGTATTTATAGCCCGACTAATCGTGTTTAGCCTTACATTTATTGCGCTCCAATCAAATCGGATTTAACATAGAGACCCATTTCCCGTACAATGGTGGGGTGAAAATCTGCCACTGAGCGATTCTGATTTGGGTGTTGTCTGACATCCCTCACTATTTCTTTTGGCTATAATTTGGTAATTCCTAGACTATTTGCGTAACGTTTAACATATTCTTTGTCAGCAAGTCCTAAGGAACCCAAATATACAAATTTAAAGGAGCTAAGTGGCTGCGTTCAAAATATGCACTTTCTTCTACCTCCTGTTTACTTCGAATACGATGTGGTGTCTGGGTACTGTAATGTTTTCAAACGTAAACCAGTATAATGTCATGTTTCCTAATAAGAATTTTTCATGTTTTAAAAACCTAACTCTCGTATGGGTAGTGTTTTTTTATCACTGTCGATTTGAAAAAAAGCTAGTGCTTGTGGCCTTACACGCGTGATGGTAGTAATTGTGTATCGCGCGACTGTGGTAGTATTGCCTGCGTCCCTGCTTTCAGCCCTCCCTTCTTTCTATCTTTAGTCCATCTGTCTTTCGTTTTAGGTAACGTAGTGTATAAAAAGACATGAATGGAATTTTAAATCTAGGTCAACCTGCGTATCTCAAGGTTTTTCTTAGAAATGCAGCACATGTTTTATCGTAGAAAGCGGGTATTGAAGCAGTAGGCTTTTACTATCAACGTGAAACGTTACAATTTGCAGACGAAGTAGAAAACAAGGGGGATTTCGAGTACAGTCATTGTGACAGCACTGTTCTTTACCATTCTTCTTTCCTTTTATTGAAGTTATTTGTTAGGCTTTACATTTACGTTTTTAATTTATATATGTGGATTAGAATATTTCACGACATCTCCCCTCTTAAAACAGACATCTTATGTCAGTCCTTTATTCTATATACACATAGATAAATGTAAGTCAACTTGACTTTACTCTGCTGTTGTGCTATCATGGTTTTATGTAGTTGGGTCCATTCAGAGTAGGCACTACTCATGAAATCTGCCTCAGACCTCTACAACCAATAATATTTTTCGGTTATGTTACTGAACAGCCGCAAGTGTGACTGCTTGTCTTAATGCTGCTTCACAACCCGTATTCACCATTTCTCTTCTCTGAGTCTGCGCAATGACATGTCCAGAGAACATTAGATTTTCCTCAAAATGTACGTTATGAGGAGATAACATATACCTGGTGATAGCAGAGTTTTCGTAGTGGATCCCATAATCTTCTTATTAGCCTGTATGAAACATTCGGAATATCCTCAATCAAAGAGGCAACTCAGGGATTCATTACGTTCCTCCGAATTGTTTCCATCTAACAATTTTGTCTGATCTCAGGTTTTACTGGAATCTGATAGTAGCCTTTACTCAGATCCACCCTTGAGAAATATTTAGCTTTATTTAGCCTGGCAAACAACTGATTTGTATCCGGCAATGGATCCACCTGTCCTTCTGTAATAGCATTCAGTCTCCTGTAATCTATACAGAGTCTATGTTCTCCAGAGGGCTTCCTTAAGAGTACAACACCGGAACTATACGAAGATTCACTGTGTGAAATAATTCCTTCCTTCAACAAATAGTCTATCTCTTCCTTCAAAGCTTTCTCCTTAGCAAAAGGAATCGAATAGGGTTTCATACAGACAGGTGTGGGGTCTATCAGTTTCATATCATATTCCAATAAGTTTGTATGCCCTGGTCGGTCTGTTAACACCTCTGTATGAGTATCTAGAACCTGTTGCACTCTCTCTTTCTGAGTTTTCGTTAAATGTGTACTGATTTTCACCTGTGCCGCTGTCTCACAGGGGTGTAATGGATATTCAAATGATGAAAGTGGTTCCTTTTTCATCTCCATGGCAATGGACAAGGTCAACAAGTGTGTCTCTTCCTGATGTTCTCTTTCCAAATATTTCTTCAGGAGATTCACATGATAGATTTTTTCTTTCCCCTTCTTATCTATCTTATAATTGGTTCTAGACACCTTCTCTAGAACTGTATATGGACCTTGCCATCCAATTTGTAACTTATTCTGACTACCGGGGAGAAGAAGCAGTACCTTCTCTCCCACAGCCAAATCTCTGTCTTTCGCTTTCCTGTTATAATAGGCAGCATGTTTCTTCCTGGCTTGTTTCAAATTTTCATTGGCAAGTTTCCAGCCAGTTTTTAAACGAGTGGTCAGCTCATTCACATATTGGTATGAGGATGTAATATTTTCCTCTGCCTTTTCGTCAGTCCACGTTCTTAACAGCGTTACATGTGGAGCTTTAATTTTGTGGACCTATTTGTCCATGCACCGGTATGGTCTCTTCCACTAGAAGCTCTATAGTGATGATTTTTCTTCCCAGAATTATCATGCACAAAACGACCGCTACCAATTTTCTCTTGGGGCTGTCTCCCCACTTAAAATTCTTGATGAGAGATTTCCTCTCTACATCCTCTTCCTCCAGTTTGTTTAAGTCCGATTGAGGGATTTTCGGCTTATCCTGGGGTAAGACATCTTTTTGCACTCTCCGCATAGTGGCCATTGTAAAACAGTTAAGTGAAGCTTGTCCGTGAAAAGGGGCTTCCCATTCCCTTTGGTCCACTTTATCAAATTTATTTCTCTTTTTATTTTCAGGCCTAAGTTTGCCCTTTGGCGTGTCCAGGTCCTGATCAATGTTCCCACTTGTGGGTGTTCCCTCATGTGCTATACTACACCTTTCTACAAAATTCTCAATGTCCCATCTTGCTTTGGGCCAATAATAATTGTGAGCCACCTTTTGGATGATGGTACCTATTTTTTCATGGTCCCCATCTGGTTTCACATGTAGGCTCCTTATTAAGTCTGCCCTATATCTTTTTGGAAGTACCAGCTGTCCCTGACCTTTGGATCTAGCTCCAGTCTTCCTATACATCAACTTGTTTTTCATGTAAAAATCTCCCTTGCCTGGAGTTATATGACAAGTTGACAATTTCCTGAAACAAGGCTTGAGGGTCTTATCCCCAGCCTGTGCCTTCCTCATCTCTTCTGGAGTGGTATCCAACATAATATCCTCCTCCTGTCTTGAGGTCGACTTGACCTGAAGGGTGGCCATATACACAGGTTTCCTTCTGCAACGGTCAGTGTCATGATTGTCCATCTGACAATTTTTACACCACCTTTTCCCTTGGTTGAAAGATTTTCTTTCATCATATTTCCTTTCATCGAATTGTGGGGTTTTATTTTTATTGTCATACCGTGGCCTATCAAATTGGTGCGTACCTTTGTTTTGATCTCTAGGATCAAATTTATTAAAGTTCTGTGGTGCCCTACAATTTTCAACCTGATTCTTTTTGTTACCTGATACCTCTGCCTGAGCTGCTTGATACCTTTCAGCAACATTTAGCAACTCACCCAGCCTCTCTGCACCTTGTTCCATGAGAAACTTTCTCAGGTCTGGAGCCATGGACTCTCTTAATTGTTCTATAAGGACCATTTCCTTAAGATCTTGGGTTTTCCCCAGAGAAGTCCATTTCTCCAAGTATGTCTCTAACCGTGCAGAGAACTGGTGATAGGTTTCACCTGACAGTAGTTTAGCATTCCTAAATTTTTTCCTATAAAATTCTGCGTTCTTTTCATATCTTAACAAAAGAGCCTGCTTTAGCATGTCATAATTTTCCTGATCACCTCTGCTCATTTTGGCAAAAACTTCATAAGCTGCCCCACGAAGACCTTGAGATAACTTTAAGCTCCACCTTTCTCTCTCTAACCCATATGTGGTAGCTAATAGTTCATATCTATTTAGATAGCTCTCAATATCATCGTCTTTCTCAACAAAATGATCTAAATGAAAGTTCATAGCTGAGGTTGAGGCTCCCTGGCTAGCAGTGGCATCAGAGGCAAAGGGACTGGCACCATTTTCAGGAGCATGGCCTTGAAACTCAAACTCCCTTAGTCGTAACTCATGTTCCCTTTGTAATCTCTTCTCCTCCTTTTCTGCTTCCCTCTCTGCAGCTAATCTCTTGTCTTCCCTTTCTGCAGCTAATCTTCTTTCTTCTGCTTCCAATTTCTTAGCCTCTTTGTCAGCCTCAATCTGCAACCTCTTAGCCTCAGACTCAGCCTCAAATTGCAGCCTCTTAGTCTCAGCCTCAGCCTCAAATTGTATCTTCTTAATTTCCTTTTCAGCCTCTAACTTTCTTTCGGCCTCTTTTTCTAATCTTCTTTCTTCCCGTTCAATACATTTGTCACATTCAGCAGTGACATAAGAAATCATAAATTGCCCGTCCATTCCTAACTCTTTCGCAGTCTGTACAGCAGCAGATCGAAATTTTGCCAAGTCGGCCATTGTCTAACATGTAAATGTAACAATTCAATCTATCAATAATTATCTAAGGACACTACAGGCACTGAGAGCTCAACGTTATTTATTTTCACCCAAGGATACTTTTTAATTTCTACTATTCCCTGAAGTGAATTACCCCCAATATTTTTAATAGGGAAAGATTCAAAATCCCGAGAGCGAGACCCCAATATATGTGGTAAAGTGGGATATTATAAATATTTATAGGGGACTTAGTGTACTGACTGAGATCAGCTGTGAAGGTATCTGTATCTAATAAGTGTAGTGTATTACAGATGACCTTACTTGCTACCACATATGTATACCTCAGTCAGAATTATTCTGGAATATTGTGATGATTACGTTGAATGTCTAAGGTTTTGTAAATGATGAAGTGTAAGTCACAACAATAACAGACAGATAAACAATTTAATTTATTCCACCACACTTGACAACAGTTTGACACTCACATACATATAACACTCTATGAGACTATCTTAAATGAGTCACTGGTAAATTTTCAAATATCAATATGTATTAAGTACTTTTCATTAATATATCTGTGTCCTGATTCAAATACAAAGTGAACCAGGAATCACAATCAATTTTAATTACAAGTTATATGTACAGAATTTATCAATATGAATCTTGTAGTGACATATTTTATTAATATTATCTTATGTGTGTCAGTTGTGTAGTGGTACTATGAGGTAATACTGGTTTTGTTTTTCAAGCTATGTTGGTATTTGTCATCATGACTTCAAGTGTTTGTTTCTGTTGGAACTAGTATTGGAGATGTTCTCAGTTCCTGGCATTAAAACAATTAATTTCCCCTCTTATTTTTATACAATGTCAGTTTAAGATGGGGTTACATAATGTTGAGTTCCGCTGGCCACATAGGCTTATCTTTCGTGATGTCGGCAGGAAAAGACTCCTCTGCTCGATTGCTCCCCTGTGTTCTGGAGACACCTCACTGTTTGCTATATGGACCAAGGAGTATGCTGTCCGCCTCTGGATTCAGCAAAGCTCTGACCAGGTGCTGCTTCAATAACTTTTGGACCACGGTCCCTGAAACAAGAAGGTTGTACCTCCTACTTCATAACTAGTTGATAATCCATTTACAGACTGAACACAATACATAACAAACACTGAGTTCAGAGCGGTAGGCCAACTGTCAGCTTCATCTGAAATAATTTACACCAGTATATTCCTCCCTAATGGTTACCACGCCTCTGCAATTCCAGCATTATTTCTTTCTAGTCAATAAGCTAGGTGTCAGTGTACTGTTTGGCAATTCCATGTAGTTTTACTTTCCTCCGACACCTTCTGTTCAGGCTGGAGCACTATAGAGGCTTTACCTCATGTTCGCTACTGAACCACACATATATACAGACATAAATTATCAATTTACATTCAATTTTCATTAAAAGATATCAAATATTTCAAGCTTACCACAATTCATGGAAATAATACAGAATTACGTTGACTGGCACTGAATATTACACAATTTCGATCTGCCGATGTCCCAGGCTTTTATTTAGAAAAATATGCACTGGTGCTCAACGCACTGGTTCTGTAGTAAGTTTATTTGCAAATGTGGTGCTGACCTGACGCCTCTAATTGACTATATTGGCAGGTCTAACCAATCGTGCCATGTCTACCCAATCGTTTGAAAAAAAGTACTCCTACTCCCGTTTCCCCTGACAACAAAGAAGTAGTATTTATAGCCCGACTAATCGTGTTTAGCCTTACATTTATTGCGCTCCAATCAAATCGGATTTAACATAGAGACCCATTTCCCGTACAATGGTGGGGTGAAAATCTGCCACTGAGCGATTCTGATTTGGGTGTTGTCTGACATCCCTCACTATTTCTTTTGGCTATAATTTGGTAATTCCTAGACTATTTGCGTAACGTTTAACATATTCTTTGTCAGCAAGTCCTAAGGAACCCAAATATACAAATTTAAAGGAGCTAAGTGGCTGCGTTCAAAATACGCACTTTCTTCTACCTCCTGTTTACTTCGAATACGATGTGGTGTCTGGGTACTGTAATGTTTTCAAACGTAAACCAGTATAATGTCATGTTTCCTAATAAGAATTTTCAGGTTTTTAAAAACTAACTCTCGTATGGGTAGTGTTTTTTATCACTGTCGATTTGAAAAAAAGCTAGTGCTTGTGGCCTTACACGCGTGATGGTAGTAATTGTGTATCGCGCGACTGTGGTAGTATTGCCTGCGTCCCTGCTTTCAGCCCTCCCTTCTTTCTATCTTTAGTCCATCTGTCTTTCGTTTTAGGTAACGTAGTGTATAAAAAGACATGAATGGAATTTTAAATCTAGGTCAACCTGCGTATCTCAAGGTTTTTCTTAGAAATGCAGCACATGTTTTATCGTAGAAAGCGGGTATTGAAGCAGTAGGCTTTTACTATCAACGTGAAACGTTACAATTTGCAGACGAAGTAGAAAACAAAGGGGATTTCGAGTACAGTCATTGTGACAGCACTGTTCTTTACCATTCTTCTTTCCTTTTATTGAAGTTATTTGTTAGGCTTTACATTTACGTTTTAATTTATATATGTGGATTTGAATATTTCACGACACCTACCACACACACACAAAAAATACGCTTGCAGTTTGGGTGGATTTTGGAGAAAGCGTTTCATAAAGAGGGATTGAAAGTCAAGCTGCAAAGAACTGGCTGTGTTTGGAAAAATATACAAATGGATCGGCCATTTGAGAACATAAATGTCGGAGTGCAGATACAAAGACACAAGAACAGCTATGCTATAGGCCCCTGAAGGAACGCGAAAGAGAGGCCGACCAAAAACAACTTGGCGGAGAACTGTAGAGGCCGTGATGCAACCAGATCTGGTGCAATGCCCGAAGGATGGCCGCCGACCGAGAAAAGTGGAAGCAGTTTGTTGCTGCCTTACAACACGCCACCAGGCGTGGTGGCCACTGACTGCTTTGACAGTCGGCTGCTATGGATCAAATCAGAAGAAGATACAAAGACAGACGAGCAGGAAGATAATATTGAAATAGGGTGTCCCCAAAGAGGAAGAGTCTGTCATCCACATTGCTCCTTGCATACACCGATGATATAACATAGAATATTACTTACTTAGTCGTTCCCCTTCTACCGTGAGGTGTAGAGGTTTGGAAAAGAGAGCGCCAGACTATCCTATGGGCTGTCTTCCTCCTGGCCTGGTTCCATTCTAGTCCTCGGTCCTTCAAAGATTGTCTAATGTTGACAGAGAATATTACCAAAATATATTCCTAATGTAGGGAAAGAGCTTCTTGTTGCCCACTGACCTATTTAAGAACATCTTCATTAGTCACTAGACGACTGCAGTACTTTTAATGCTGCTGTGGCCTACAATTATATTCTATTTCATACGCTTATTGCCCCGTGTTGTCCCTGGGGTCTATGAATAGAAGAAAGAAAGAATATGACTACTGCATCCTCGGGCATGTCGTAGAAGGCCACCAATATGAACAGAAACCACCGCTGAGAGAGCAAGTGATTGCTAGATGTGCAGGCTTCCAGCACAGGGAACCAGCCGCAGTGGTGGCATCATGCCCCGTCAAGAATGCTAAATAAACTCACGATGATTACTTACTCACTGTCTATGATTCACTTCCACATAATATAATAGGTTCTATGTAATACTAAAAAAAAACCTCTTTCATATTTCAATTGACACATATTTTGTTATATAACATGCTTTTCATTTTATAAAATGATTTTTTATTTGGGCTGTTCAAAATACTAAATACATGTTGGATAGGATACACCGTGAGGAAATCTGTTGACAGCATTACAAACAGTTCTTGTAATGGAATCCATGGGTTAGGGAAACGTGGAGGAAGAACACAGGGAAATTTAGAACAGGGGACACACATGACAGGGCTAAAGAATGCATAGACAAGTTTTGAAAGGATGGCGCAGGACAGGAGAACTTGGCATGCATGTGTTGTAACAATGTGCGGCTTACGAGACTGTAGGGTAATAAAGCCTAGGACCAACCAGACGGCGCAGCGAGAAATGTGGAAGAAGAAATGTGGAAGCAGAAATGTGGAAGCAGAAATGTAAAGTATGAACCAGAACTGGAGCACCATTCGAAGGTTGGCTTCTGACCGAAAAACGCGGAGACAGTTTATTGCTGCTCTACTAGACGCTGTGACGGACAGCTCAGCTGTCCCTGAATTGTTAGAGGATGATACGTCCCTTGTATAACATCAGTACTGTTGGAACTTTTCGTCAACGGGGAATTCTCACCACCTGGGCTCATTAGCAATGCACAACAGAAACGTGGACTCATTAGCATGCAACCTTTCCACGTAGATTGTCAACACGTTTGCTACTTAATATGTAGACTGCTATCTTCCGTGCATTCAGAGAATCGCATTGATTTAAGGAGAGGTTAAATCACGCCCACGGATATCTCTAGAGCAATTATATGCAGTTATTTTCATTAATTTGGTCAGTACCTCTGCCCAGTGGGGGCGTTGCCAAAGTCAACGAGAGAAGTGGCTACGATCAAAGCAATGATGGTCCACAGAAGCAGCGTCTCAGCGGCATTTCGCATCTCCGTGTTAACCAGAGGAGAGCGCTGAAACGCTCGAAGACTAAGACGGACGGGAGAAACGAGCCGGTCAGGAAGTGAGTAATCGGACGAGGAACGGGCGGCTAGAATCTCGATTTTCCCCTGAGTTCAATAAAGGTGTTAGATTCTAACATGTCCCCCTAATCTTACATTCCACTTACTATATATACAGACATTGAAGAAATGCATTTTATCATTCGTTTGCCAGAGATTTTAAAATACACTAGCGTATAGTTGAATCCTGCTAGATTTCATCTAAATTGTCGGCTATATTGGAGTGCTATTCTGTTCTGTGCAGACGGTATAATATATTTGTTAAAGTGATCAGTGGTCTAGTGCTTTCATTTTAGTTCACTGGATTTGTGTGTTAATTTAAACTTATTAAATAAACCCATTTCAAAGTTCCAGTTGTAAACTAAATGATATAGCTACAAGTTAATTCCCAATACAACTAGATGCTTAAATTAATTTTGGAAGCCGTTAAGGAATTTTTAACTATTTAATACAGTTTAGTTATATTATATATATAATATTATATATATATATATATATATATATATATATATATATATATATATATATATATATATATATATATATATATATAGATAGATAGATGTGTGTGTTTTAACTATTAGACTCGCGGGGAGTTTTTCTTTTGAATTTATATAATTAAAGACGCGAGTGCTTAAAATAATTTTGACTGTAAATTTATCACGCGCCAGTATATAATTAATATTGGAAATTATGTTGACATGTTTTTCTATCTTTTCCTATAGAATGATCATACAACCTTTGCGTTCCCAGCAAAGAATAAATTATATAGAGAGTCCAGACTCGGTTCTACCTTCAGTCATTACATAAACATTTTAAATTAACTCTTGTGGCGATCCTCTGTTGGGATCCAGCTAACTGAATTTTTCCAGAAACAAAGCACCCCAAGAACGTTTAAAAATAAACATTGTCTGTTAAAGATAAAACTGGAGCAGAACATTGCCAGAACCGATACATACAATTTTACTGTTCTACTGTGGAAATAAGAAATGACATTTAAGAACACTGACAGTTTTTTCGTCATCACGCTAGAGAATATTGTCTACCACCAGCGGTGAATAATACCTGAGACCACACTATTCACACCCCCGTGTCTGTGACTGTGCAATCCTATAGAAACCTTTTGATATAAAACCAATAGAACACTGAAGCTTCATCTTCTAGCGATTCTCGGGCAAATCTGTGTAACACAAAACCCGCTAATCTGGGGCTAGAAAACGAAGGAAAGACATTTGTTTATTATGTCAAATGTTTAAGCTGCTGTTGTGTATTTTCTATGAAGTGCCAGATTCCACGATCGGTAAGTGTGTGTGTGAGAGACTGAGTGCTGGCCATCACGAGCGTGCATGAATGAATGGGATTTATTTAGCAAACCTTGTTAATTTGCTTTACCTGATAAATACCTTTTACTGTATGTCTTGCATTGTCCTTTAAGCGGGATTTCTTAAACTCTGTTATTTCCCCTCCCTTATATCAGCTTAGTAAAGGGAAACACGTTTGAGAACGATCGGATTTTTTGTAATACCTCTCTCTTTGAAGTAAATTTAATTTACGGGTTGGGTTACATTATCTATTCTGATAAAACACCTGTCTTTGGACTGGGGTTGTTTTCTTTGTCTAATTCAAGCGGGAATGGCATAGTTGACACCATTCTTCAAACACCCCCCCCCCATTTTTTTATTCGTATTTTTCTGTAACTATTGATTATTCCTGTATTTGATAAATGTTGTGATCTGATTTTAATGATAAATAAACACGTAAAACTTCTAGTATTGTGTTGGAAGGCCCAAGCCCAAACTTACCCCATATTTGTTATATTCGTAGTTTGTATTCACGTACGTCCGTGTGTTTGAAGCACCAAATTGGTGTGAGCGCATGTGTGTTTGGAAACTGGCAAATAATTGTTCGTCCAGGAGAGTTTAAGGAGTAGAGTGAGAGAAAACGATTGTCGTATGGAGTCTGTCCTTACTCTCCCCAGCACTCTGTGAATCAACTATTTACTTTCTAACCCTTTCTTTCACTGCGCATTCACCATCATTCTTCCCTCTAAACGGGACCACTATTTTCTAAGAACTCTCTCAAATAAATTTACGACAATAAAATGAGGCACTCGCCGGGATTTTTGAGTCTGATCTAGAATTAGTACCACTTGACGGGTAGCCCATTCTGAGTCTGATCTTAAGTCTGGGTCTGTCTAGATAGAGTGTGAGAGTGATTTGTCTTTGTGAAGTAGGGTATAATAAAAATAATTACACCCCCTAGACAACGCCTTTAGTATTTGGGGCGACCACACAACATAAATTGCAGGATTTGTTTCTTTCCACAGCAGTACAAAGTTAAGGAAAACAAAAATATTAGTTATTTCCATTATTTTCTGGCAGAGATAATTGAAATATTTTTTTATATAAGAATCGCTGCGATCGCGTGATTGTTTAACATCCACAAAGGTTTTTGAAGTTACAAGAGTTGAGCTAAGCTAAAGACGCCTTGTTCTGATTTTTTTAAGTCTAGTTAACAATGTCTCATCTCATAACTGACTTCAGGGGCGGAGTTTTGTTGTCGGAGAATCAGATTTTAGGAAGAAAAAACATTTTTCCTTTAAATTGTTTTTTATAAATTTTTCTCTACTGTTAGTAAAAGTAGATTTTTTTTCTAGTGTGTGACTTACCATTAACGTGGCATAGTCGCCTGCATTAAGAGTCTTAAGTGACAGATAATAGCTGCGATAAGTTAGCACATTTCAAGGTAGGAGGTAACACAAGTAAATTTATATATTGTGTTTTTTTTCTCGTAGCGGCTTTGAGTTTTTCCCCTTCTTGTTCCTTCTTACTATTCTCTAGTAGTAGAAGCATATAGTTTTTTTTTACATGGCAGAAAGAATTAGGATGAGGTCCATGTTGAGGCTGGAGGCGAAGGAATCAGGATTAGAGGGAGAAGCCGCGAACCTGTTTGTAAACACGGAACTTGAAAGGTATGACGCGGAGCAAGAAAGAGAGAGGGCTGAGAAGAAAGAAGCGGACGATCGTCAATTGGAGCAGAAAAAATTGAGGCAGAGATGGAAGCCCGCAGGGAAAGAGAGAAGGAGAGACAACGTGAGGAGAGAGACAAGGAGAGACAGCATGAATTGGCGCTCAAGGCTTTAGAGAGTCGGGGTGCTTCTACTTCAAATGATGGAGAGCCGTCTTCGCCCCAGTCTCAGTCAACGGATCTCTCCAGCACTCAATCTGCCCAATTAACTGTGATGTCTTTTACTTTAGAATCTTTTCCCAGCCCCAATGAGAAAATTGACACCTTCCTAGAAAAATTCGAGAGGCTCGCAAATCTGTTTGGGTTAGAGAGTTTCCGTTGGTCAATTAAACTCTCTACGTCATTAAAAGGTAATGCTTATGATGTGTACACAAAGCTGGGAACCAACCAACATGATTACGATATGCTAAAGAAGGCCTTGCTAGAGCGGTTTGAGATGACCGCCCGAAAATTTCTGCAAATGTTCAGAAACAGCCGAAAAGAGAGCACGGAAACATTTCCCCAGTTCTCTTCACGTCTCACGGGCTATTTGACAAAGTGCATTGAATTATCTGAATTACCTCTTACATATGAGGGACTACTTGAATTTGTTCTTGTGGAACAGATAAAGTCAACTTTGTCAAACGAAACCCGTAGATTTTTGGCTCAACAGGGCGCAGTCAGGCTTGAGGTCATCCTCAATAAGGCAGAACGCTATACAAACGCAATGGCCGAACTTCCTCGCACAAAACGCAAACCCACAGATGAGCCATCTAGAGCAGTCATTCCATTCTTCCAATTCCTCTCAGCATTATAACCAACGAGAAAATAATACCCAGAGAGCTCCCCAGGAAAAATCGAAATTCTACAAAACCCGATATCCCCCAAACAACAATTCTGATCAACCCACCACTAGCGCGGCCACCAAGGTCAAGGAAAAGGGAAGACCCCTACAACAGGAACGTCTGATCAGGGCAAGCATACCGGTCTAAACCGCATCGGATGTTTGCATACAGCCTTGCAAGGAAGAGTCAATGTCAGTGATTCTCAACCTGAGGGGGGTAGACCCTCAACGCGAGGAACTGTAATTTTGAATGGTACCTCAACTACTTGTCTCTTTGACACTGGATTAAGTTTTGATTGTATTGTCGCCAGGCACCTAGTCAAACCCAGTCAGGAGACCGAGGAAACCGTCAAACTATGTGGAGTTTTCAGGAGTGATGCACCCAGGACGCTTCTTATCGCACTTGTAGAAATACACTCTGATTTTGTCAGAGGTGTTATTAAAGCGGCCATAATGGATGATCCAATCTACCCAGTTATCCTGGGATGTAGATACGTGTTTTTTGGGAGACCAACGGAGCCGATTGTGGCAGCGGTAACCACAAGAGGGCAAACTAAGAAGGAGAGGGAGCCTGCGCCAAATTTTTTGCCGAACGAACTGAAGGAGGCGCAACAAAAGGACCCTACTCTGGAGCCCTGCTTTAGAAAACTACCCATGGCCAAGGACCCCAGACACCACAGAGACATCTTTTCGAAGGATGGCGTATTGTATCGTAGAACAGGCGACCCTGATACAGGGAATAACTAGCTCCTAGTACCGACGCAGTACAGAAGCCAGATCTTAGAAATGGGGCACTCTCTTCCCTTTAGCGGACATATGGGACAAAACGCCACTATTCAGCAAATAAAAAAACCACTATTGGTGGCCAGGAATGAACTCTGAAATTAGCAGGTACGTTAAATCCTGCGCCCAGTGCCAACATGTAGCACCCAAGCACTTGACATCCCCAGTACCTATGGGGAAAATGCCATTAGTAGGGACTCCATTTGAACGGGTTGCTATCGACATCACTGGACCCCTGGAAAGGACAAAAAGAAGGAACAGGTTCATCCTGACCTTAGTCGACACTTGCACAATGTGGGCCGAAGCTATACCGCTAACATGCACGGATTCCAAGCATGTCGCAGAAGCCCTCGTGCAAATTTTTACACGGTTGGGATTCCCTAAACAAGTTTTGACGGATATTGGATCCCAATTCCGTAGCCTGTTAATGGAGGAGATCTTTAAGATCTTGAGGGCCAAACATATCCCCACAAGTCCCTACCATCTGGTCGGAAATGGGCTCGTGGAACGTTTTAACGGCAGCATCACCATGATGTTGCGTAAGTTGGGTCAGGAGAAACCGGAAGACTGGGACCTATATATCTGCTGCCTTATTCGCTTACAGAGAGGTTCCCCAAGCGTCTACGGGATTCGCGCCAGCTACACGTTTATTTGGCAGACCTATTAAGGGGCCACTAGAAGCCTTACTTCGGTCTCACCAAGCTTAGCAAAGGAAGAATTTTCTCCAAGATTGACCTCAGTAAAGGTTATTATCAAATACCAGTAAAGGATGAAATTAAACCTTTGTTAGCTTTCAGCACTAGTGAAGGACATTACACATTTAATGTGATGCCGTTCGGATTGCATAACGCACCAGGAGTGTTCACCAGGATGATGAGGAAGCTTCTAGAACCTTTGCAAAGTCCCCATATCCATAATTTCATGGATGACATATTAATTGCATCGGAAACCTACGACGAACATATTGCTATGGTTGCTATGCTCCTCAGGAGACTACATGAAACTGGTCTCACAGCCAGACCTAGCAAATGTCTCATAGGGTTTGAAAAGCTAGACTTCCTGGGGCATACTATTTCTCACGGCTCCATGTGGCCTGTTAAGAAGAACGTGGAGAAAATAGTTGCAGCCAAAAGGCCCCGAACGAAGAAAGACGTACGTTCCTTCCTATCACTATGTGCATATTATCAGAAATACATCCAGAACTTCAACGGACTAACGGCACCCTTGACTGACCTCACAAAGAAAGGTTGTCCTGATAAGGTCATTTGGGATCAAAAGTGCGAACACGCGTACAGCACTTTAAAAGGACAGTTGTCTGCATACCCCATTTTGAGGTTACCTGACCTCAAGAAACCTTTCGTATTGCGAGTCGACGCGTCAGGTCAGGGCATCGGGTCAACGTTACTTCAAGCCGAGGACACCGATCCGAATATGCTATTCCCAGTTGCATATGGCAGTCGGAAACTAAACAAGGCTGAACGTAACTACAGCGTAGTTGAAAGAGAATGTCTCGCTTTGATTGATGGCATCAGACGCCATCACGAGTTTCTCTATGGCACATCTTTCACGGTGCAAACAGACCACGCTCCATTAGCTTTTCTTTGTGCCAATAAGGAATTCAACGCAAGGATCATGCGTTGTGCCTTATTATTAAGTGTTTATTCCTTTACGGGTTGGGTTACATTATCTATTCTGATAAAACACCTGTCTTTGGACTGGGATTGTTTTCTTTGTCTAATTCAAGCGGGAATGGCATAGTTGACACCATTCTTCAACCCCTCCCCCAACCATCTTGTTATTCGTATTTTTCTGTAACTATTGATTATTCCTGTATTTGATAAATGTTGTGATCTGATTTTAAATGATAAATAAACACGTAAAACTTCTAGTATTTGTGTTGGAAGGCCCAAGCCCAAACTTACCCCATATTGGTTATATTCGTGTTTGTATTCACGTACGTCCGTGTGTTTGAAGCACCAAATTGGTGTGAGCGGATGTGTGTTTGGAAACTGGCAAATAATTGTTTGTCCAGGAGAGTTTAAAGAGTAGAGTGAGAGAAAACGATTGTCGTTTAGAGTCTGTCCTTACTCTCCCCAGCACTCTGTGAATCAACTATTTACTTTCTAACCCTTTCTTTCACTGCGCATTCACCATCATTCTTCCCTCTAAACGGGACCACTATTTTCTAAGAACTCTCTCAAATAAATTTACGACAGACGCCACCAGGCGTGATAGTCACGGATTGCTTCGTTTGTCAGCGTCCTAATGACCAAATAAAGCAAAATCTCTCCAGCACTTTTATAATTTAGGTACTCAAGTTAAAAGAAATTCACGCTCTTTATATTAGTACTTTCCATTAAAAAATTTTCATGAATTTAAAAACTAGAAACCTACCCACCATAAAAATATTTATAGAACGTGTGATTCATATATACACATTGGGATTCTCGCCGGGAGATAAATACGCACACAAACACGAACAATAACAGCACACAAAACACTAAGATATTGTGTTCCTTCAGGAAACTTAAAAAGCAAACATTCCACAAAGCTCATAAATTTTTTTCCTAAACGCTGATAAACTGTTTGAGCGGATGTGCCAGGGGAAAGCGCGCATATTGCGTATCTGCTCTACCGTTACGCTCACTGTAGACACGTTGGCACCAGCCACTGAAACAAATGTAAAACTCTGAACAGCCGGTTAGCCTGATAAGGTTCACTAGACTAGTTTCTGAGGGACCTGCTGTGTGCAGATTGCAAGACAAGCATACAAACACGGCAAGATCTCTAGTTTTCCACTCTAGGAATGCACTTAATGTCATGAGGCATTGATTTTCGTTAAGTCCACAGTAACAAAGCGAATTCAACGGTGATATCGCATAGCAAATTCTTTCCGTTGCCTGTGTTGCAGTCATGCTTTCATGTTGGTCTGGTTCAGTTCAAACGCCCCGTAAGCAGAAGCTGCCTCAGCTAAATTAATATTGAATATCGTGACCCACTAACAAGACGCTAAAAATATAAAGAAAATAAAAATACTGATATTAGTTCATTGTACATCCTTTTTTTTCCCGCTGCATGTGTTGTTTTCAGATGCAAGACAAAATGATAATCCTCGATCAGCTTCCTGTTCAATAGATTCAGTTCAAACGCATCTTAAACATGAATTCTGCCTAAAGTAAATGTATATTTAATATCGTGGTCCACTAACAAGATGCTTTAACACATTACTAATATCAGATAACAATAAGCAATAAAACGACCTGCATTCCTTCTTCTTCTTCTTCTTCGTACACTCTCAGACGTCTACTTGAATGTTCTCAAAGAAAGCAGTAGTCAGTTTGAGGCTATTTGAATCCCCGTAAAGCTTTTCCACGAAAGGAGCTGGCGTCGGCCATATGCACTTTCTCTGTGCCGCATATAAGGGGCAACTTTGAAGCAGATGTTCAGCAGTCATTTTATCAGTGCCACAGTTACACTGATCGGTAGTTCCTATCTTTAGCTTGTTGAATAGATGGTATCTCAATCTGTTGTGGCCAGTGTGTGACCTGCATTCCAGCAGTCATCATCATCATAATCGTCGTCGTCGCCATACACATCCTCACTGTTTTTAATTATCAACTGCCATCTTCACTTCGAAGCAGGCCGGATTAAGAACTCCGGAGGCCCCAGGCTGTTAAGATATTTTGGGGCCCCTCTCTAATCTTCTAAAAGGTAAAACTAGGAAAAAAGAAAACTAATGGATTTCAGATAAATATTTTTATTAATATATAATAACATTTAAAAAAAAACAATCGTTCGTTACAGCCCCTAGATTTATTTAAAGATATTGGGGGCCCCGCAAAGAAAATATAATAATAATTAAAAAAAAAGAAACAAAGCGGGGATGGAATTAACTAATGTACAGATATTATTAACCTGCACACATGAGCGTTTTATCGTGCACGTGTGGTTGCTGTAGAGCTCTGTGCTTTATGACTCCGTTGCTGTTTTTCGCGGGTCCCCTGTAAGCCTGGGGCCCTACGCCTGTGTCTAAGTGGGCCTACTGAATCATCCGGCGCTGCTTAGAAGGTCGTCTGCAATGGATCTCCAACGTCTTCTCTCTCTTGTCTTGATGGTGAACTCTGATAAACTCTTTCCTTTCCATCTCTTGATGTTATCTTCCCACTTATAGCGCTGTCTTCCTATTACACGTTTGCCTTCAACTCTCCCTACTATTATTATCTTCAGTAAAGTGTTATGTCTTTTTTTGCATGGCTAAAATATTTTAGCTGTCAAATTTTGATCTCCTTCATTAATTATTGTTTAATTTCTACGTTTTCTAGGACCTCTTTATCTGTTGTCTTCCCCTTCCACAAGAAGTGCCTTATTCATCTTTATATCCACATCACAAAGGCGTCAATTCTTTCATCCAATTACTATTTCATTGTCCATGTTACTACACCATACAATAGTGAAGAATATATTCTCAGGTTGAATTTGTGAGTTAATTTCTTAGATATTATTATTATTTCTTTCAGGTTGTTGAATGTAACTTCGGTCACTCCTTTTCGGAAAAAACATGTTTTTTTAACATTCCAGCAACCAAGCCCCCAGTTATTGCGTTATAAACGAAACAGTTATTCTTGACGTTAAAGTGACAAAACTAAGTCACAGCGGCTTGTGTAGTTCTTGGAAATAGTTTCGAAGCAGGAGCAGTTAGGACAAACATAGTTCGTTTTGTGGACTGCACACGATATTTACAATAGGTCTGACATTAACGAACCAACAACCATAATTTACACTGCATAATCTGTGATTGATTTCTTCCTTTGCTAGCGTCTGGATTTCGAAGTACAATTCTATTTTTGTACTCATTTCGGCTGTAATTCCGCCAGTCTTGTTTGCGCCACGTTACAGACGCTGCTGATCATAGCTGTAAATCGGAACTGTTTCTCTTCAGGTGTAACTGTTTATCACTACCGTATTTCAGTCTTTTATATCATTGTAAGAAATTATGAGTAGAATAATCTGTCACTATAAATTATCTGAATCAGTTGGTTATTTATGTAACAAAATTTATGACACCAGGTGTGCTTCTATTACAGGTAACCATGGCTCTTTTTCTTGAAGTTTCGAAGAGCACAGATTCAAAATAGAATCGTCTTACCTGGACAGATCCAGTATCTACATGAAAGTGTTCGAGATAATTTTTTTTCTGTAAAAACATTAAATGGAAATAACCTCATTATTTACATATATGAACAAGAAAGAAATATGAGTCAACCAAATAAAGCAATTCCGCAAGGTCAATTATATTTGGTCATATGCCCTAATATAACCGACGGATCTTGTGTCTAAGTTGAACTTGATTTCTCTCACAAACAAACAAAAAAAGAGACAAAACTCCTACTTACAAGCAAAAACTCAGATAACTGAGATTGAATAAGAAGAAAAAAACCAAACGTGCAGCTAAAAAAAGCTGATGAAGATGTCATGTGAAAACCAACGGACGCGACCACTTCTTCGTAATCTCTCAGCTTCCCCTGGAGCATAGGCTACTGACAAACATACATCAAGCCTTCAAGTCCTGTGACATCCGTTCAAGGTCGGTCCAAGTCGTCTGTAACTTCTTCTTTCCTTAATTCATTTTGCGTGTTTTGTTTGTTTTTTTTTTGTTTTTTTTCCTTTTGCCCTCCTTCTATTTCTGTTTCCTTGCGGGTTTCAGAACAAGGGTCTTGTAATGTTATCAGCTTTTTTTTGGTTTCTCAATGCCTGTCCTATCCAGCCTTTCACCATCCCATCTTGTTCCACTAGTATCTGTCTCATTTTTTACAACAGTTCCACACTGGTGATCTAGTAGTACCGTTTCAATCCTTCTAGTCTACGGAAGAACCCATTAATGTTATTCTACGGAAGCACCCATTAATGTTATTTTACGGAAGCGCCCATTAATGTTATTCTACGGAAGAACCCATTAATGTTATTTTACGGAAGCACCCATTAATGTTATTTTACGGAAGCGCCCATTAATGTTATTTTACGGAAGCGCCCATTAATGTTATTCTACGGAAGCACCCATTTATGTTATTCTAATGGAAGCACCCATTAATGCTATTCTAATGGAAGTATCCATTAATGTTATTCTAATGAAAGCATCCATTAATGTTATTCTACGGAAGCACCTATTAACGTTATACTAATGAAAGCATCCATTAATGTTATTCTACGGAAGCACCCATTAATGTTTTTTTAATCGAAGTACCCATTAATCGTATTCTACGGAAGCACTCATTAATGTTTTTCTACAGAAGCAACCATTAATGTTATTCTAAGGAAGCGAACTGTCGCACAGAGATTATGATCAATAAATTTTCTATATTCATTCTTTCTTTTCTACCCGTCTCCTCTATTTTATTATCACTCTTTATCCTTTCCCTGTATTTTTCGCACTCGTTCGTTTGCGAAAAAATATTTTCTTTCCCATTCTCACTTTACCGTTTTTCTTGCTCATACTGATACGCATTCTATTACGTAAGATGTCAGTCCCGGGATGTGAGCGAATGGTGTTAGAAAGTCGTTCTCGAGAGACCGAATGGCAGACATTCGTCTCATTTTTCCCATGGCACGAGACGAATAACCGTGAATATACGTGCTGGTCAGACATAGAGAGCAGACATCTGTCTACAGTTTCCCCTGTCACAGTGTTTCTCCGGCCAATTGCTCGGCCTAAGGTGTGGAAACTGTCATCTGCATGGCTCAGGAATAGCCGTACGTCGGGAGAAGGTGTTAAGACGCGGCTGGCAGCTATGACTGGTGTCTGGGTATGTTCAGTGTTAAGACGGGAAAGGGGAGATGATTTCGGATTTTGTAATAGAGCGCATCCTTTGTCTGGTTTAAGATATTAACCAGAGTTTGAAACTAGATTTTCACTCATTCTCCTAAATTCGCAGTAGACGGTCACTCGTGCTAGTGAAAGAAGCTTGTATAGCGAAGTTCTTAGTGCTCGTCAAAGTTTGCCGAGTTTCTAGAATATCTATCTAGTGAATAATTCTAGTCGTTGTGATCTGTAGTTCTGTGTGGAGGTAAATATTATATATTAGATATCTAGTATTTTGTGAAGTGTTTAAAGTGTTAATCGCTTATTTCATATTTCACTAGTTAGATTTTTGTGCAGAGTGCTTAATTTATAAGTCTGTTATATTCTCTAGCTGACGTGTTTCAGTGGAAAGCAGAATAAATTATAATTTCTAGCTTAAAACCAGTAGCTATAAGGAATTAAGTTTGACTGCTAAATACTCAGTCGAGAATATTTTAAACTAACTAGTAAATGCACTGATGCCTCATGAGTATTGACGAAATATATTTTTATGTATTTCTAATTCATGATGATTGATTTTATGAATATAACTTATTTCACGGGAAGTTTTAAATGATAAGTCAAGCTGTACGCTTGCAGTTTAAAATGTAAGCTATAACGAGTACATAGTATGTATAATTATTTGATATGTGTTTTTTCCTCTATGTAGTGAAGAAAACTGGGGTGAAACCAAACTTTGCCAACGTTAAGTACTGATGAGTAATATCTGTGAAGAACAAAAACATTCTTTCCTTAAAGGACTTGGTGTACAATCTTTACAAGAACTTTAAAGATTTTAAAGAAGTAACGGGCCTGTGAGCCTGATTTAATTCTTTCAGAGAAAAAATCTCAAGTACTTTTAGCCCGTGTGGCAAGTAATAGATTACAAACAGTAACTTTTTCCGACAAATTTTTACTCATTGTGGAGTGACCAATAATTTTACCTTTTGATCGAAGTTACAAACTGACATTGTTCCTAAGTAGTGGAAACATCGTGATTCTGATCCTGTGAGCCCGATTGAAAACTAATTCTTACCTGAACTGATAAAGTGACACTAACTTAAAATCTGAACAGAATTATCGCCTGAAGAGGACGCTCCCCGGACAAATTGGATGAAACCAAGATCTGCAGAGCTGGGTATCCGCTTCAACAAACGATAAAAACAGATTGTGTCATAACGTGCGCCAGACGGCGAACAGCAGCACGATTGTAGGTAAGGTTGTGTGAGTCAGGGCCCTGATGAATGAACCGAGAGAAAGCAGGAACGAGTGACTCTTTTTTTAATGGTATACCAAATTTCACCCACTTTGTAATTTCTTTATGCAAGTTTTGTTGCAAACAAGATACTTTTCCTTAGGATAGATCATACTACTACCTAAGTCTGTTCATACCTTTAAAAGGGGAAAATCATTAGATTACCGCTAATGTATCCTTGATTCCTTGGGGCTATCACTTTCTTCTAACAGGACTGTGGGCATACCTTGAGGGATAAGATCATACTGTGGGTCTATCATTCTGGTAGAAATTCATTGATTTTATGACTATGTGTATATGTTTCTTGATGTAATTTTTTTGTGTTGTGATGAAATTTTAGATGATAATTAAAATTTCTCTTGAACTTAATCAGCGCGTTGGTCAGCTCGTTCCAAAATATCTATATAATCATTGTTATAGTTTTCCCACGTCTGTGCGTCTAACTGTCGTCACTTGTGTGCGTGCACGTGAGTGGTACGTTCATATATATTAATATATGTTGTCACTAGACTGTCTGACTCCTCTAAATCTGTTGTAGAAGATAGGCTGAGAAAGAGAGAAGATTCTCGAGTTCTCAGGGACAGCCTCTATTGATTCTACCATCTCACTCGTGGAAATCTATTTCCATTAAAGTTATTCTACACAAGCACCCATTAACGTTATTCTAATGGAAGCACCCATTAATGTTATTCTAATGGCAGCACCCATGAATGTTATTTTACGGAAGTACCCATTGTAGTGGTTTTTGATGTTATTGCGTGGTTGTTATGTTACCTAGTGTACTGGATGAGGTCAGCTGTGAAGGCTCCTGAAGATAACAGTTTATGTGAGTTACAGAATGCCTTTCTGCTACCACTTATGACCTCAAACAGACTTATTCTGCTATTATGTATGTTAGCTACGTTTAATGTCTAGGGTAATGAAATGTGATGTGTAGGTAATTAAATACACAGACACACACATGTAAACACTAATTCTAATAATAATAAGCTCTATGATCAAATCAACTAACACTGGCTTTAGAATTTAAATTTTACAATTTTTTTGAGAATTTATTTAGTCCTGAACCAAATTGTCTTCTGGTCAGGACGTATGAAACAATATGTATTTTTCAATAAGAGTGCATATATATATTGAATAATCAAAATGAAAATTTTGTACATAGATATATCATTACATTGGTTAATATTAACACTAACTACAGTGTCTTTGGAAAACTAGCACTGGATGTTTAGTCGGGGTGGTGTCATCATACCCGATCTCTGTTTACAATAGTCATTGTCTTTGAAATATGGAACTGAGGTATAGTTTTTATACACCAGGATTTTGTTTATTTATTTTATTGTGGAAAAATTTGATGAATCCACAGCAGGCCAGGTTTTCAACTTATCTGGCCTGTGACGATGTAGTAAAGACTTCCAGTGGCCCACTCCTCACAGTTGCTGGAGTAAAATGGTAGGCTTCTTAATCATCCACTCTTGGACCTCTTCAACGCATCTGGCACTAGTGCAGTGCCAGACCAAAAACTCACAATTCAAAATTGAAAACACAGTTACGTTGTACTAGCAAAACTCAGCTGAGCTGCTGGCTAGACTATGGCGTCCCACTGATAATATATAATATCTCCTGGAAATCACTCTTCTAGCATTAACGAACTGTGTATATGGACAGTCTTCAACAAAATGGCACTTGCCTCTACTTTTTTTTTCTATAATATGAACGCTTCTGTCCAATCAGCGGACTTCCCCTCTACCGTTCAAATATTTAAACTACAATGTCCAATTTAGGTCCAGTTTCTGTCTAGTGTGTAATATATTTATGTCGGTCTGTCCGTCCGAACTTGGTTTTTCCCAAAATTACACTTGGTTTTAGACGAAACTACAAAAAATACACAAATTTTCCCCCACTTACTTATACGATTTCTATGCTAAGTTATTTTTAGCTTCTACCCTCCCCTGATTGCCCCTTGTCCACATGCAGTTTGTTTTTCTGCGTTTGGCTCAAGGACGCGTCAAAAGTGAATTTTGTGAGAAGTATGCACAAATAACTGTCGGCTAGTCTGTATTGAACAATACAGTCTTTCGTCAATATCTTCCGTGTTATCTGTCCGTCTGTGTAATTAAAAGTATTTTATTTCTCAGGGAAAGATGGGCTATCAAACTAGCTAGTTTTTATTCTCCTAAACTTATTATTAAAAAAAAAACCTACTTTTTTCAAGGTCAGTTTTGAAATTTGTTTTTGTACCTTCGTTCACGGCGTTTTCCGCTATATTCAAACTAAAACGACTAATTACCGTAGAACGTCCAAGATACGTCAGTTTCTGACAAGAGCTAAGGTCGTTTTTTCGTCCATTTCCTTACATTGTGTCAACTAGTGGCGTAATTTTTTCCTTTAAAACTACAAATTGCGTCTTCTAGCCTTTAGATTTAAACACGTGTTCAGACCGCCACATTTTTTTTCTTTTATCTCCGTTTCTACCCCGTCTAAAAGGATAGGTCGTTAGTCTGCGTGTTATAACTAGTTAGTTTTCAATGGCGCTAGAAAACGCTGGCGTGGGCGAGAATGTATCAGTGTATCTGTCGTGAAACTTTCTAAATCCACATATATAAATTAAAAAGTAAATGTAAAGCCTAACACATTAATTCAATAAAAGGGAAAGAAGAATGGTTAAAGACCCGTGCTTTCCAATAGCGTACGATTGTGTTAATAGAACGTCATGCTAGTTGAACAATAAAAACCCATTTTTATGCTCCGTCTGCATAAAACTACACACGTTCGAAAAATACAACTAGTACTGTGTTTCTTATAAAACCTTGAGATACGCAAGCTGCTTAATGACCTAGATTAATACTAGCATTAATGAATTATATACACTACGTTAACATAAACGAAAGGACAGATGGACTTAGGATAGAGAGAGAGAGGGCTGAACGGAGGAACGCATGCAACACTAACACGCGTCTCGCGATATAAAATTAATGCCACCCCCAAGCGTAAGGCATGAAGCACTAACTTTTTTTCAAATGGACAGTGATAAAAAACACTACCAATACGAGATTTAGGTTTTAAAAACCTGTTTAATGCTTATTAGTAAACATGACATTATACTGTTTTATGTCTGAAAGCCTGACAGTACAGAAGACACCACATCGTATCGAAGGAACGGGAGGTAGAAGAAAATGCATATTTTGAACGCAGCCACTTAGCTCCATAAAATTTATATATTTGGGTTCCTTAGGACTTGCTGACAAAGAATATGTTAAGTGTTATGCAAATAGTCTAGGAATTAACAAATTATAGCCAAAAGAAAATAGTGAGGTTGTCTGACAGCACCAAATCATAATCGCTCAGTGGCATGTTTTGAAACCACCATTTTACGGGAAATAGGCCAACAAGTTAAATCCTATTTGATTGGCTAGAAGTATATGTAAGGCGAACCACGATTAGTCGGACTGCAAATACTATTTTTGGTTGTTAGGGGAAACGTAGGAAGGGTAAATTTTTTCAAAAGATTTTGTAAACATGGTCCTATTGGCTAGACCATTTGATATAATCAATTAGGAGCGTCTGTTCTGTGCCACATTTTAAAATAAACTTACTAAGAAGCAGTGCGTTGAGATCCAGCTCATATTTTTCTAAATAAAAGCCTGGGACAGAGACAGATCGAAATTGTGGGCAAAGCCTAGATATTGCTCCAACCTGAACAAAACTTGTCGGAGAAAAGTATAACTGCATGGAATTGCCAAATAGTACTGTGACACCTATCTTATTGTATAGAAGGAATTACAGCTGAAATTGCAGAGGCGTAGTATCCATTAGGGAGAGGAATACTGGTGAATGTTGTTACATGATAAGCTAACAGTTGGCCTACCGCGCTGAACTCGGTGTTTGTTATGTATTGTGTTTCAGTGTGGAAATAGATTATAAATTAGTTCTGAAGTAGGAGGTACAACCTTCTTGTTTCAGGGACCGTGGTCCTAACTTATTGAAGCAGCACCTGGTCTGAGTTTTGCTAAATCCAGAGGCTGATAGCATACCCCTTGGTCCAGATAGCGACCAGTGTGGTGTCTCAAGAATACGGTGAAGCAAGCGAGCAGAGGAGACTGTTTCCTGTCGCCCTCACAGAAGATAAGATTCTGTGGCCACAGCAGCTCAATCTTATGTACCCCTCTCAAAAATTGACAGTATATTAAATAAAGAGGGACAATTAATTGTTTCAAATGACAGGAACTGTGAACTTTTCCCAATACTATTTCCTCCAGAAGCAAACACTTGAAGT
The DNA here is from genome assembly GCA_024509875.1 of Oreohelix idahoensis. NCBI lineage: Eukaryota > Metazoa > Mollusca > Gastropoda > Stylommatophora > Oreohelicidae > Oreohelix > Oreohelix idahoensis. The sequence goes on from JAMPIV010004997.1 coordinate 97,707, forward strand.
CATGATGACAAACAACCACCTAGCTTGAAAAAGCCAGTATTACCTCATAGTACTACATCACAACTTACACGCATATGATAATAATAATAATATATGTCAATACAAAGATTCTATCTATAAATTGTGTACATATAACTTGTGATTACATTTGATTGTGATTCCTGGTTCACTTTGTAGTTGAATCAGGGTATCTAATATTTGAAGGAATTAATACATATATTTTTAAACGTTAAGACTTGACTCATTTAAGATAGACTTATAGAGTGTTATATGTATGTGAGTGTCACAGTGTTGTAAAGTGTTGTGGATTAAATTAAATTGTTTATCTGTCTGTTGTTGTTGTGACTTACACTTCATCATTATCATAACCCTAGACATTCAACGTAGTCATCACAATATTCCAGAATAATTCTGACTGAGGTCTAAATGTGGTAGCAAAGAAAGGTTATCTGTAAAACACTACACCTATTAGATACAGATACCTTCACAGCTGATCTCAGTCAGTACACTAAGTCCCCTATAAATATTTATATCATCCCACTTTACCACAGTATCTTACCAATATTTTTATCCCTACATGTTATTTTACCTGTTATCTTTATAAATGGAGGAATTTTAACGTTGCATCACTGTAATTTCACCACACCCATTAATGAAAGTCTATATCTTTCTGGTTGTCATTTTTTATTGTTGTTCTGCATGTTTCAGGGCCACACATAGGACAGCTTTAACAACTAAGTTGACGATTCTGATATTTGTGATGGACCTAATTTCTTAATATGTAAATATAGAGGGTGTTTTTAAATTATGTATGCACGTTTTTAAAATTTATATTTCATGAACAACAAACATATGTTTTATTTTCTTTATCACACTTTATAGCTAAGACATGACTAATAAATTTATTCACAGTAACATAAATTTAGTTTAAATGTTTAAAATACATGGGCGACAAATCTCATCAACGGATCTACCATTATTTTAGAATTGCCTTTCTTTCTTCAAAGCTTAATTGAGTATTCTCCGTAATTTTTCATGTATCTGAAGAATAAAACAACATTACTTCATCGTGAAAAAAAATTTCTAACTTTTAGCATTAACATGTGATAAAGAAAATTAAAATTGTATATATTGTTCATGAAAAATAAATTGTTAAAGTGAGTAAACATAATTTTAAAACACAATGTTATCACCCAACGTCTTTGTCATATTCTTATTTTGATATCATTAACTGTTCCTCCAACTTTATAATAGACACAGGACAAAGTTAATAACATAATAATTAGAAAACATTATGAAAAATAAGAGAATATAATGTGCAACCTTATAACATTACACCGAAGGAAGACACAAATAGAAATTTCAATGACTATCTACGACGGGATTTCTAGGAGGATTTTGTCCCTTATTCCAGCGGGGGCTTGACGGAGAATATTGTTAACTGCTAAACGTAAGGACCGAAACTACACAAAAAGAGAAGTGAGTAGAAATCGACATATTAAAAAAAAATAGGAACATAATATGGTGCCAGTTGCACAAACGATATAGTAAAAGAGACGCTGTAGCGCAGTGGTTAGTGCACTGGCTTTCTAGCTCGGTGGTCCTTGATTCGATCCCCAGTTGAGGTGGGGTGTTTTAGACCGCAAACGGCTCCGGGGTCGACTCACTCATGAATTGGGTACCAGAGCAACTCTAGGAAGATTAAGGCGGCCGGCGTGATGCTGACCACATCATCCCTAGTGTGCCGATGGTCAAGACAATATGGACCATATTCCCAATATGCCTTAATTGGCGTGTAACGAGATTCTTTACCTTTTTTTTAACCAACGGTTTAGAAACACGATACACGGTTAATAAAAATATGATTTACACTGGAAATTCAGTTTTATAAACGAACTGTACAGTAGAAACACGGTTAAAAAACGTGGTTTACCCTGAAATGTCAGTGTTACAAGTGAACGATACACAAGAAACACAATTAACTAATGTGGTTTACACTGAGAAGTTCGTCTTATACAAACGAAGAAAACACGAGAAACACGGTTAAATGAACGAAAACAAGAATCACTGTAGGAGGAAAACATGGTTTACACTGAAACGTAAGTCTTACAAACGTACAATACACAAGAAACATGGTTTTAAAAGCGTGGCTTACCAGTGTAGCTAAACGGGCAAGACACTCTAGAATTGCCACGTAAGCTAGTGAATTTATGACAAATTATGAATCACACACCAGTACTTCTGAATAACTTTGTGATCAATGCCCCGAAAGGAAAACAGGAAAAATTCTGTTTTAGGATTTGAACAGCAACAACAAATACATGTAATTATGGCAGTTGGAAATCATTATCTTTGGTAATTTACGAGGAAATGAGGCTTTTGTCGGAAAAATCACACAACAGCATTGAAATCCCACGAAAGTTACAAGTAGAGAAGTGAACTCAGACGCAGATCTCCGAGAAGGAAAGGGTTAGATTTAGGTTGGGTAGATACGTCCGCTCAAATTGAATTCTGGACTCTCAAATCTTCATAGTTGAAAAGACATCCAGCGGACTGACACACGCTTGTCAAAGCCACATAACCACATCCCAGAGCTCCGAAAAACAAAGCTGACCTGCCTGTGAGCAGATCTGCAAAAGTGATAAGCTCAGATATGTAATACTGTCTCTGAAGGGTTCACCCGAGAGAGTCATAACACATAACAAAAGTGTCTGCAGTGAAATGGCCTGAATTAGGTAAGTATCGTTACTTTGAAGAAACAAGATCCAGAGGTCACCCATTGCCAGAAATGATGAACAAAGACATTGACTCCTTATAATTTTCCAATATGCACAACTATTACGAGATGGCTGAATTACAAAAAAAAAAAAAAAAAACAAACAAAAAAAAAATTAGATCTGCTATTTTGAAGACGGGAAAGGAATTGGGCCTGAGCGGTAAGGAACTCATACAGTATGTCTCCGCGTAAATTGACACGCATCACGAGAAAAAGAAACTGCAAGCTGAAGCCGAAAGAGAAGCAAAGAGATTAGAAGCCGAAAGAGAGGCTTAGAGACTAGAACTAAAAGAAAAAGATGAAAGAGAGGCAAAGAGACACCCTTGGAGCATAGGATTGGTCTAGCGAGAAGGTGACTTACTTCACAGCTCTATTCTACTGCTTCCATCTAAGACTGTGCAGTTTACTACCTGACTTTCCTGTACCATCCCTACCACTAGTTCACCAATTCGCTTCTTCATGTCTGGGAAATTTATCTGTTTTTCTATAACATCCATCTTGCCACAACCTGATAAGTCAGATTTACAAATGAACGATACACCAGAAACACGGTTAAAATATGAATTGAACTGAAAAGTCAGTTTTACAAATTTACGATACGCTATGAGCAAGGTAAAAAAACATAGTTTACACTGAAAAGTCAGTTTTACGAATTAGCGATGCGATAGAAAAACGGTTTAAAAACACCATTTACATTGAAAGGTCAGTTTTGTAAGTGAACAAAGCACTAGAAAAACGGTTTAAAAAACATGATGTATACTGAAAAGTCAGTTTTTCAAAACAACACCATAAACACGGTAAAAACATGGTTTACACTAAACTTTATAAATGAATGATACCCTATGAACACAGTTAAATAAAATCATGATTGACACTGCCCTCCGATTTTCCACATCTAAAAACAATCGCAATACTTGCAACATTAATCCATCAAAAATGATAAATAGGAACATAAATAAACGTTCCAGAAAATTGCCCTGAAGATTCAATTACGGTAAGTGCGTTCTGCTCAAAGTAATATCTCAATTTCTCGTACGCCAGAATATTTTTAGCTATCAATTTGTTTACTTTACTAAATTTGAAAATTTTAACCACTCTTTTTTTTTACAGCTTTGTTTCTGTGAAGAGACATATGACAAATAACGATTGTTTGAATATTGATGGCCTTACGGACCATATTATATAAACATCAAGCAGGAAGCGCAGAGACATGGTAGTTCAGGAGATACGAGGAGCTGAGAATGATAAGAGGTTGCAAAAAGCAGTGCAGCAGGTCCAACAAGGCCAATGGACTACATGGGAAGGAGCCCTGCAGAGGTCCTTGACATGGAATGATATATGGCATATGGCACCTCTTAGGCTCAGCTTCGTTGTCAGATCACTCTATGACCTGCTGCCGTCGGCCACCAACCTTGTGAAATGGGGAAAGTCGGATGATGAGCAGTGCCCCCTGTGCCAGGGGAGGCAGACACTAGAACACGTGCTCTCAGCGTGTAAGGTGTCATTAGGGCAAGGGCGATAAACTTGGCGCCATAACAAAGTGCTAAATGAGCTTGCTACGACAATAGATCTGGCAAGGATGAAGGCGAATAGCAAACCCGGGCCGAGCACCGCAAATACTTACATTCTGAGAGCAGGAAAGTCAGCACACCCCAAACCGAATAAACCTGGTAGCAGTTTACCATCTCTTCTTGACTGTGCAAACGATTGGGAGATGGCGGTAGACCTACCTGGACGAGGGGCATATACAGAGAGTATCTGAAAATCGCGGAGACGGCCGGATATAGTTCTTCATTCTTCAGCAACGCTTCAGGCCATACTGATTGAACTGACCGTGCCATCTGAATCCAGATTAGACGAGCAACATTCGTTCAAAGCGGCCAAGTATAGTGATCTGGCCGCGGATCTGAGACACGATGGGTTCACTGCAAGGGTCATGGCTGTTGAAGTGGGCGCAAGAGGGCTTGTGGCTGCATCAGTGTATGATCTATTGAAACTGTTGCGGCTGAGGGGACAGTCCATAACAAGGGCACTGAAGAGGCTTAGTGAAACTGCCGAAAAGGCATCAGGCTGGCTGTGCAACAACCGCAATGGGCAATGGAGATCGTAACAATAAACGCTGCGGCACAGAAAACACCAGGAATTTTTTCTAATACGCTGAGTTTTGTGGTGGACTAGTGAACGGGCTGCCACTCAGGGGCGACAGGCGCTGTATACTATAAGGGGTGTCAGTATCAAAAGTCCAGTGGGGAACGCGCAGCGGCTAGACTCGTTGACTTCGTGATGGTGTCTCAGTGTTTGCAACGGAACGAACGGAATAATTTGTCTTCTCTTTGTTACTTTCACAATTGCCTCCACGGTTGGCGGAGTTGTGGATTTTAAAGTTGCTACCATAAGTGAAACGGGTTCATTTTCGATACAAGACAACAGGAAGCTGAGACGCTTGGGAGTCATGACCCAAGTGGGCCCGCCCCCCTTAGAGTGTAAAGGAGTATATAGGGCCGAAACACTTGTCGGACGGGGGGACTCCTTCTGATGATCAGATTGCTTCCTGCTGTATCGCTCTGTAAAGAGTTTCCTATCATCATTCTCAAACATTACCTGATCGCGTTAAAACACGCACTATTTATTTTAAAATCTGGCATATAGTTCCTTTCAAGGACAGGTCAAGTACTTGAAGAAATAATCACCTGCCGTGTATGGAAAGAAAACTTAACATGTTCCGATATTTCAACCCTGGTATATGTGATAGAGACTGTCATACGCGACGGCTAATTTCAGGTTGTTCAAGGGGCTGATATGACGTAAAACCAATTGCCACGTGTGAATGCTTGGTGCAGCCGTCCTGCAAAGAGGACAAGCGACAGTCGAGGCTCCATGATCTGTAATGATGATGATGATGATGATGATGATGATGATGATGATGATGATGATGATGATGATGATGATGATGATGATATGACAGAGACAATCAGAAGCTGTTTAGTAGTGATGAGTTCAGTATAGAGTTCCGCATTATGTAGCCGACAGACGCAAACTTTTAAATCACTGGTCATGATGAAAGCAATTAAAAGACACAATATTGTCTGGTACAATCGTAATAGTACTTTTTTCTTTTTTAAAAACAAGTGTAAGGTGATTTTTATGGATCGACAGATCAAAACTGTGGGAAGCGTGCCAACCAACGCTGTGGAGGTCGGAGTCGTGAAGTCGGTCGTTTTTCAGTGGAGTCGAAGCCGGTAAAACATGTCCGGACTCGGACTCCGAATTTTATGCCATATGACTAGTAAAATCTCTAGCTTGAGTCGGACTTCTAAAAGTTCAGGAGTCTGAAATTGTGTTGTCCGACTTCACAGCCCTGGTACCAACATTTGCCCATTTTCTATAGCACCAAAGCCAAGAAAAGCCAATCCATATTTTTCAAGTTAAGGGATTTGTTTTTTGCAATTCCTTTTCACTTGCACTAACTTTGTGATATCTTTATCTATTTTTTTGTTGTATTATTTTCAGAGTCTGTAAGTATTTTCTTAGTTTTGGTTTCAAATCACTAAACCAATGGGTCTTTATACTTGGACATGCGCCCTAATATAACCGACGGATCTTGTGTCTATGTTGAACAGGACGAGCGACGCTAAAATACCTATTTAAAAAAAAAAAAAACACTAATCTTGGTCTCTCCATCCACGATACTTGGGGGTATCGTAGCTGATGTTCTACCTTTCCTCCTATATCAGTATTGCTTGTTTGATCTCCTTTATTTCTGTAGCCATTTGTTTGAGATTTAGGTTTTTCTGTCTAATGTCTGCTTAAATGACAGTCGTCTGGTTGTGCGTTTTTTCACCTCTCAGAACGAGGTACTCTTTCTGAAAGACTTTATGTACGTTCCTGATTTCCTACAGAAAGGGCTATTGTCACTGTATCACGATATTTGCTTTTCGAGATCTTTCGCACATGTTCTGTTTGTATGCTGTCCTTTTTTGTTATAGTATTTCTGAGATCCTTCGGTATTCAGAGACTTGTGACAATTTGGGTCCTGAGCCGACTGTATTCGTTAGTAACTATTTTGCAGTGACAGGTTTACATTTTGGGGCCCTGAAGCTTGAACTCTTGGAGGGGCCCCTTTTTATAAAAAATATGGGGGCTGGGAGAATGTAAAGAAACGTATAATAGAGAAAACTTAACTCGGGGGCAGTGAAGCTCAAGCTTCATTTGCTTCATAGTAGATCCGCCTCTGTTATTTTGGTTGTCGCCTTAAGGAAGAAAGAAAACAAACTTGCAGCCTCAAGAAAATAAACAACATGTGTGACGTCACATAGTGATTACAAAGCAAAGGACAACACTACAGTGGACAATAGCTGACAGTATCCAAGCTATTATTATGACGCGATGTATTGGCTTTGACGTAGTCAAACTTAATTAAGACACGACTGATGAGATTACGTACAAAGATTACAAATCTTCTTCTTCTTCTTCCTCGTTCGCCCTGAAAAGGACGGTGGTTGCGTTGTGCCTGTTTACGCCTAAGCTGTGATATCTGCACCTTTCGGTCGACACATCCGACTTCAGCACGGCATTTTTTAGGGACCGGGTTTGCCTTCCCATTGCGATCCGCACTCGCTCAGCCAGACTGCACTGCTGCAGACTGTTTCCAGGACCACCACGTGGAGGTGGAGTGCGGTCTTGACCAGCTCTGGTTCGCTGGTCCTGATGCAAGCAGTAACAGCTATGGGTCGCTGACTGCATTCACTATTGCTGCATCTTGGGGTCCCTTACAAATCTATAAAGAGCGAGTCACCAATATGTAGAACTGCGCAAAAAAAAAAAAAAACGTTACCATTTTTAATAGCGTTTAGTGTTTACGAGACAAGGCCGCGGGAGGATTACCATAAACTTGTGATAACAATTCTTGCCAAGAATGAGAGGACCGGCTGAGCTAATGTTGAAAGCTTTCAAGTAAAGAAAGGCAGGAAGTAGAAACATTGTTAATTTTGTTTTTGTATGCTGCAGTCTTATCTGTTAATATCGAGTTCATAAATGCAGTAATGTGTCCACTAACCTGAGCAGGTACCGTGTTACGGGCACTATTATTTGAGTCATTCTATTCGTGTGTCCATCTGTGCAATATATACTGTCAACCAGACCACCAGGTCTTTTATATCTGGACTTGCGCCCTAATATAATCAACGGACATTGTGTCTAGGTTGATCGGGGCGCGCCTCGCTAAAACGGCGCAAAACTCCCATTTAAAAAAAAATGTGTGCAATACGCTGATATTCATAACGCCATCAAACAACAACAGCAAAACTTGTACACCTTCTTGATAAGGTGTTAAAGGTAAAGGTAATCATAAAGAAGATACTGCCGTAGGGTAGTAAAGTGTTAAAGACTTCACTATACTAGGTCCAGCATCGAGAGGTGAGGGTGACCAGTTCTCTTCCTCGCTGCATTTTTCTTCCCCTACCTTAAGAACAAAATCAGGTACCCATTTACAGCTTGGTAGACTCGAAAGAGGCGATATCGTGAATCTAACCTGGTACATTTACCGCGACAGATCTGGTCTCTAACCGCTCTGTCAATCGGGCGCTCTTGTAATAAGCAGTGTGGTTCTATTATGGCCTGGAGTGAAGCTGTGGACGAGCTCTCAACTCTGTCGTGAAATATTCTAATCCACATATATAAATTATCAGGTAAATATAAAGCCTAACAAATAAATTCTAATAAAGAAAAGAGCAATGGTAAAATAACAGTGCTGTCACAGAGAATGTACTCGAAATCCCCCTTTGTTTTATGCTTCGTCTGCAAATTGTAACGTTTCCACGTTAAATATAAGCCACTGCATAAATACAAGCGTTTCCACAACACATTAAAACGGGTATTGCATTTCTAAGAAAAACATTGAGAGGCAGACTGCGTAATGACCTAAATTAATCCTAACATTAATTATATTACGTTACCAAAACGAACGAACAGATGGACTAAAGGATAGAAAGAAGGGAGGGCTGGAAATCAGGAACGCATGCAAAATTGAACACGCGTCTCGCTATTAATGCCACCCCAACAAGCGTAACGCGATACACAATTACTACTATCACGCGTGTAAGGCCACATGCACTAACTTTTTTTCAGACGGACAGTGATAAAAACACTAACCTTCCCAGAGTTAGGTTTTTAAATCCTGAAAAACTCTTATTAGAAAAGATGACAATAGATGGGTTTACGTTTGAAAAACATTACAGTACCCAGACAGCACATCTTCGAAACAGGAGGTAGAAGAAATTGCATATTTTGAACGCAGCCACTTAGCTCTTTTAAATTTGTATATTTGGGTTCCTTAGGGCTTGCTGACAAAGAATATGTAAAACGTTACGCAAATAGTCTAGGAATTAACAAGTTATAACCAAAATATAATAGTGGGGATGCCTGACAGCATGAAATCATTTCTGCTCATAAAATTTTTTTATAACGTGTTTGAAAAAAACCTTGCGTACGGAAATAGCCTACCATGTAAACTCCAAATTGATTGGAGCGCAACAAATATAAGACTAAACACGATTGGTCGGACTATAAATACTATCTTTGGTTGTTAGGGGAGACGTAGGAAGGTAAATTTTTTCAAACACTTGTCGAAACGTGGCTCCATTGGCCAGACTCGCTGATATAATCACTTAGGAGCGTTAGTTCGAGACCACTAGTTCAAATAAGCTTGATAAAGCAACAGTGCGTTGAAGCCAGCTCATATTTTTGCTAAATAAAAGCCTGGAACATAAGCAGATGGGAATTTGTGCCAGTATTTGTGCCAGAATTCATTGCTAGTCAACGTATCTGTGTTTATTCTATGAATTGTGGTAAGCTTGAAACATTCAGTATCTTTTAATGAAAATTGAATGTGAATTGTTAATTTATGCCTGTATATATGTGTAGTTCAGTAGCAAACATGATGTAAAGCCTATAATGCTCCAGCCTGAACAGAAGGTGTCGGAGGAAAGTAAAACGGCATGGAATGGCCAAACAGTACACTGACACCTAGATGATTGACTAGAAAGAAATAATGCTGGAATTGCAGAGGCGTAGTAACCATTAAGGAGGTTAATACTGGTATAAAGTATTTCAGATGAAGCTGACAGTTGGCCTAACGCTCTGAACTCAATGTTTGTGGTGTATTGTGCTCAGTGTAGAACTAGAGTATCAATTAGTTATGAAGTAGAAGGTACATCCTTCTTGTTTTCAGGGACCGTGGTCTTGATGGTATTGAGCAGCACCTGGTCAGAGCTTTGCTGAATCCAGAGTCGGACAGCATACTCCTTGGTCCCTTTAGCTATCAGTGAGGTGTCTCCAGAGCCCAGGGGAGAAATCGAGCAGAGGAGTCTTTTCCTGCCGCCATCACGCAAGATAAGCTGATGTGGCCAGCTGAGCTCAAAATTATGTACCCCCATCTTAAAATAACATTGTAACATAAAAATTAAGAGGGGAAGTAAATTGTTTTAATATCAGGAACTGAGAACATCTCCAATACTAGTTCCAATAAAGACAAACTATTGAAGTCATGATGACAAATACCAACAGAGCTTGAACAAAAAAAAACCAGTATTACCTCATATTACTACTACACAACTGACACACATAGGATACTTTTAATAATATATGTCACTACAATATTCATATTGAGAAATTCTGTACATATAACTTGTAATTAAAATTGATTGTGATTCCTGGTTCCCTTTGTATTTGAATCAGGACACATATTCATTCATGACAGCAATGAATACATATTGTTATTTGAAAAGTTATCAGTGACTCCTTTAAGATATCCTTGTAGAGTGTTTTATGTATGTGAGTGTCACAGTGTTGTCAAGTGTGTGGTGGAATAAATTAAATTGTTTATCTGTCTGTTGTTGTTATGACTTACACTTCATCATACACATACCCTAGACATATAACGTAGTCATCACACTATTCCAGAATAATTCTGACTGAGATATATATATATGTGGCAGCAAGTAAGGTTATCTATAATACACTACTCTTATTAGATATAGATACCTTCACAGCTGATCTCAGTCAGTACACTAAGTCCCCTATAAATATTTATAACATCCCACTTCACCACATATATTGGGGTCTCGCTCTTGGGATTTTGAATCTTTCCCTATTAAAAATATTGGGGGTAATTCACTTCAGGGAATATAAGAATTAAAAAGGTATCCTTGGGTGGAATTAAATAAGGTTGAGCTCACGGTGCCTGTGTTGTCCATTAGATATATATTTAGAGATTTAATTGTTGGTTAGACATTGTATAAATTTACCTGATAGACAATGGCGGACCTAGCCAAATTTCGATCTGCTGCTGTTCAGACTGCAAAAGAGTTAGGATTAGATGGATTAGATGGCAAGTTAAGTTATGGTTGCCTATGTCACCACGGAATGTGACAAATTTATTGAACGCGAAGAAAGAAGGTTTGAAGCCGAAAGAAAGTTAGAGGCTGAAAGGGAAATTAAGAAGTTACAATTTGAGGCTGAGGCTGAGACTAAGAGGTTGCAGATTGAGGCTGAGGCTAAGAAATTGGAGGCAGAAAGAGAAGACAAAAGATTAGCTGCAGAAAGGGAAGCAGAAGAAAGAAGATTGACTGCAGAAAGGGAAGAGAAGAAATTAGCTGCAGAAAGGGAAGCAGAAGAAAGAAGATTGACTGCAGAAAGGGAAGCAGAAGATAAAAGATTACAAAGGGAACATGAGTTACGACTAAGGGAGTTTGAGTTTCAAGGCCATGCTCCTGAAAATGGAGCCAGTCCCTTTGCCTCTGATGCCACTGCTAGCCAAGGAGCCTCAACCTCAGCTATGAATTTTCATTTAGATCATTTTGTTGAGAAAGACGATGATATAGAGAGCTATCTAAATAGGTATGAACTATTAGCTACCACGTATGGGTTAGAGAGAGAAAGGTGGAGCTTAAAGTTATCTCAAGGACTTCGTGGGGCAGCTTATGAAGTTTTTGCAAAAATGAGCAGAGGTGATCAGGAAAATTATGACATGCTAAAGCAGGCTCTTTTGTTAAGGTATGAAAAGAATGCAGAATTTTATAGGAAAAAATTTAGGAATGCTAAACTACTGTCAGGTGAAACCTATCACCAGTTCTCTGCACGAATAGAGACATACTTGGAGAAATGGACTTCTCTGGGGAAAACCCAAGATCTTAAGGAAATGGTCCTTATAGAGCAGCTAAGAGAGTCCATGGCTCCAGACCTGAGAAAGTTTCTCATGGAACAAGGTGCAGAGAGGCTGGGTGAGTTGCTAAATGTTGCTGAAAGGTATCAAGCAGCTCAAGCAGAGGTAACAGGTAATAAAAAGAAACAAGTGGACAACTTTAGGGCACCACAGAACTTTAATCAATTTGATCCTAGAGATCAAAACAAAAGTAAGCACCAATTTGATAGGCCACGGTATGAAAATAAAAATAAATTCCCACAATTCGATGAAAGGAAATATAATGAAAGAAAATCTTTCAACCAAGGAAAAAGGTGGTGTAAGAATTGTCAGATGGACAATCATGACACTGACCGTTGCAGAAGGAAACCTGTGTATATGGCAATCCTTCAGGTCAGGTCGACCTCAAGACAGGAGGAGGATATTATGTTGGATACTGTCACGTAGGGTTTATATTCATTTAATTTCCTACATCTTCTTCCTATTCGTTCACCCAAATTCTCTCTTTTATTATCTCTGTATTTCATTTTTCCTGTATATTTTTCATCCATTCGTTTTGCGAATATTATTTTCATATAATTCGCAAACTTTACCTGTTTCTTTCTCAAAACTGAGAATCGCGCTAGGACGATATTACGTAGATGTCAGGGCTGCAGGGCGTCAGAAGGCGTGATAAGTCGGTTCGCTGAACATAGGACGTAGCAAATCGTCTACATTCTCACCGAGCGCGCGAGCTTCTTCTCGGCATTAGTCCCGGTGAGGTGTGATACTTTACATCTGCACCGGTCAGTATCCAGACATTTGTCTGGAAAATCCCAAACTGACACGGCGCTCACTTGGGCCATGGTCAGCTGTAGTGTGAAAACTGCCCTGCAATGGAGTCAGGCTGTCTGGGATTTGAAACTGACACGCGTACATCGTGGTCAGTAGGTGACAGTTACGACACGCGTTAAGCGGACGTAAATGTTGGGAGTAGGGGAGATAATTTCGCTTGGCGAAATAAGTTTGGGCCCTTTGTCTGATTTTAAGATATTGGCCAAGTTTGAAACTTTAATTTCATTCTCGCTCATAGACTCACAGTGATAGGTTGCTCGTAAACAGAATAGCTGTTAGCGAAGATCTCAGTTTGTTTCGGCAATTTGTCGAACTTCTAGACTTCCAGAAATATTTTCAGCATTTTTATTCTTAAGTTGTGCGACTACCTGTAATTCTGTGGTTGAGGTAATTAATATGATAGATATATAGATTTTGTGAGTGTTAAAGTGTTAAATCGCTTAATTCATTTTAATCTATTTCTTTAGCGCAGAAGAGAAATAAAGTGGTAGGCTATTATATTTTCTAGGGAAGCATTCAGTGGAAAGCAGACTAAAAATTTAATTTCTAGCTTATAACGGCAATTGTAGCTATTTATAAATTTAATTTAACTGCTAATACTCAGTCGAGTGTATTTTTCTAAACTAACGTATAAACTCTAGAATCGAGCCTCATGAATGGTGACGGAATACGCACGTGTTCCTAATTCATTAGGATTGCTGATTTTTAATTATAACTTACGTCACGGGAAGTTTAAATGATAAGCAAAGCTCTCTGCTTGCAAGTTTAAATGTAAGTCATAACCAGTACAGATTCTGTTTATTATATTATATGTGTTATTTTTCCTCCACACAGTGAAAGTTTTGGGGTGACCCTAACTTTACCAGCACCTAGTAGTAGTTTCCATACTTGTGAAGAAATAGACAGTCCTTATTTTGAACCACGTGGGTTTTCTCAAGTAACACTGATCTGACGGTGCAAGTTAGACAGAAATACTAATATCCCAATAACGGGTTTTCAAAGACTGTAATGATAAATACTGGACCTTGGAGCCAGATCTTAATTTCTTCTAGAAAACTCTACGTAATCTTTCTGCCTGGTGGCGCGAAATACTTCAAGTATTAACAATCATTTCCCGACTATCTATATATATTATTTGTGGACAAATCTGTGGTGTGACTAAAGTGAATCCTATACTGAGGGAAGGCACCGACCTGACATTCATCATTTCTAGAAACCTACGCTATTGACACTGTGCTCTGCTAACTCCCGCGCCTGGAATAATTGTTAGGTGACTTAATCAGACATTTGAACAAATTTGCACACCCAAGTAGTCGTTCCCGGAGACTCCGAGTTAAATACGTCTTTTGGAACTGGGGACTTCTTGGCAGAAGACTGCATTTTTTTTGAGTCTGTGTAAAGATCTAAAATCAGTGTGTTCCAAGAGGCAGCGAGCAAAGTCGTGAGTACCTGAATGAGAAGCCATGGCGGAATGAATGAGTGTACGCTGGTCTGAGTGATATTTTCACTATTATATCTTTGACACCCTGTTGCTGTCCTAATTTTTTTTTTTCCAATCTGCATAATTTGTTGCTAAGGCTAGAGTTCTTGTGTTTTTTTGTCTTAGGTTAAATCAGATTTTTTTTTTTTCAAAAAACTCTGTGCATATAATTACGAGATAAAACAAAGAAAACTCTTAGAATCAAACCCTATGTGTCGGTGACTCTGGCGCCATCATCTGTTCTCTTAACGGGGCCGGGCTAAACCTAGAGTTAACACTATAACGGGGCTATCATCCTTGCAACATTTCCTTGAATTTTTATGACTATGTGTATATGTATTTTCCTTGATGTACTTTCTTTGATGTTGTGAGCCGATTTTTCCTGATATTAAAATCGCTCTTTAACTAATAATCGTGTTTGGTCAGCTCGTTCTAGATAATATATATATCATTGTTATAGTTTTCCCACGTCTGTGTGTTTACCTGTCGTCACGTGTATGTGCGTGCCTGTGAGTGATAGAAATATACGTAATATGTATATTGGTGTAGTCTGTCTGACGCTGTAACAACTGTTGTAGAAGATAGGTGAGAGAGAGAAGAATTCTTTTCGCTTTCAGAGACAGCCACTATATCAAAACCTATCATCTCACGTGTGTGGAAATTCTATTAACTTTCACTAACTCTCACTGAGTCTATCACCTATTCAAACCTATTCAGAAGGGACCAAACCTAGTCTTAATTCTCCTATCGGAAATCTACGACAAATGAGGGCTCGTTTCCGGTCTTTGAACTTAGAATAGGAAGACGAGTACGACAAACGTGGACTCGTCTATCTGGATTTTGAACTTAAGATTCTGTATTCTGATATAGAGTAAGAGTGTGATGTCTTGTGACTGTGTATCTTTTAAAAATAATTACCCCCTAGACTAGCGATCTGTTTACGGGCGTGCTGACCACACAAACTAATAACTTTTTTTTTTCCCACAGCATCTTTGAATAATATACATTTTGGTTACAGGTTGATTTTGTCGGGATATATGTTAACTGCTGAATGTAATACTAAATGCTGGTAAAGTGGTGAGTGTATAACATTCACTGGGTACTGAGGCAGAACGGCGTTTGAACTAAGTTAAGGAGTGTGTTTCGGACTTTTTTGTCCAGATTAATTCCCTCCCTTACCCGATCTGACTTCAGGGGCGAACTTATAGTGGATTTTTAAAAATTAAGGGATTATTTTTCTCTTTAATTTTTGCAATATTCTTTTGCTTTTCCACTGTAGCAACTTAATTTTCAGTTGTAATCTTAACTACCATTTATTTGGCGTAGTCGTGTTTTGCATTGAGTGCTTTATTGCCGATAATAGCAGCGATAGTTAGATTTTATTTTGGAGGAGGTATCCCAGGGTTAAGGATATCATCTTTTGATTTTTGGAATTTTTTTTTCTCGTAAGTGGTAGGAACCAGGTTATTCTTTTTCCTATTTTCTATCTCCACGTGTCTCAGTCACTGACATAATATGGCCGAGAGGGCAAAGCTTAGACAACTTCTCAGGGACGAAGCGAGAGAGGAGGGACTGGAAGGAGAAGAAGCGAAAGCATTTGTCAGAGACGAACTTGAGAGATATGATGCGGAGAGGAAAGCAGCGGAAGCTAAGGAAAAAGCAGCCGCAGATTTACAGCAGAAGAAGATGGATGAGGAAATGGAAATCCGCAGGATGCAGCAGGAGGAACGTGAGAAGGAGAGACAGCACGAGAAGGAGAGGGAGGAGAGACAGCAGGAGAAGGAGAGGGAGGGAGGAGAGACAGCTTGAGGAAAAAGAGAAACAGAGACAGCATGAGCTGGCGCTTAAGACTCTAGAGTTCCAAAGCCGTGGTGCTGCCTCTACCTCCAGCAATGGAGAGTCTTCTCCTCATTCTTCCTTAACTGACCCTGCTAACACTCAATCTCTTCACCTCACTGCTATGTCTTTTCCGCTAGAATCTTTCCCTTGTCCAAATGAGAAGATTGACACTTGGCTAGAAAAATTTGAGAAAATTGCAACTCTGTACGGTTTAGAGAGGTCGCGTTGGAATATGAAACTTTCCCAGGCCCTAAAAGGTTCTGCTTATGATGTTTATTCTAAGCTGGAAAGTAGCCAACAAGACGACTACGATGTGTTGAAGAAAGCGTTACTGGAGCGCTTTGAAATGAACGCTCGCAAGTTTTTGCAACTGTTTCGCAACAGCCGGAAAGAGAATTCTGAAACTTTTCACCAGTTCTCATCGCGTCTTAAGGGATATCTAACAAAGTGCCTTGAGCTTTCGCAGCTCCCCTCTACCTATGAAGGTCTTGAGGAACTTGTTCTAACTGAACAAATAAAGAACACTTTGTCTGCTGATACCCGGAGATTTCTCGCTGAGCAGGGGGCAGAAAAACTTGAAGACATTTTGGAAAAGTCTGAGCGTTATCACAATGCGCTGGCTGAACTACCGGCCACAAAGCGGAAACCGACAGAGGAGCATTTTCGAAAACATAACCTAGAGCAATCTTCTCAGGCTTCTAACCAAAACAACCACAGAGAAACTGGACCTCAAAACCCCCCTCCTGAAAAATCCAAGTTCTACAAGAACAAGTACCCCAACCACCCCAAACAGTCTGATCAACCCGACCGCCCTACATGGCAGCGTAGCCAGAAAGGACAAGGTGGCAAAGGGAGAACCCCTGAGCACGGGACATATGATCAGACCGAGCACACCGAGCCTAAACGCATCGGATGCTTATTAACAGTCTCGCAAGGCGGAATTATTGACAGTGATTCCCAACCTCTTGGGGATAGACCCTCAACGCGAGGTATTGTTATTTTGAACGGTTCTCAAACTTCTTGCTTATTTGACACGGGGCTTTCTTACGATTGCATTGTTGCCAGAAACCTGGTTAAACCCGGTCAAGAGACAGGAGAGACCGTCAAACTTTGTGGAGTTCGTAAGAGTGATGCACCTACAGCGCTTCCCATCGCATTGGTGGAGATACACTCTGACTTTGTCAGAGGTGTGATCAAAGCGGCTGTTATGGATGATCCCATCTACCCAGTCATACTTGGCGGGAGATACGTGTGTATTGGGAAACCGGAAGAGCCGATTGTGGCAGCAGTAACTACAAGAGGGCAAACCAAGAAGGAACGGGAGCCTGCGCCAAATTTGTTACCTATGGAACTTAAAGAAGCGCAATACAAGGACCCTACTTTGGCACCCTGCTTTAGGAAACTGCCCATGGCTAAGGAACCCAAACAGCACGGGGACATTTTTTCTGAGGATGGCGTACTTTATCGGAGAACGGGCA
Organism: Oreohelix idahoensis; assembly: GCA_024509875.1. Classification (NCBI taxonomy): domain Eukaryota; kingdom Metazoa; phylum Mollusca; class Gastropoda; order Stylommatophora; family Oreohelicidae; genus Oreohelix; species Oreohelix idahoensis. The sequence continues at coordinate 115,313 of JAMPIV010004997.1, forward strand.
AGCCTGACCAAGGTTACAACCAGCTCCTAGTACCGAAACAGTACAGAAGCCAAATCCTAGAAATGGGGCACTCTCTTCCCTTTAGCGGACATATGGGACAGAACGCCACAAACCAACGTATAACCACTCATTATTGGTGGCCAGGAGTGAATACTGATATCATCAGATATGTCAAATCCTGTGCCCAGTGCCAACGTGTGCCACCCAAGCAACGGGCACCCCCAGTCCACATGGGTGAAATGCCAATAATGGGAACACCATTCGAACGGGTTGTGATCGACATTTTAGGGCCTTTCGAAAGGACTAAAAGAAGGAACAGGTTCATCCTGACCTTAGTCGATACATGCACTTTATGGGCAGAAGCTATCCCGCTAACATGCGCAGATGCCAAGCATGTCGCAGAAGCCCTCGTGCAGATTTTCACTCGGTTGGGATTCCCTCAGCAAGTGTTGACGGATAATGGATCTCCATACCGAAACCTGTTGATGGATGAGATCGTTAAGATCTTGAGGACCCAGCACATCCACACTAAGCCATATACTCCGGCCGGAAATGGGCTCGTGGAACGTGCTAATGGAAACCTCACCATGATGCTAAGTAAGCTGGCACAAGTGAAACCTGAAGATTGGGATCTCTGTATTCCTGCAGCATTATTTGGCTACAGAGAATCTCCTCATACTTCCACAGGATTTCCGCCAGCTACACTCTTATTCGGCAGACCCATTAAGGGCCCGCTTGAAGCCTTACTTCAGTCTCTGACAGACGAGAAGGCTGATGAGACAGTTGTCTCAGCCAGTAAATATGTGTCGGTTTTAAAGGAACGGTTGAAACTAGGGTGGGACCTAGCAACGACTAACTTTAAGCGAGCACGCACCAAGCACGCTAACCGATACAGGAAAGTCGCGGAAGAGAGAGAACTGGAAGCAGGAGAGAAAGTTTTGGTGTTGCTCCCTACCGAGAACAACCAACTGAAGATCGGATGGCAAGGGCCGTTTACCGTCCTGAAAAAGATTTCTAAGGCTAACTACCAGATCTCTATTGAAGGAAAGGAGAAGGTTTTCCATTTAAATCTCTTAAAGAGATACTTGGAAAAACCAGTGCCAACCTCCGACCATCTCCTGACGATCGCCAAAACTGACGAAGATGACGATAGTGGCAGGGATATTCCACCGCTATCACAGGAAATCTTTCAAAAATGTCAGCAGCGGCGACGCTCTTTCAAGCGCGCATATGAGACATTCCAGGGGAAGGAAACTTTGAGGAGTGGACTTGAGTAGGAATTGGACAGAGATGGAGGGGGGAAGATGAGAGGGAAGAGGACAGACACCCCGAAGCTACGGTTATAGGAAATTAAACTCCATAACGTAGACATGGAGTGCTTCCATATCTTAAAGGGGGGAGGCTCTGTCACGTAGGGTTTATATTCATTTAATTTCCTACATCTTCTTCCTATTCGTTCACCCAAATTCTCTCTTTTATTATCTCTGTATTTCATTTTTTCCTGTATATTTTTCATCCATTCGTTTTGCGAATATTATTTTCATATAATTCGCAAACTTTACCTGTTTCTTTCTCAAAACTGAGAATCGCGCTAGGACGATATTACGTAGATGTCAGGGCTGCAGGGCGTCAGAAGGCGTGATAAGTCGGTTCGCTGAACATAGGACGTAGCAAATCGTCTACATTCTCACCGAGCGCGCGAGCTTCTTCTCGGCATTAGTCCCGGTGAGGTGTGATACTTTACATCTGCACCGGTCAGTATCCAGACATTTGTCTGGAAAATCCCAAACTGACACGGCGCTCACTTGGGCCATGGTCAGCTGTAGTGTGAAAACTGCCCTGCAATGGAGTCAGGCTGTCTGGGATTTGAAACTGACACGCGTACATCGTGGTCAGTAGGTGACAGTTACGACACGCGTTAAGCGGACGTAAATGTTGGGAGTAGGGGAGATAATTTCGCTTGGCGAAATAAGTTTGGGCCCTTTGTCTGATTTTAAGATATTGGCCAAGTTTGAAACTTTAATTTCATTCTCGCTCATAGACTCACAGTGATAGGTTGCTCGTAAACAGAATAGCTGTTAGCGAAGATCTCAGTTTGTTTCGGCAATTTGTCGAACTTCTAGACTTCCAGAAATATTTTCAGCATTTTTATTCTTAAGTTGTGCGACTACCTGTAATTCTGTGGTTGAGGTAATTAATATGATAGATATATAGATTTTGTGAGTGTTAAAGTGTTAAATCGCTTAATTCATTTTAATCTATTTCTTTAGCGCAGAAGAGAAATAAAGTGGTAGGCTATTATATTTTCTAGGGAAGCATTCAGTGGAAAGCAGACTAAAAATTTAATTTCTAGCTTATAACGGCAATTGTAGCTATTTAGAAATTTAATTTAACTGCTAATACTCAGTCGAGTGTATTTTTCTAAACTAACGTATAAACTCTAGAATCGAGCCTCATGAATGGTAACGGAATACGCACGTGTTCCTAATTCATTAGGATTGCTGATTTTTAATTATAACTTACGTCACGGGAAGTTTAAATGATAAGCAAAGCTCTCTGCTTGCAAGTTTAAATGTAAGTCATAACCAGTACAGATTCTGTTTATTATATTATATGTGTTATTTTTCCTTCACACAGTGAAAGTTTTGGGGTGACCCTAACTTTACCAGCACCTAGTAGTAGTTTCCATACTTGTGAAGAAATAGACAGTCCTTATTTTGAACCACGTGGGTTTTCTCAAGTAACACTGATCTGACGGTGCAAGTTAGACAGAAATACTAATATCCCAATAACGGGTTTTCAAAGACTGTAATGATAAATACTGGACCTTGGAGCTAGATCTAAAATTTCTTCTAGAAAAACTCTACGTAATCTTTCTGCCTGGTGGCGCGAAATACTTCAAGTATTAACTAACATTTCCCGACTATCTATATATATTATTTGTGGACAAATCTGTGGTGTGACTAAAGTGAATCCTATACTGAGGGAAGGCACCGACCTGACATTCATCATTTCTAGAAACCTACGCCATTGACACTGTGCTCTGCTAACTCCCGCGCCTGGAATAATTGTTAGGTGACTTAATCAGACATTTGAACAAATTTGCACACCCAAGTAGTCGTTCCCGGAGACTCCGAGTTAAATACGTCTTTTGGAACTGGGGACTTCTTGGCAGAAGACTGCATTTTTTTTTGAGTCTGTGTAAAGATCTAAAATCAGTGTGTTCCAAGAGGCAGCGAGCAAAGTCGTGAGTACCTGAATGAGAAGCCATGGCGGAATGAATGAGTGTACGCTGGTCTGAGTGATATTTTCACTATTATATCTTTGACACCCTGTTGCTGTCCTAATTTTCTTTCCTATCTGCATAATTTGTTGCTAAGGCTAGAGTTCTTGTGTTTTTTTTTGTCTTAGGTTAAATCAGATTTTTTTTTTCAAAAAACTCTGTGCATATAATTACGAGATAAAACAAAGAAAACTCTTAGAATCAAACCCTATGTATCGGTGACTCTGGCGCCATCATCTGTTCTCTTAACGGGGCTGGGCTAAACCTAGAGTTAACACTATAACGGGGCTATCATCCTTGCAACATTTCCTGGAATTTTTATGACTATGTGTATATGTATTTTCCTTGATGTACTTTCTTTGATGTTGTGAGCCGATTTTTCCTGATATTAAAATCGCTCTTGAACTAAATAATCGTGTTTGGTCAGCTCGTTCTAGATAATATATATATCATTGTTATAGTTTTCCCACGTCTGTGTGTTTACCTGTCGTCACGTGTATGTGCGTGCCTGTGAGTGATAGAAATATACGTAATATGTATATTGGTGTAGTCTGTCTGACGCTGTAACAACTGTTGTAGAAGATAGGTGAGAGAGAGAAGAATTCTTTTCGCTTTCAGAGACAGCCGCTATATCAAAACCTATCATCTCACGTGTGTGGAAATTCTATTAACTTTCACTAACTCTCACGGAGTCTATCACCTATTCAAACCTATTCAGAAGGGACCAAACCTAGTCTTAATTCTCCTATCGGAAATCTACGACAGATAAGATATAGGGCAGACTTAATAAGGAGCCTACATGTGAAACCAGATGGGGACCATGAGAAAATAGGTACCATCATTCAAAAGGGGCTCACAATTATTATTGGCCCAAAGCAAGATGGGACATTGAGAATTTTGTAGAAAGGTGTAGCATAGCACATGAGGGAACACCCACAAGTGGGAATATTGATCAGGACCTAGACATGCCACGGGGCAAAATTAGGCCTGACAATAAAAAGAGATATAGATTTGATAAAGTGGACCAAATGGAATGGGAAGCCCCTTTTCACGGACAAGCTTCACTTAACTGTTTTACAATGACCACTATGCGGAGAGTGCAAAAGGATGTCTTACCCCAGGATAAGCCGAAAATCCCTCAATCGGACTTAAACAAACTGGAGGAAGAGGATGTAGAGAGGAAATCTCTCATCAAGAATTTTAAGTGGGGAGACAGCCCCAAGAAAAGAATTGGTAGCGGTCGTTTTGTGCATGATAATTCTGGGAGGAAAAATCATCAAAGTGGAAGAGACCATACCGGTGCATGGACAAATGGGTCCACACAATTAAAGGTCCATATGTAGCTTTGTTAAGAACGTGGACTGATGAAAAGGCAGAGGAAAACATTACATCTTCATACCAATATGTGAATGAGCTGACCACTCTTTTAAAAACTGGCTGGAAACTTGCCAATGAAAATTTGAAACAAGCCAGGAAGAAACATGCTGCCTATTATAACAGGAAGGCGAAAGACAGAAATTTGGCTGTGGGAGAGAAAGTACTGCTTCTTTTGCCCGGGAGTCAGAATAAGTTACAAATTGGATGGCAGGGTTCATATACAGTTTTAGAGAAGGTATCTAGAACAAATTATAAGATAGATAAGAAGGGGCAAGAAAAAATCTATCATGTGAATCTCCTGAAGAAATATTTGGAAAGAGAACATCAGGAAGAGACACACTTGTTGACCTTGTCCATCGCCATGGAGATGAAAAAGGAACCACTTTCATCATTTGAATATCCATTACACCCCTGTGAGACAGCAGCACAGGTGAAAATCAGTACACATTTAACAAAAACTCAGAAAGAGAGAGTGCAACAGGTTCTAAATAATCATGCAGAGGTGTTAACAGACCGACCAGGGCATACAAACCTATTGGAATATGATATGAAACTGATAGACCCCACACCTGTCTGTATGAAACCATATTCGATTCCGTTTGCTAAGGAGAAAGCTTTGAAGGAAGAGATAGACTATCTATTGAAGGAGGGAATTATTTCACACAGTGAATCCTCATATAGTTCCGGTGTTGTACTCTTAAGGAAGCCCTCTGGAGAACATAGACTCTGTATAGATTACAGGAGACTGAATGCTATTACAGAAGGACAGGTGGATCCATTGCCGGATACAAATCAGCTGGTTGCCAGTTAAATAAGGCTAAATATTTCTCAAGGGTGGATCTGAGTAAAGGATACTATCAGATTCCAGTAAAGCCTGAGGTTAGACCATACCTAGCCTTTAGTACCTCAGAAGGACACTATGAGTTTAATAGATTGCCATTTGGATTGAAGAATGCGCCTAGTGTCTTCTCTAGAATGATGAGAAAATTGTTGGATGTAAACATTTCGGAGGAACGTAATGAATCCCTGAGTTGCCTCTTTGATTGAGGATATTCCGAATGTTTCATACAGGATAATAAGAAGATTATGGGATCCACTACGAAAACTCTGCTATCACCAGGTATATGTTATCTCCTCATAACGTACATTTTGAGGGAAATATAATGTTCTCTGGACATGTCATTGCGCAGACTCAGAGAAGAGAAATGGTGAATACGGGTTGCAAAGCAGCATTAAGACAAGCACTCACACTTGCGGCTGTTCAGTAACATAACCGAAATATATTATTGGTTGTAGAAGTCTGAGGCAGATTTCATGAGCAGTGCCTACTCTGAATGGACCCAACTACATAAAACCATGATAGCACCACAGCAGAGTAAAGTCAAGTTGACTTACATTTATCTATGTGTATATAGAATAAAGGACTGACATGGGATGTCTGTTTTAAGAGGGGAGGTGTCGTGAAATATTCTAATCCACATATATAAATTATCAGGTAAATATAAAGCCTAACAAATAAATTCTAATAAAGAAAAGAGCAATGGTAAAATAACAGTGCTGTCACAGAGAATGTACTCGAAATCCCCCTTTGTTTTATGCTTCGTCTGCAAATTGTAACGTTTCCACGTTAAATATAAGCCACTGCATAAATACAAGCGTTTCCACAACACATTAAAACGGGTATTGCATTTCTAAGAAAAACATTGAGAGGCAGACTGCGTAATGACCTAAATTAATCCTAACATTAATTATATTACGTTACCAAAACGAACGAACAGATGGACTAAAGGATAGAAAGAAGGGAGGGCTGGAAATCAGGAACGCATGCAAAATTGAACACGCGTCTCGCTATTAATGCCACCCCAACAAGCGTAACGCGATACACAATTACTACTATCACGCGTGTAAGGCCACATGCACTAACTTTTTTTCGGACGGACAGTGATAAAAACCCTAACCTTCCCAGAGTTAGGTTTTAAAATCCTGAAAAACGCTTATTAGAAAAGATGACAATAGATGGGTTTACGTTTGAAAACATTACAGTACCCAGACAGCACAACTTCGAAACAGGAGGTAGAAGAAATTGCATATTTTGAACGCAGCCACTTAGCTCTTTTAAATTTGTATATTTGGGTTCCTTAGGGCTTGCTGACAAAGAATATGTAAAACGTTACGCAAATAGTCTAGGAATTACCAAATTATAACCAAAATATAATAGTGGGGATGCCTGACAGCATGAAATCATTTCTGCTCATAAAATTTTTTTATAACGTGTTTGAAAAAAACCTTGCGTACGGAAATAGCCTACCATGTAAACTCCAAATTGATTGGAGCGCAACAAATATAAGACTAAACACGATTGGTCGGACTATAAATACTATCTTTGGTTGTTAGGGGAGACGTAGGAAGGTAAAATTTTTTCAAACACTTGTCGAAACGTGGCTCCATTGGCCAGACTCGCTGATATAATCACTTAGGAGCGTTAGTTCGAGACCACTAGTTCAAATAAGCTTGATAAAGCAACAGTGCGTTGAAGCCAGCTCATATTTTTGCTAAATAAAAGCCTGGAACATAAGCAGATGGGAATTTGTGCCAGTATTTGTGCCAGAATTCATTGCTAGTCAACGTATCTGTGTTTATTCTATGAATTGTGGTAAGCTTGAAACATTCAGTATCTTTTAATGAAAATTGAATGTGAATTGTTAATTTATGCCTGTATATATGTGTAGTTCAGTAGCAAACATGATGTAAAGCCTATAATGCTCCAGCCTGAACAGAAGGTGTCGGAGGAAAGTAAAACGGCATGGAATGGCCAAACAGTACACTGACACCTAGATGATTGACTAGAAAGAAATAATGCTGGAATTGCAGAGGCGTAGTAACCATTAAGGAGGTTAATACTGGTATAAAGTATTTCAGATGAAGCTGACAGTGGGCCTAACGCTCTGAACTCAATGTTTGTGGTGTATTGTGCTCAGTGTAGAACTAGAGTATCAATTAGTTATGAAGTAGAAGGTACATCCTTCTTGTTTTCAGGGACCGTGGTCTTGATGGTATTGAGCAGCACCTGGTCAGAGCTTTGCTGAATCCAGAGTCGGACAGCATACTCCTTGGTCCCTTTAGCTATCAGTGAGGTGTCTCCAGAGCCCAGGGGAGAAATCGAGCAGAGGAGTCTTTTCCTGCCGCCATCACGCAAGATAAGCTGATGTGGCCAGCTGAGCTCAAAATTATGTACCCCCATCTTAAAATAACATTGTAACATAAACTTAAGAGGGGAAGTAAATTGTTTTAATATCAGGAACTGAGAACATCTCCAATACTAGTTCCAATAAAGACAAACTATTGAAATCATGATGACAAATACCAACAGAGCTTGAACAAAACAAAACCAGTATTACCTCATATTACTACTACACAACTGACACACATAGGATACTTTTAATAATATATGTCACTACAATATTCATATTGAGAAATTCTGTACATATAACTTGTAATTAAAATTGATTGTGATTCCTGGTTCCCTTTGTATTTGAATCAGGACACATATTCATTCATGACAGCAATGAATACATATTGTTATTTGAAAAGTTATCAGTGACTCCTTTAAGATATCCTTGTAGAGTGTTTTATGTATGTGAGTGTCACAGTGTTGTCAAGTGTGGTGGAATAAATTAAATTGTTTATCTGTCTGTTGTTGTTATGACTTACACTTCATCATACACATACCCTAGACATACAACGTAGTCATCACACTATTCCAGAATAATTCTGACTGAGATATATATATATGTGGCAGCAAGTAAGGTTATCTATAATACACTACTCTTATTAGATATAGATACCTTCACAGCTGATCTCAGTCAGTACACTAAGTCCCCTATAAATATTTATAACATCCCACTTCACCACAAACTCCTTCTAACAAAATACTCATAAGGAGTGCGCAATATCATAATCATCATCAGCTGCCATCTCCACAACGAAGGTTGGCTGTAATGGATCTCCAACGTCTTCTGTCTCTTGTCTTGGTGGTGCACTCTGAAAGACTCTTTCCTGTCCATCTCTTGATGTTATCTTCCCACTTATAGCGCTGTCTTCTCCTTGTAAGTTTGCCGTCAACTCTCCCTTCTTATATGGTCTTCTGCAGGGTGTTATGCTTTTTTATGTGGCCAAAATATTTTAGCTGCCTAACTTTGATCTCCCTCATTAGTTCTCTTTTCATACCTAGATTTTCTAGGACCTCTTTATTTGTTTTTTTTCTCTTTCCGTGAGATGCGCCCCATTCTTCTATATATCCACATCTCAAGAGTCTCAATTCGTACATACTGTCTGGCAAAGGAAAAAAAAAAAAAAAAAAAAAAAACAACAAAGCGCCTGGCATATTCTGGCGGGACTGCTTTAACTAACAGGAGTGAGCAGATGATGAGTCTTTGGACCCTAAAGGCATAATTCTTCTTGTGGATCAAGCTTGAATGCATCTCAGCTAGGGGGCACCTCATCTAGGAGAAGGAAAACTGATTTCAAACTATCAGCTGCATGTAGGTAAGCTGTGGCCAGGAAACCCAATAGAATTTGAAATATTAAAATGTATCAAGAAAAGGAAATGCATGCAAAGTTTCAGCGCTCTTTAACGAAAAAAACGACAAAAAACAAAGGGATGTTGGGGGTCAAAGACCTCAGTCGGGTAATGCACCATGCAATGTTTATCTTAAATAAAAGTAGTTAGTAAAAGGGTAACCTTGAGTATGTGGCGAGGTAATAAGAGGTAGCTGAAAGTTCGACAAATATATCATTAAAAGCGTCTTTTATATTTGGACGTGTGCCCTAATATAACCGACTGACCTTGTGTCTAAGCTGAACGAGGCGCGCCTAGCTAACACGAGGCAGAACACCTTAAAAAATAGACAGGCGAAAAGAAATTAAAGCAACTACTTAAAATAAACACCACTGGATGAAAAGTGTGAAAAATCATTTATTCACTAATGCATTCACGCGAGGATTTAAAACAAAGAGCCACTCTTTCATCCTGGTTCTTAAACGCTAGGTAAGACATATAAAGAAGGTGCAGAATACCAAGTAATCCATCTAAAACATAACACTCTGGAACTGGATCTCCTAAACTTCTACTGCCCCAATGACATACCACTGAACATGACTAGCATAGATGTCCCCATTGGCAACTTCATAGCGGTGGGAGACTTCAACAGCCATTCCCAAAGCTGGGGATACAACCAGCTAGATAGAAGGGGCGAAGAGATAGAAAACTGGCAAGACGACAATAACCTAACCCTTCTAAACAACCCTAATGATCCTCCAACCTTTTACTCCAGAAGATGGCATAGCACCTCTACTCCAGACCTGGCATTCTGCACACCTGATTTGGCTGGGATAGTGGAAAGGGAAATAGGAGAACAACTCGGTGGAAGTGATCATCGTCCTGTATTCATCAAAATTAATAGAACAATTAATACAAGTCCAAGTCAGCCAAGATGGAATTATAAAAAAGCAAATTGGTCCATTTATCAACACAGAGCAAATCTGCTTACAAAAGATATTAAGGTACTAGACAGAGACATTAACAGAGTCATCTGGGATTTTAATAATGGAGTACTCAAGGCAGCAAAGGAGACAATACCGAGAGGAGCGAGGAAGAACTATGTACCATATTGGTCCAACACACTACAAAACCTACATGAAGATATGAATGAAGCAAGGCACACTGCAGAGGTACAACCATCCCAACAGAACCATATCATGCTACAAAAGGCAAAAGCAAAATTCATTAAAGGAAAGCTAGAAGCCCAGAAGAGAAGCTGGAGGGAAAAAACATATAAACTAAACCTTGAAAAGGAAGGGAGAAAGTTGTGGAAACTCACTAAACAATTGAATGACGATAACAATTCTCAACGACAAACCATTACACTAGACGATGCAGGGAAACTATATACCGGCAAACAAGCAGCAGACATATTTGCGGAATCCTACAGAAATGAAAGTAACATCTCCGTCAATTTACGCAGACAACGAGACATTCGTCAAGAAATAATCCACACTAGAACTAATGGAAACAGTCCGGACGTTATGTCCAAACCTTTCAATATGGACGAGTTAAAAACAGCCGTGTGGAAACTTAAAGACAGGAAATCACCAGGCCCGGATGGTATAACCAACGAAATGCTAAAACACCTAGGATATACAGCAATGAGCAAACTGTTGCAAATATACAACTACAGTTGGATGACAGGCAGTGTGCCACAGATATGGAGAGAGGCGCTCATGTGTCCCATCATAAAGAAAGGAAAGACAACAGGAAGGCCACCAGCTACAGACCAATAAGCCTAACAAGCTGTGTATGTAAGACAATGGAGAGGATGATCAACAGAAGATTGAAATGGTACTTGGAATCCGAGAAAATTTTAGTGCCAGAACAAGCAGGGTTTAGAGAGTGCAGCAGCACAGAAGACCAAATCACATACCTGTCACAGATCGTTGAAGATGCCTTCCAAGAAAAGAGAAAAGTCTTTACCCTATGGATAGATCTCCAAAAAGCTTTTGACAAAGTATGGAAAGACGGGTTAATAGTAAAACTGCAAAGGAACGGAATCAAGGGTAATATGAGAAAATGGATCCAGTCGTTCCTACACAATCGGAAAGCAAGAGTCACTATGGAAGGTCACAACAGCAAGAAAATCCTCCTAAAACATGGAGTTCCTCAAGGCTCAGTATTGTCTCCCACCCTGTTCCTTGTATTCATCAATGACCTCATCCACGATCTGCCACAAGGTGTGAGAGCTGCCCTATACGCTGACGACTTGGTGGTGTGGTGTGTAGAAGAACATCTAACTATCGCTAATAAGCGAATACAAAGGGCAGCAGACAACATAGCAGCATGGGCAGAGAAATGGATGGTGCAGATCAACGCTGAAAAATCATCAACAACACTTTTCACGCTCTCCAACAAAGACAAAGCAGGAGAGATACGACTTGGAAATATACATGTCCAAACAGATGAGGAACCGGTGTACTTGGGCATTACATTAGATAAGAGAATGACATGGAGGCACCACATCGAGAGAACAGAGGCTAAAGCGAGAAGAAAACTTTCCATACTGAGGAAAATAGCTGGATCAAGTTGGGGAGCTAACGAAACAACACTAAAGAAAGTGTATACAGGTGCAATAAGACCTATATTAGAGTACGGATCAGCAGCATGGTCTACAGCAGCCAAATCACACCTACAAGCCTTAGATAAAGTACAAAATCAAGCGCTTAGGTTGATCACGGGTGCCATGAAGACCACACCAATAAATGAAATGGAAAAAATCACAGGCATTCCACCTTTATTATACAGACGAGACACTAAGACCCTGATCCAAGCAGAAAAGTACAAGAACATGCCCGCACATCCAATGAAAACTAGATTTGGAGATTTAGCCAGTGGGAGGTTGAAGAGAAGCAGTTTTGTGCATCGGTCCAAAAAACTAATTAGAACATACAAGGATGAACTACCAGACATCACTAAGGAAATAACTCCCACACTCCTCCCAACCCCATGGGAACAACATCAAAATTTCAGTATTAAGACCTCCATAACTACCACCTGCCCCATGGGAGAGCTAAATACTCTCCAAAGGAAAATAGCAGCATGTGACATGATTGAAGAACTATACCCCAGAGAAGCATGGATCCAAGTATATACTGATGGATCTGCAACCAGAGCAGTGAAGAACGGAGGCGCAGGAGTTTATGTGGTCTATCCAGACAAAGAAAATGAATCCACCTGTTCACCTACTGGAATATTCTGTTCAAACTATGCTGCTGAAGTACAGGCCATAAGCATTGCTGCAGGAATAATAAATAACACAATAAGCCAATGTCAGCAGGTTGTATTCCTTACCGATGCAATGTCAGTTCTGCAAGCCCTCAACAGTGATAAACTGCCAGAATTAAACAAAGTCCTATGCGAAGTAAATATCAAAAGAAGGGTAGTGCTACAGTGGATACCATCACACTGTGGCATACCAGGAAATGAGAGAGCAGATATGTTAGCAAAAGAGGGAGCAACACAGGAACAAAAAGAACAAACAATCACATTCCAGGAAAAGAAGACCCTTATCAAGGCCATCAGGAAAATTGATCAACAAAGAGACAACTATCAATATCTTGATCGAGCAAAACAGGTGATCCTGTTCCGTATGAGAACAGGACACAACAGACTGAACAGTCACTTATACAGACTGAGATTGGTCCCATCACCCCTATGTACGTGTGGACAGGCAGCACAGACAGCCGAACACATCCTGCAAGACTGCCACATGCTTAGTCAATTGCGAACTGAACATTGGCCCACAGAGACGCACATCCACACAAAGCTGTTTGGGAGTCTTGAAGAACTTTCAACCACAGCAACATACATCCAGAAAACCGGACTTCTTGTGTAGACATTTCTAAACAACAGCGAACGAGAAGAAGAAGAAGAAACGCTAGGTAGCTGGCGAAGACTCGCTTGTCGACACCTATTTTTAAATCTTGTATCGTTGATTTCTAGCTCGGTGGTCCATGGTTCGAACCCAAGTTGAGGTGGGATGTTTTAGAACGCAAACGGCTCCGGGGTCGACCCAACCTCATGAATTGGGTACCAGAGCAACTCTGGGAAGGTTAAGATGGCCGACGTGATGCTAACCACATCACCCCTAGTGTACCGATAGTCGAGAAAATATGGGGCTAACACAATAATCCCAATATGCCTCAATTGGCGTGTAAAGGGATCCTTTACATTTTTTTTTTACCTTACGCTGATTTCGTTACTCCTTTTATTTAGTACTCTGTTTAGAAAGCGATCGATTGGCAAAGTGATTAGAACTCTGGACTCTCGCGGCAAATCTGACGGGTTCGAAACATGGTAACGTCACTCTCCAGCTGTAAATGCGTACTTAACTCTGCTCTTGAATGAGGGAAAGCAAAGGCAGCGTTTGAGAGAACTGGTCACCCTACTTCTCGAAGCTGAACCAAGTATAGTGAAGCCTCTAACACGTCACTCCCCTACGACCTGTATCTGCTACTGAACTACCTTTTCCTGATTTGTTTAAACTTTGTTTAGGGTAATCAAAAGTACATAGCCATATTTATTCGACTCGTTTTAGCATACGCCATCAATGGATAAACACATAGCCGTCAGAGTTGCAAAGAAAACAAGGACCTGACGTGACAATAAAAACACAGAACAGATATAAAGCTGATTTTTTTTCTCCCTGATTTTTGCAAGTATTTCTCCTACTGTATTTGCTTTCCGTGCCCTTTATTATGCTGAGACGTGACTGTGAATATTTCTCACCTCCGAGGTTTGATGACGCTCCATCATACTTGCTGAAATAAAACCAAGCGTTCAAAGAAAATATGCACTATTATTTTATTATTATTGTGTTCTTCTTTTGCGTCAAGAGTTCACCAGCGCAGGCGAATATGTCTCACCACAGCTTCCGGTCGCCAGTGTCCTTATATCTGTCTGATTGATGACTGTACTCATTATCTTGTATCTTCTTGCTCTGTTGTCTTCTATAGCAAAAATACAGAAAAAGAGAAACAGACAATAATATAAAAAATATAAGTATAAATAAAGCGTAGCGGAGTTTTCATTGCACTGTGTCACAGAATGTTTTATGTTTCTTTGCGCACCTGTGCTTTACAGTAGGTGCGCATCAAAAATTTTCCGACTACTGTTTTTTAACTAGTGATATGGCACACAATTATGCACTTCTATAGAGTTATAAGTATGGCACGTGTGTAAATAAATCAATACGTGGCTTTCGTAGACCACATTTTCAACTATCCATTAATTCACTCATTCATTTATTCATTCATTCACATAGTAATACAAAATAACAAATCAGCCACACTTGCACACAAATGACTGATTTGCCTACCACCATAAGGCAAAACAGTTTCATTTTAACAATGACGGGAATCGTCAACTCAAATGTGAAGTCAGTCCTATTGTATGGCTCTGAGACATGGAGAACAACAAAGACAACAACCACAAAGCTACAGACTTTCATAAATGAGTGCTTGCGTAGAATAGAGGGATTAAAATGGTATGACAAGGTTACCAACGTGGAACTGATGACAAGAGCTAGACTAGAGACAGTGGAACAGGAGATGAGAAGAAGACGATGGCGATGGATATGACACACACTGAGGAAACCTGTTGATAGTATTACAAGGCAGTCCTTGTTCTAGAACCCCCAGGGCAAGAAAGGCAGAGGTAGACCAAGAAGCACATGGAGAAGAGAGCTGGAAACAGAGATGAAAATGATAAGGAGAACGTGGAAAGAACTTGAGATAATGGCACGTGACAGGAGGACTTGGCATGTGTTTGTTGAAGGCCTATGCTCCTTTGGGAGTGGAGGGTTATGATGATGATGTTTAGCTAAATTTGAGATAATTATCTAAAAGTTTAGCTTAACAGCTCGGTCGTATATTAAGATTATAATCTCCAAAAGAGATCTTTCTCTTCGTTTACTTTGAGGTGCCGACTTGATTACGTTTAAAGATAGCAGTGGTCAGCTACAGGCTGTTGGTATCTCCGTAGCGCTTTTTCAGGAATGGTATTGGTGACGGCCGTATGTGCTTTTTCTGTTCCTCATATGTTGGGCATATTTCAAGCATTTCTGTTCCTCATATGTTGGGCATATTTCAAGCATTTCTGTTCCTCATATGTTGCGCATCTTTGAAACATTTGCGTTCCTACTATGTTGGGCATCTTTGAAGCAGACATTCATTTTATTGGGGCCACAGTTACACTGTATCGGTAGTTCCTATCTTTAGCTTGTTGAATAGATGGTACACTAATGTGCTGTGCAAAGCCTGAAGATTACCATTTGTTCACTTCTGTTAAGCTGTTAATATGCATCCTTTTGATTTGGTAGCATGGATACTCTGCTTCCTACTGGCTCCTGTATCTGCTCCTAATAAAACTCTTGGCCTCTTCTTAAGTTATACGTGTGTTAAGTTGAAGGAGCTTTCCATTTTCCTTTGCGAAACTGTCAGCCTTTTCATTTCCGGGGATGTTGCACCACTGCATCACCACTCTTTTGTTGTTGTTGTTGAGCTGCTGACATGGTTTGTGGAGTGTTTGTGTCACAAGGTGGATTTTTGGGGGCGACCTCTTTTCGATCTTTCTTTCATTACGGCAGTAATCAGTTACATTTTCGTACTGATTTTATTTGCGTGATTGTCCATGGTCGCACCCTTTTCTTTCTGTTTGCTACGTAGCAGAGACTTTGTTTGTTCAAACATTTGACACTCCTTGTGGATGATAAACACCTCACATTTGCAAGGAGCGGCTGAGGTAATATTGAACGTCGGACAAGTTGGTAAATTCTTGTGTACCAAAGCTTGGCCACTACAGATTACCCCTACAATCGTTAGCTTGTTTGCTTAAATCGCGAATAAAGGCCAGAGTGCGGGACAGATAACGAGATTACCCGTCTGCGAATAGATTACTTTCTGATAAAGTAATAAATTATTACATTTGAAACACATATGTCATATGAGTTTACAGATGTGTTGGTGAAGTTTGCATGCCAGGGCATCGGATATTTTCATACCATATACGGAAGACTTGACCTCACCATTATGTTCAAAGTTTTTCCATGTCAGGAATAGTTTGAAATTCCGCCCCCCTCCCCCCTCTCCCCTTTAACCAGCATGTTTGAAATGATTAGAGCTTTAGCCTAGCTCCATAACAAACAGAGTGGGGAGGACACTGAAAATAACCTGACGTTTCAGTCAGTCAAATTTACTGTGAAGATCGCTTGTCAAGACGACACAACCAGACCTTACCAGAGTGAAGCCTAGAATTCAGAATTCCATTTTATCAGACCGGAAACCTTTTATTGGAGAATCTTGACGGACTTAAAAGACAGCCCAGGAAATCTCTATCATTTTTAATAAGGAAAACCGGAATATCTGATGAAACTGGACACACGGAGTTAGAGATGGAATTAAAGTTAAAATTAAAGACCCCAAGTACACGTGTAAAAAGGCTTCGGCTAGTGCCTTTAACTTCATTCATCTGAGCAAAAAGTCTGTGAGCCAGGATTGGCGTAAGTTGTCATTTTATATTCTATATTTTCATTACTAACATGTGAACTAATATGTAAATATTACCATCTGAATATTAATATGTGAAAATCGCTAGTGGATGTCCCAGACATTTGAGGCTGGCAACCTCAGCGCATAGAATGATGATTTCATGAACCACCCCTGCACGGGCTGGCGACTGCTTTATTGCTAGTTTGTTTAGGAGAACTAAACGCAGCAGTAGTCCCAAGTTCATATGGAACAGGGAGGGAAAGATGAAAGAAATGATGTACATTTTAATTATAATACTTACAGTTTCAAACCAGTGCAAATGTCGATGTTCATATATTCACTTTAAAATGAATGGAAGTTTCAAACTTTTTAGATCAGTGTAAACATAAATGAAAACATATTCAATTTATATTGTGAACTCCTTTTCAATCAGTGGAATTGTAAATGTAAACATATCCTATCTGTATTATTACCCTTTTCATTTAAATGTAAAGTGACTATAAAAGCTATTCAATTTAAATGTAAAGAAAGTTTTCTCTGGAGGAATTAAGTTTAAGTCACATCGAGGGTAAATTCTAAGATAAATGGGATGGTGGAATAGGAACAGGGGACTCATCAGTATGTGTCGGGAAACGCAATACTCAGAAGAGCTTTTCGTTTCTATTCTTTTATCACAGTTGTTGGTGGTGGTACCAGTTAAAGGGTACTATCTCTGGAACAAGAAGGGAACAGTGGCCTGAGCTTTAAGACGAGGGACCAACTTTAAAGACTCTCCCTGACACTTCTGGGAACGAGCTGCACCCTACAACCCTGACCAGCGACGAGTGTGAGCAGTGTAAGAAGAATCAACCTAGCGGGAGCAGAAATAACCACTGGCAGCTAAGTGCGATATATAAGCTGCCACGTGAACTCTCAAGAAAAAATTGTATCATCCTCCAAGGATGAACACTTTCTTTAAAATATTCAATTTTTGAAACTGTTAAAACTGAAGTGATTATTAAATTTTGTTATTTGTAATTATGCAAATTTAACCGATTTAATCATTTTAATGTTACTGCATGTTTGTCTCAGTCAATTTACTACACACACTCTAAACAGAGCTATACCAGAATAATAAGAATTCCACTGAGTAAATCAGAGGTAGGGGCTTGAACGAGCTAAGATTAATCATTGCTTAATTCTTCACAAAAGTTGTTGGCAGATTCTAGAAATAACGTGCTCAGCCAATGCAGCATTGTTTTCGTTTATCTGAATATCTTGTGGACATCCCATTGAGATAGAAGCGTCATTACCCTTCTATTTACAAATCTGCCAAGAGTAATCTTGTGCGAAGGTAGGCACCTTTGAAGCCCATATTAGATACTCTTGAGTTTTAGCCACTGTTGGACCACTACCGCAAAGCAGGGGAGGCATTACCAGTCACAGTTACTCTCTTGTCATCCAGATCGGCATTATTCTGACTTTTCAGCGCTACCATTACTGACAGAGAATTTGTGAAGAGAACTACTTCTCTCTCTAAGCTTTCTTCTGTCATTAGGACTTCTGCTGCAGTTTTTAAGGCCTCTGCCTCTGCTCTAAAGGAATTACTGGGAATTTTCCTGTTTAGACTGACAGCTTTTTCTGTGTGCAATCAGAATAGATCAATAGTTATTAAGTTGTTATTGATCTGTTTAAGGTCTCTACTAAAAAGGGGTAAAAACGATTGCTTTATTTTTTTCTCAACTAGTTTTACAGATTCCAGAAAATGTGCTAAATTATAAAAAGATATTGAGAATTCAGGTGATACGCGGACATTTAAGGTAAAGATAGTCCCACAGCTATGGGGTTAGAGTGGCTAAGAAGTATGGCGTCCTCCTCGAGCTTTAGAGGTACGAGGTTCGATTCCCAGTTGAGGGAATATAAGTTATGGAATTTTTTTTCTCAGAACCAGTGGTCCCAATGCTGTCATACTCCTCATGGTCTCCTGGGTAGTAAGATCGGATGCCTAACCTTCTCGGATAACGGCGAAAAATAGGAGGTCCCGTGTGCAAATTGCGCACGTTAAAAATCCCACGGCAGTTGAAAATCGTAAAGAGCAGGCCTATCAGGCCGGTGCCCTTGCAAAATTTAAAAATTAGAAACCTACCCACAACAAAAATATATATAGAATGTGTGATTCCTGTATACACACATTGGGATTCTCGCCGGTGCTACGGAGTTCGTGCACTGTGCTGAGATCTAAGGGAGGAGATCGGAGCACTGATGGAGTAATCCGTGTGCAATGAAGATAGTCCTTAAAAACAAACCAAACAGTCCCATAGGAAATATTGTCGTAGGAGAACATGTTGGGTAGACTGGTGCATGTTGATGCCGTGATTCCAACTTTGCATTTTTGCCGCGACAGATCAGCGCTTGAACCACTCTGTCAATCAGGCGATCATGTGGAATTGACAGAAAGAAAAAATTTCTATGTTAAATCTAATCCATATATGAGCATGTCAGCACCAAAAGGCGGACTGCTTTTAGCACGTGAGAAACGGATTATTACGCATATTTACAATAAATTCTTAACTGGCACACAATCGATTGGAGCTCTTTAATAGCTCGTGATAGCAGGAGTTAATGTTGTCCAAGCTGGCCCAAACTAGGCAGTTCAAACAATCTGTCTGAGCCAGATAAAAGCAGTGTTCGTTGTGCAAATCTAACCAACAATGGTGGGGTCAGAAAATGCACAAAAACTGTTAACTATGAGACAATGCATGAGAGGTGGAGCAGAGTGGACGACGGAAGTACAGACTGTTGGTTGTTTTTCAGGAAATGAAACCTGCCGCTGTTGAAACACGAAATGCGTGGGTGCGTGTGTGTCTGTGTATGAGCGCTCGTGATAAAGAAAACAGAATTTAGTGCTGCTGGTTATCTCGTCACGATAAAAAGAATGGGTTATCTGTCACGTAGCAAAACTGATTGTGCTTGTAAGTTTTTTGAGGGGAGGGAAGAGTGGTGGGCGGATGAAACTGTTTATTGTTAATGAAAAACATGTTTTAATTGTGTGCGGTGGTGGTGGTGAAAGGCAGATGTAGTCTCAGATACTGCCGTAGAGGAATGGAAAAAATTACGGTAAAGGTAATATCACAGCGGATATTGTAGCGGCGGAGTAAAGTGTTAGAGATTTCACTATACTAGATCCAGCTTCGAGAAGTGGGGTGAACAGTTCCTTCCTCACTGCCTTTGTCTTCCCTAGTTCAAGAGAAAATTTATGTTCTTAATTACAGCTGAGTTGACTGGGGGGTGAGGCCACCGTGTTTTTTTTAAACCCGGTACCTTTGCCGTGAGAGACTAGATCTCTAACCACACTGCCAATAGGAGGCTCTAGGGGAATGAAGCATTGGAGATTTCATTATACTAGGTCCCGCTTTATGAGGTGAGGTGACTAGTTTTCCTTCGTCGCCGCTTTGCCTTCCCCAACTCAACAGCAGAGTTAGGTACCCATTCACAGTCTGCGCAGTCTGACGCGTGACGCTAGCAGGACTCGAACCCGGACAACGGTAACTTTGCTTCGAGAGGCAAGCACTTACACACTCTGCGAAAGTGTAGTGAGGATATGGCGTGGAAGTGACAAGGAGGAACTTGAAAGCGATTTTAATGTTAACCAAGTCTGTCTTCCATTGTCTTTCACGACATGTCGCAATTAAGTGTTATCTCTCTCTCTCTCTCTCTCTCTCTCTCTCTCTCTCTCTTTCTCTCTCTATGTGCGCGCGCGCTCGTGTGAGCGCTTTTTACGCAGGCACATGACAATGGAAAAGTTAAAAACATTTTTGTAATTTACACGAATAAAAAAACACGTGGGCGTACCACTGATGTTTACGCATGATTGAATTTTGTGTGTATGTGTTTAGTTGTCTGGGGGTGGGGGAGGGGGGGGGGTGCAGAATTTTAAAAAAAGAAGAGAAAGACAAAGGAAGAAGGCAGACAAAGCAACAAAAAACAAAAATTCAGGAAATGACATTTGTCATCACTAAAATGGGATTGCATTTTTGAATATACTTGACCTTTCGGTCTACGTAGAAATTCCAATAACAGCTATAAATATGCTACAGATTTAGCCAAGGCAACTGAACAAAAGCGGAAACAGGACGGAGGTGAATATTTAAGGCAATGCAATATTTGAATATTGTTGTAGAGATGATTGGCAGCTCTTGTTTGCAAAAAATTAATAAATAAATAAATATCGAAATCGCAGACAGACAACAGAGAAATTTGAGAGACTATATGTAAAGGACTGTATAAGACAGACTTGTGAGATTAAATATATGAGATTGACTGTCTGAGACAGACGTCAGATGAAATATATGATTGACTGTCTGAGACAGATCTGTCAGACTAAATATATGAGATTGATTGTCTGAGACAGATTTGTCAGACTGAATATATGAGATTGACTGTCTGAGACAGATTTGTCAGACAAAATATATGAAATAGACTGTCTGAGACAGGCTTGTCAGTCTAAATATATGAGACTGACTGTCTGGGACAGACTTGTGAGATTAAATATATGAGATTGACTGTCTGAGACAGACTTGTCAGACTAAATATATGAGATTGACTATCTGAGACAGATTTGTCAGACTAAATATTTGAGACTGACTGTCTGAGACAGACTTGTCAGACTGAATATATGATATTGATTGTCTGAGACAGATTTGTGAGACTAAATATATAAGATTGACTGTCTGAGGCTTGTCAGACTAAATATATGAGATGGACTGTCTGAGACAGACTTGTCAGATCGAATCTATGAGACTGACTGTCTGAGACAGACTTGTGAGATTACATATATGAGATTGACTGTCTGAGACAGACTTGTCAGACTAAATATTTGAGACTGACTGTCTGAGATAGATTTGTGAGATTAAATATTTGAGATTGACTGTCTGAGACATATTTGTCAGACTAAATATATGAGATTGACTGTCTGAGACAAACTTGTCAGACTGAATAAATGAGATTGACTGCTTGAGATAGACTTGTCAGACTGAATGTGACGAAATCCGTCGTACTTTTTTATAACTCTCATTCACTCCGGCAGTATCTCTTCAATTCCTGACTTTTCTAATTCATCATTCTATTATTTGGCATATTTATTGCCCTTACATTCTGTTGCTGAGACCACTCTTCAGACTTATTTACGTTCCGCTAGGTGAACTGTTGTATTATCGTAACAATACCCAGTCATTATCACCGGTCATCGGTAATACAATTGTCTCCTTGAGTCGTCTAGCCAACGTTTGATAATAGATGATCCTTGTGGGACAACCATATTGTTTGTCTGAGCGGCCGGCGACCCTTTTGTTTGACTGTCTGAAGAAGGCACGAAAACATAGGTGGTATGAGATAATAGTTTCGCCGGTTCACTCCTGTGAGATTATTATAGATAATCTGTCTGTGTAGACATCTTGGCGGAAGACATTACGCCAGGCAAACATGGTCACAAGTTGTTTGTAAGAATGCACAAGATGCCACCGGAAATATTACGTTTTATTATGAAGAGGTCACGCGTTGGAATATTAAATGTAATATTTTAAACACGCGGAGGAGATTATGAATTTAAGCACCCCAACCCACATAGTGCAAAAGAGCTTACGATTGGATTGAAGTGAGAGCCGGAATAAACAATGAATTTCATTGAAAAATTCGGCGGAAACACAATCTGTGATGTGAACTGGAAATATAATCTAGCGAAAATCAGAGATACAGAACACAGAGACTACATCGCACGTCACACTAACAACTCCCAAAAAGCCAGAAAGAAAAGGATCGGATCACGGATTCCAATATTATTGTGACGATGAAACACAGCTGACCCTGAAATGTTAGATGATATGGTAGAACCCTCGTAGCATCAGTACCCCCGAATATTGTTGTAATTTTACCGTCAACGGGAATTCTTCCACCTGGGCTCATTAGCATGCATTATAGAAAACGTGGAACACCACCTGGGCTCATTAGTATGCATCAGAGCAGAGTGGACTCACCACCACGTTTGCTAATTAATATGAAGACTGTTATCTTCTGTGCATTCTGGAGATCGCATGGCCTTAAGGGGAGGTTAAACCACACCCACGGCTATCTCTAGAGAAATTGATAGCAGTTAGTTTCCTTCATCTGTGCATCCAGCAGAGCGCATCGTCTAAAGGGGAGGTTAAGCCACGCCTTTTGCTTTACCTTAGAGCGATCTAAATCTACTGCCTCCTTCTCCTTTCTTTCTTACCGCCTTATGGGCGTTGCTGGAGTCCAAAGAGGAAAGCGGCATGTGATCAATAAAGGCAATGACGGTCTCAGAGACGGACGAGGGAATTTCACATCTCTGTGTTAACCACAGAATCGCTCGCAAGACTGAGACGAGCGGCCAGAGAATTGAATAATCACGGGGACGAGGCGGCATAGAATCTCGAATTTTCCCTTAGTTCTTAAAAGGTGTGAAATTTTAACGTGTCCCCCCGATCTGTCATTCCATTTCATATATAGAGACCCTGAAAAATGCAATTTTATCACTCATTTGCCAGAGATTTACAGAAGCACTAGCTATAGTAAAATCTTGTTAGATTTACCCTGGATTTTTGGCTATATTGCAGTGAATTCTATTCTGTGCTAAACGGGTGATCATAACCTTTGCGTCCTAGCAAAAAACATTTTATAGAGTCCTCCAGACTCGGTTCTTAAAACCCTCCAGATATTTTGATGAACAGTTTAAATTTTAATCTTGTGGCGATCCTGTTGGGGTCCAGCTATCTGAATTTTCCAGAAAGAAAGTAAACCCAAGAACAATTTAACACATCATCCATAACAAATTAAAGTCTATAAAGATTAACTGGAGAAGAACATTGCCAGAGCTATATTTATATTATTTTACTGCTCTACTGCGAAAGAAAATAGAAATCTTCTGAACACTGACTGTGCATATTTTCTTCACTGGATTTTAAAACCCTCGAAGTAAACCATACCTCACCGGTCAGTTGTTGTCATCACGCATTAAGAAGTTTTACCATCAGCGGCGAAATCAATGAGACCACACCATTTTCACCACCTGTATCTGTGACCGTGCCATCCCATAGAACTTTCCTTTTAACATAACAAAAGCAAAGAACACTTAGGCTTCACCTTCCAGCGATTTCGGGACTGTACTAACGCATAAACCTGATAATCTGAGGGCTGGACACAGAAGAAAAAGACACTACCTATGTCGAGTGTTTAATTGATGTTTGTGTATTTTCTATGGAGTGCCAGATTCTACGATCGGTAAGTGTGTGTGAGAAAATGAGTGTTGGCCATCACGAGCTTGTATGAATGACATGAGATTTATTTTGCAACCATTTTTAATTTGCCTACCTGGTAAATACTTTTACTGTATTCCCTGTATTGTTCCTTTAAGTGGGATTTGTTTAACTTTGTTTATTCCCCCCCCCCCCCCCCCCTTACATTTGCTTAGTAAAAGGAAAAACAATTGAGAATAACAGGACTTTTTTTTCTACCACCCATACCTAGTATTGTAACACCTCTTTTCAGAATAATTAAATTTACTGTTGGGTTACATTATCTATTTTTTCTGATAACTACCTATCTTTGGACTGGGTTTATCTTTGTCTATTACAAGCGGGAAGGGCATATTGGATACCATCTTCATACCCGACTGTAAAGGGCAATTTTTACTATCTTGCAATATAATACATTCTGGATGCACAACTATTGGGGTTAGGCAGTCACTCATAGATCCTTCTCATTCTACAGGCAAAGTAGTCAAATGCGTAACATTTGGCGGCACCATAGAGAAATACTCTACCGCTATCATTAGGATTGCTACTCCTTTCTTCACAGGAGATGTACACGCATGTCTTTTGCCGGATCCGATCGCTGATCTTATCATCGGTCGCATTCACGGAGTCCAAGAATGCACTCCGGAGCAAATTTCCGTTTGGGAAAATCAAAATATGCAATCTGCTAATGCAGTAGTCACTAGAGCTCAAGCTCTCAATATGCCTGAAACTTCATCTGTTGAAGATAATAAAGTGCATAACCAAGATGATCCCTTGGTAATTTCTCGTGACTCGTTTATAAAACAACAAGAAGAAGATCCGACTCTTAAGAAATTCTTCACTCTTGTAACAAAAGGTGATCCGAATAAAGATTCAAATTGTAAATCTTGGATTACAATGAAGAATGGCGTACTTGTACGTATGGTGCAAGACTCCACTAAGTCAAGTCATTCTCAGATTCTTGTACCCAAGAATTTGAGAGTTAAGATCTTACAACATGCACACGACTCTCAGTGTGCTGGTCACATGGGTTTTTCCCGTACTAAGTCAAGAGTTCTTGCGGCTTTCTTTTGGCCTTTTGTGAACAAGGACATACGGATCTATTGTCGATCCTGTAAAGTATGTCAAGAAGTCAAATCCAAAGGTCCTCGTCATGCTGCGCCTATT
Source organism: Oreohelix idahoensis (assembly GCA_024509875.1). NCBI lineage: Eukaryota > Metazoa > Mollusca > Gastropoda > Stylommatophora > Oreohelicidae > Oreohelix > Oreohelix idahoensis. Next base: position 140,525 of record JAMPIV010004997.1, read on the forward strand.
CAGGCTGCAGATATTCCTATTCGTCCATTCCAGAAAATGGCGATAGACATCATTGGTCCATTCAAGATCAAATCTGCTAGAGGACATCAGTTTATCTTAACGTGTGTAGACATGTGCACACGTTGGCCAGAGGCTATCCCTCTAAAGAGCATTACTACCGCTGACATTGCAGATGCTCTTTGGCTTATATTTTCTCGGCTGGGATTCCCCGGAGAAATATTATCAGATCATGGCACCCAACTGATATCGGATACCATGTCTCAAGTAATGTCTACTCTACAGATAGAGAGATCTTTGAGTAGCATCTATCATCCTATGTCCAATGGGATGGTCGAGCGACTAAATAGAACACTTAAGAACTTATTAGGGAAGATAACTGAGGATCATCCTCAGGATTGGGATAGGGTTTTACCCGCGGCCCTCTTCGCGTACAGAGAGGTCCCCAATGAACATACAGGGTTTTCGCCCTTTGAACTTGTCTTTGGCGCGCGACCGCGCGGCCCAATGTCTTTGCTGCATGATCTTATAACAGCTGACAATATTGACGATGACACAAAATCTTCTTACGAGTATGTCATCGCGCTGAGACAAAAGATTATCGAAGCATGCAAATTGGCAACGTCCTCTTCTGAGTTTGCTAAGCAGAAGGCAAGACAATTTGCTAATAAGAAGAGAACTTTACGACAACTTTGTCCTGGTGACAAAGCATTTGTTTTGCTACCTTGTCGTGAAAATAGACTCCTTATTAGTTGGAAAGGTCCGTACGATATAATATCGAAAATTTCAGATGTTGACTACATCGTCGATATTAACGGGAAGCATAAAACCTTCCAAATCAATATGCTTACGGAGTTCCATGAACGTCCTGACTATCTACAGCCTATTTTCCAGGCAACGGACGATTCTCATGTCAAACATGGTCATTACTCATCACTGTCTGTAATACAGGATGAGGAAACAAGTTTTTCGGATGTTAATCTCCCGCTTCCAATGATCCCACTTCATTCTAGTGAATCATGGAAAGACGTTACAGTTTCTCCTGATTTGTCTCTAGGAGAACGGCGACAAGTTTCGTCTATGTTACAAACATTTCAGGATGTCCTCACTGACATCCCTGGACAAACTCATGTCATTGAGCATGACATTGTTCTAACTGAACATACTCCAATTAGGGTTAGGCCTTATCCTATCCCTATACATTTCCAAACACAGGTTGAAAAGGAGTTGGATGAAATGATAGATTTACAAATAATCGAACCATCCACTTCTGCATATTCTTCGCCGATGGTTATTGTTCGAAAAAAAGACAATAACATACGTCTTTGCGTTGACTATCGCAAATTGAATCAAGTTACGAAGTTCGATGCTGAACCTATGCCTTTACTAGAAGAGTTACTTACTCGTCTTTCTAAATCGCATTTTTTCACTAAACTTGATTTGTCTAAAGGATATTGGCAAGTTCCATTATCCGAACGCGCCAAACCTCTTACCGCTTTCTCTACTCCCAGAGGCCTTTTCCAATGGAATTTTATGCCTTTCGGCCTTATGAACGCACCAGCTACATTTGTACGCATGATGCGTCGAATCCTATCGTATCGGTCAGATGTCATTGCTTATCTAGACGACATCTGTCTTTTCAGCGATACTTGGGAAGATCACTATTCAGGATTAGTTGAATTATTATCAACTCTGCGTGAGTATAACCTGACAGCAAAACCATCTAAAGCTTGTATTGGCTTTAGCGAAATTGCTTTCTTAGGCCATCGAGTAGGTCACGGTTTCTTGAAGACAGAAGACCATAATATCACTAAGATACTTAACATCTCTATCCCTAGGACTAAAAAGCAAGTGCGAAGTCTTTTAGGTCTCATACAATTTTATGGACGTTTCATTCCGAATCTGTCCTCTATCATGGCACCTCTCTCTACACTATTAAAGAAAGGGTCGCCTAACATGTTTCACTGTTCTCATGCATGCCAATCTTCACTAGAGAAGATCAAAACTATGTTTTCATCACCACCTATTTTAGTGTTACCTACAACAGATAAGACATTTGTTCTTCGTAGTGACGCTTCATCCACTGGGATTGGAGCGGCACTAATGCAAGAGTACTCTGGAACTCTGCATCCTGTAATGTACATATCCAGAAAACTTAATGCTGCAGAAAGGAATTACTCGGTTTTAGACCGTGAATTATTGGCAATGGTTTGGTCAATTCTCAAACTCCAAAGATTCCTTCTGGGCGCGCATTTCGTAGTGGAAACTGACCAAAAAGCTCTTACGGCTATCCAAAGTAAAAACTTGAAGAGCTCGAGATCAACTCGATACGCAATCGCTCTTCAACCTTTTCATTTTTCGGTACGAGCTATCCGTGGTTCAGAAAATGTGATGGCGGACATTCTGTCCAGATGCCCACATGATGCCACTTAACTGTTAAATATTGGATCTTTTTAATATGTATAACTTTACAACAGTTATTTTTTGTTTCTTTACTAAGATACACATTTGTAATTTAATAATAGAATGATGGTATCGCTACTTAGCGGTTTATTGATGTTAATTCACCGCTGTTCTTTGATGATTGTTTCTTCATAAATCATAAATTTAAGATTGTAGTGTGAATTTTTTGGTATGCATTGTATAATTACCAGAATTGTATTATACGTACATCACACCTTCCTGGAAACATTTATTCGTAGGGAAACAATTTCTCTCAGATTTTGAGATATATATTCTCACCAGTCATATTAGGAATTATAGTTATTCCTGATATTTTCATCTGCGCAGTATTCTTGCGTTGTGAGCCTATTCTACGGTGCTCCTAGATGTATTTTAAAAAAAAAATTTTATTTTTTTTTTTTCCCGGGAGGTGTGGTAAGACTGTAAAGGGCAATTTTTACTATCTTGCAATATAATACATTTATATTCTTATTATGTTCGCAAATATTTTGTAAGCAAAGTATTTCCTTTTTAAGTGCTTAAGGAGAAGTCATTTTTGGGTTGCTTCCCTTGAAAATAGTTCTGTCATCTTCGATCGGACTCCGCAGACGACTCTAGGCCTACTGCGATTTATTCTGTGGCTGGGTAGGAATAGATTGTTCTTGCTTCAGTATATCTATGGCCTGAATTTATACGTAGTGTTTGTATGAGTAGGACGAGTCTGTCTTATATATGGATATCTTTGCATTTCCAAGTCGAACTAATTTGGTTGTCGCTAGAAAAGGTCAAAGGCTATGCAGCGGAAGTATCGCTAGCAAGGGGTGTGATCCATGGCTGTCATCCTGTGAGGATGCCGAGTTTTGTTGTAGCAGGCTTTTTGCCGAAATAGTGATCTATATATGGATGGGGAAAAGTGATAATCATTTAGACATGTTGTATGTACTTTACCCCAGTGTTTATTCTCTTTTGCCAAGGAATGGCAAAGTTATATTTCGCATAAAAAGGTAAAACCACAATTTATTATGAACTTGGGCTTCGCCATCGTTGTTGATAAGCAGATGCACAGTGGTACTTTTAAAAAGAATATCCATTCAAAGGAAGAAGACATTCCTATGTATCAGCACTGGATTGTATGATATTATTCAATTACCTCTATGAGAGAACCTATGAAGAAATGAGGACATTTAATGAATGACTAATTTTGGTCTATATTCTATAGTGAGTGAAGCTCACGAGAGAGAGAACAGCCATGTTGAAATTCATATACTTTGTATTTATCGAGTGAGAAAAAGGGATGCCTGTACTATCGCTCGATGAACCAAGAGATCACTGCTACATGTGAGAACCCATGTCTGGGATTCCTATATTATGAAATATATATATATTGAACTTTACGTGAAGGAATATTCGCTAGACGAGGTTAGGTCTAGGAGCCTTCCTATGTATTGGTTATGGTCTGACGTGCCCAGTCAGTAAAGCCAGATGATTTACATGATGGAACGCTGAATGCTTATTTACGAATGCTCCATTATGATATTTGCCAAGCATGAATGCTAACTTAAGATGATATTCCTGTGATCAACATTATGCTGTCTATGTCGACATTTGTTCCTGTAACCATACACGTACTGTCCAAGTGTGCGTCCCATTAAATGTTATAAAAAGACCACCGTAGTTCCAGTACTTCTTGAATTCGAACAGTGTGAGTATGAGTGACGTACTACCAACCTGTCAACTCTATCGAATCATTCTACCATTCGCGTACTGACATTCAGATACACACTCATTGTTTACACTCACATTCTTGTCGGAGCCTCATCACGTTCCAGGACAAGATGACCTGTATGACCAAAACTGTGCTGGGTTTGATGAGTTGACAATCGTTACACTTTACTACACCAGTCCCAACATCTACATTTATCCACTGGTGGACATTCACATCATTTAGCAAATAAAGCATGATTCAACAACTAGTAGCCAGTATGAGTTAACAACTACACACAAAGAAAGAGTTTAACACCCCCCCCCCACCTTGTTATTTGTATTTTCTGTACCTATGATTTTTGCCTGTAACAATGATAAATGTTGTGACTGATTTCAATGTTAAATAAACATCATAAAACTTTTAGTACTGTGTTGGAAGGCCCAATCCCAAATTACCCATATTTGTTTACCATAGTTTGTATTCACGTAGCGTCCGTGTGTTTGAAGCACCAAATTGGTGTGAGCGCATGTGTGTTTGGAAACTGGCAAATAATTGTTTAGCCAGGAGAGTTTAAGGAGTAGATTGAGAGAAAAGATTGTCGTAAAAGAGTCTGTCCTTACTCTCCCCAGCACTCTGTGAATCAACTATTTACTTCCAAAACCCTTATTATCACAGAGCCTTCCCCATCATTCTTCACTCTAAACGGGACCACTATTACTAAGACTTTTCTCAAAATAAATTTACGACAATTATAAATAACAGATCGAGTATTTAGGGAACTTTGAAAACTAACACGTAAATCCGCATATTTCAATACAACACTGTAACTTAAGGGACCAGGACTTTAAATCCCTAAGGAATTGGATCACTCGTCATAAGAGAAATTTTCCCAGAACAAGTGTATTGCAGAACACCCGTCGACGAGGAATTCCTACTATCCCAGACCACGTGTTTCCCAGATTCACCCGTCATAAAAGGGATTCAAAATTTCCAGACAAAGTGGTTCGAGAGCATATAACCTAAATTGCTCGTGTCCATCTTAACATGCGCGAGGAGATTGTGTATTGCCAAAACTTTAGGTTCGTGGAACAAGAATACTTGTGGTTACAAGCTATCAGACGGTTCGAAGTACTGAAGTTACTACGCCACTCGTGTGACAGAAGTACACTCATCACCAAGAAGTGACGAAAACCACGGCGACAGGACTCACTTAGAGTTAAGTTTTCTTGTTAAAAAAGCGAAAGCAACGGACTTTGATAAATCCTCATCGACGTCTCCGTGACGAAAACTTGTACTTACAGCAAAATTCATCATCCCCTCCTTATTTTAACTGTTAAAGACTAATTCATTATTAAATTTGTTACATGTTATATATATATATATATATATATATATATATATATATATATATATATATATATATATATATATATATATATATATATATATATATATATATATATTTACATCTAAACAGAGCCCTTACTTATAAGAACACTTTCGTTAAATTACAACAACTGGGGGCTTGAACGGGCTAACAACCATTGCTTAAATCTTTCACAAAAGGCAACGGACAGATATAAGTTAACAATTGCTCAGCCCTATACCCCTATACCGCATGGTTCTTGACTTCTGAATTATCTTGTGAACACTCTCTTCGGATAAAAGCGTCATTACACTTCTATCAACATCTCTGCCAAGAGTAATCTTGTGCGAAGGTAAACACTTATGACGACCCAGTTTAGATACTCTTGAGTTTTGGCCATTGTTGGACCTCTACTGCAAAGCAGGGGAGGCAATCCGTGACACTGAATATATGAGATTGACTGTCAGACTTATGAGGCAGACTTTATGAGACAGACTTTATGAGACATACAGACACACACACACACACAGATACTTCGACTCCAAATGAGCTGTTCTTCTAAGGCGGCAGATTATCTGTTTGCCTAGGATGGCAAATACCCTAGAGCTGGCCCTGGTAGAGAGGGTAATAATATTAAAATACGAAACCAACGAAGGAACGAACGTTATTTTATAAGGGTTGAGAACTGGGCACGTAAACTAGTCAGACATACTGCCCTGTGTCTTAACTTTCAACCTCTATCCTGGCATTTATTCGTGTTATCAACCTGTAAGCAATTAATCTGCTCATTTTTGCCTACGCCATCATTCTTTAAAAAAAATTTAAAAAAATAAATAAAAAACACACATTTCGCTCTAGAGGAAAAAATACAGTACTGTCTTACACAGTCCTAAATACCTTAGTGGCATGTAAAATTGATGTATATTTAAAATTACTGTTATGGTTGACTTAGATTTACATGCTGTGTTTTGTCTTGGCACCCCGTCAAAACTACACTGGCAACTGAATTTGGTCTTTACATTAAAAAAAAATCTTAAAACAAGCATTGAACAGCATTGACTCGGTTAGATGGTCCGTCTCGGGACGAGTCCTTATCAGGACTTCACAATTCTAGCAATAATAGTCATTTTCATGGCTTGGTTTTCAAAGCTCTATAGAAGTCCCTGTCAGGATTAGAAGCAAGAGTTTATGTTGTCATTTTGGAACGGGAGATCAATTGGGCAAACTAAATGCTAAAGGGGAATAACTGAAAGAGTACACCCAATAACTTTAAAATGATATTAATAACCTTCAATGTATTTTCATGTTTGCATTTTATATCGTAATGTTGATATATAAAGGTAGAATGTACTCCCTCGACTGACAGAATCATAACTTCATGACAGTGTTACCATAAATAAGAGTTCTAATCTGTATGGCCATTAAGTCACTGGATGCATGTCCTAGTGTTAACATTCAGATATCATAAGCTTTATAGTGTTATCTCTCTTACAGGTTCAGAGATATATATTGAACAAGAGACACACTTGCAACATATGATTCAAGAAGTAACGCTTCATGCCTCTCAGGAGCACTGAGACTTCATGTCAGGGGAAGAAATTTCAGGAGCACGGTGAAAACGAGGAAAGTCAACCAGCATCCAGCTACAGAACTGACTACAACAATCTCCAAGCAGATGAGTTGCTTACGTATCAAGAACAAAAAATAAAGGTCACCAAGGCTATGCTGCATTCTAAATGATGAAATCAGACTGACGATTTACTAATTTCCCCGCTTCTGAATATCCATCTGCAATTTTTACAATATCTATATTAAAATGCATTGATTCATTTTATAAATTGAAAGCAATTATTGGCTTTATTCCAGTTAATAATTCTAAATATTTGTTGTCTGTGAATTTCACAAGAATATTTAATCGGGTAGGAAGTAATTAACGAGCTGCGTTCACACCATCTATTAATAGAGACACCCTTGGAGCATAGGATAGGTCTAGCGAGAAGGTGCCTTACTTCACAGCTCTCATCTACAGCTACCATCTACAGCTACCATCTAGAGCTACCATCTAGAGCAGTGTGGTTATCCACCTGATCTGACCTGTGCCTTCCTTACCGTTAGTTCACTTGCTCTCTTTTCAATTGACAGAATAGGGCTTTGTTGTAGAGGTGTCTGTTTTAACAATATTGTTAGAAACAATATCTTGGGTTCCTTTCTCATCTCTGCATATGATACTGAGTGACTGTCGGTGATTAGACTTATGCTCGTTATGTAGGGAGTATAGTCTCTTTGTGGTGGAAGCAGGGCAGCTATCCTACGGTGTGTAGCAGTAATTCTAGTGTCTGTGTATAACTTACTTTCTTAGTAGTTCCTCTTCTACCATGAGGTGTAGAGATTTGGAAGAGAGAGAGCGCCATACTATCCTATTGGCTGACCTCCTCCTGGCCTGGTTCCATTCTAGTCCTCGGTCCTTCAAAGATTGTCTAATGTTGTCCTTCCAGCGGCTGACTCTGGGTCGTTCTGGAGCTCTGGATCCCTGGCCCTTAGTTTCCCATGCTTGTTGTGGTAGCCGATCTTCTCCTATTCTGCAGACATGGCCAAACCATCTTAGTTGGGACTGTTCTATTTGGGTCTGCAGGGGTTGGGTTTTTAGGCCTTGACGTATCGTCTGGTTGCGGACCATGTCTCTTCTTGTTACTTCAACCACCTTCCTCAGATACCTTATTTCTGAGGTTTGGATCTGGCATTGTGGGTTGTGGTCATTGCCCATGACTCACATCCAAACGTCAAGACTGAGACATAGGCGGAGCGGTGACAGCCATTTTCGTCTTCTTAATAAGAAGTGTATAAGAAGTGTTATTTTGGCCATATAGTAAGTCTTTTGATCTAAAAGTTTAGTTAAGCACAGCACACAGGAGAACCATGTCAAGTGCTTATCAATAATTAAACCCTATAACTTTGTGTTCTGTTAAATATTCTATTGGTAGTGATTCCGCATGTAGATACAGCGATCGTTTTGTGAAGTTTAAGATGAGCAGGGTGACAATACGAGAATGAAGGGATAGACAGTACAAAAGGTTGACAATATTATAATGTGATACTAAGAAAGGTGGAGAGAGTGACAATAATAAAGTGTGAGAAAAAGGCAGACAGTCTGAAATTATTAGAGTGTGAGAGAGAAAGATAGAGAGAATGACAAAATGAGAGAGAGAGAGAGAGAGAGAGAGAGAGAGAGAGAGAGAGAGAGAGAGAGAGAGAGAGAGAGAGAGAGAGAGAGAGAGAGAGAGAGAGAGAGAGAGAGAAAAGCTGAGAGTATGTAAATGTTAAAATGTGAGAAAGAGAAATGTAGAAAAGGTGACATTATGAAAATGTGAGAAAAATAGAAAAGCGAAGAATGTGACTGTCCAAGAATGTGTAAGAAAGAAATATACATAACAACAGTGGCACAAGGACGGTCTCAGAGAAAGAGACGTCGATAGTTGGAGGAGACAATAATAGACGTTGGACATACTTTATGTGACAGACGGCATAGCCTGAGAAACCTAGATAGTCCGAGATAATGTGACAAAGGCCGTGAAAGAAAAGATAACACGAATCACCCACGGGACGAGTAGTGAGTGGACCAAGAGCAATCACCGACTGAAAGTGGACGTAGGACTTTCATTACGTCTGCCGAATTTATTAAACTGTGGCCACACAATTTCCTCTACAAGTTTAAACTTACAATGTCCAGGCAGTAAGCAGTAGAACATCTTGCATTTCAACAGCCGTCTACGTTGTTGTCATCATCCTTATCGCCATCATTATCAATCATCATTATCATCATCATGATCATTATCATCAATCACCACCATCATCATCATCGTCATCATCGTCATTATTATCATCATCAATCACCACCATAATCATCATCATCACCACCAATCATCAATCACCACCTCATCATCATCGTCGTCATCGTCATCACCATCAATCATCACCATCGTCATCATCATCATTATCATCATCAATCACTACCATCATCATCGTCGTCGTCATCATCATTATTATCATCATCAATCATCAATCACCACCTCATCATCATCGTCGTCATCGTCATCACCATCAATCACTACCATCATTATCATAGTCGTCATCGTCATCATCATCACTATCATCATAAATCATCACCTCATCTTTATCATCGTCATTATCATCATCATCATTTTCTTGTTCGCTCCTGATGGAGCATGGAACCACCATTGCAGCTGGTTCCCTTGCAATAACCTTACAAACAAGCATTCACATGCTCATGCAGTGATGGTTTCCAAAGCAATGTGTTTTCCACGATGAGGTTACCAGCCTCACGTCAGTCGCCTTGTACGACATGCTTGAGGGAGCAGTGGTTATATTCTTTATCTCACCAGAGACCCCCGAGAACTACACGGGTCTGCCACTCCAGCAGTACCAGGGTGACGTCATTATTGCCAGCGGGCTTTGATGGTAAGGGTGTGTCATCCCCATCTTACAGATCGTCTAAATGAAACGTCATTCATTCATAACCCTCCACTCCCAAAGGAGCATAGGCCTTCAACAAACACATGCCAAGTCTCTTGCCCTAGGGGTTCCAGAACAAGGACTGCCTTGTAATGCTATCAACAGGTTTCCTCAGTGTAAGTCCAATCCATCGCCATCGTTTTCTTCTCATATCTTGTTCCACTGGCACTTGTCTGGTTCTTGTCCTCAGTTCCACGTTGGTAACCTTGTCATACCATTTTAATCCCTCTATTCTACGCAAGCACCCATTTATGAAAGTCTGTAGCTTTTTGGTTGTTGTCTTTGTTGTTCTTCATGTCTCAGAGCGATACAATAGGACTGACTTCACATTTGAGTTGAAGATTCTTACTTTCGTGTTGGATCCGATTTCTCTTGATCTCCATATATTTCCTAGAGCAATGAAAGCTCCTCTTGCTTTTTTGTATTCTTATTTTGATATCACTGTCTGTCCCTCCAACTTTGTCTATATTGCTGCCAAGATGTGTGTACGATTCTACATCTTGTATTGGTGTTTCTTCAAGTTCAACCCTGTTATCATTACCTGCATTTATTCTCATGATTTGTGCCTTTTTTCTTGTGAATTTTCAGACCCAATTGCTGTGACCTCTCATCGAGTGTTTCAATTTGTCCTGCATCTGATAACGGTTATGGGACAGAAGAGCCAAGTCATCAGCAAAATACAGATTATCTAACTGCTTAGTCAGAGTCCACTGGATTCCATTTCTGTTGTGTGTTGTCGATGTAAATTGTAAATTCGAATGTCTCCACGAAGCACGAACGTCTGATTAAGACCTACTCCAAGAAGCACAAATGTCTGATTATTAATTAGTCTGTTTGTTCGTATCACTTCTCATTTTGTTTCTGATAGTCTGAGTGCCAAAATGCTGTATTACATTGATTTTTATTCTTACTGTACGTTACATAACCCAGTCTGTTGCTAGTAAGAAAAGAAATGGATACAAGAGGCATCCCTGTCGCACTCCTGTTCTTATCCCAAACGGTTCTGTAAGCTGTCCTTCATGAAGAACTCTGCATGTCATGTCTTCATATGTTTTCTTTATTAAATTAATGATCTTCAGGGAAACTCCATAATGCCTCATCGATTTCCAAAGTGATTCTCTGTCTACACTGTCAAATGCCTTTTCATAGTCCACAAATCCGATATATAGTGGTAATTCCATTCCAGACTTTGTTCAACTATTATTCTCAAAGTGGCTATCTGGTCTGTACAGGATCTGTTTTGTCGAAAATCTGCTTGTTCATCTCTCAGTTTCTTGTCTATGGACTCTTTTAATCTCTTAAGGATAATCCTAAAATGAAACGTCATGTAATGAATAATTTAAACAATTCCACCACCTTTTCTGGAAAATACGGAAAGGCGCGTATTGCACAGTGAAGACTAAACTGCACATCAATTAAAACAAGCGCGCAGACTTAGCAACCTTTTCATTGTGCAATATTCATATTACATAGATTTCACCGCATATATCATCGCCGGTATATACAAATATATATTCCTATCCTAGATTTATACGTAAGCAGAGAACGAATATGTGGTCAAATGGATCTGTACATTACAATATACACTACTGTATGTGAGAAATAACCACAGGAGAAAACAGCACCATCATCAGGGGACGCAACAGAAAGCGCACATCATAATTCATGCTGGCCATTTTTTCTTTTGGTGGGTTACTTGCTAATGATGGTACACTGGCGTGAGATTTACGCCTCGTTATACATACCAGGCATTGGAATTTCTATGGAGATAAAAGAAATAAAGTCCAACACAAAAATCAGAATCTTCAATTCAAATCAGTCTTATTGTATGGTTCTGAAACATGGAGAACATCCACACACACACACACAAAACCAAAGAAACAACAACAACAACAAAACAGCCAAAAACCTAGACTTTCATAAATGGATGACTGCGTAAAATATAAGGATTGCAATGGTGTAGCAAGATCACGAATGTGAAACTAATGACAACATGATATAAGAACACCTTATTAAATTGCAAAAACAATGGCAAAGTCACATTAAAGTCCAAATGGGAAAAAGAACACCCAGGCGATATACAAAATGATGCCTATCATCAGCTATCTAGGCGAGACCAGGTCATCATTTTCCGGCTACGCACTGGACACAACAGATTGAGATACCATCTATATCACAAGTACACGACTGGTGCGACAGATCTCTGCACTTGTGGCATTAGCCCAATGACAGCCAAACATACAGCAGTGAACGGAGTAGCGTATGGCAACAAAATACTTCTCTCCACGAAAAACTGTTCAGAGGCGCAAGAGACTTTAGAGCAGCCTACTGCCTTTATTAGTCATTAATGTGGTAGTCTGAGGGCGAACGAGGAAGGAGAAAAAGAAATGAAATCACGTTCAACATAAAAATTAGAATCCTCATGTCAGTCCTATTGTATGGCTCTAAAACATGGACAACATTTTTAAAAAAGCAGCAAAAAGCTACAGACTTTCAAAACTACATGATTGCGTAGAATAGAAGGATTGAAAATGGTACCACAACATCACGATTGTGAAACTGATGACAAGAACTGGTAAGCGCACTGTAGTCCTGCTTTAAAATTTATTTATAAAACTGACTCTCAGTTCATTTATAATCAGGTTTTGTGTCACGATAGGTTAATTTGTGTGGAGGATGAGAAGATAAAAAGGTGTATCAGATGATACAAGGATACACTTGCCAGATAAAAGTTCTGGTCTTAAAAGAAATAGTCAGACTATAAAGTTATCTGGCCCAGATGGTAATAAGCAGTATCAGACACTTGGTTGTCTCTTCTCAACAACTATCCTTTGTTATGTTTTGTCTAGGGAAAATAATAAAACAATGTAACTACAAACTAAACTGGAATGAGTTACTCATGACTGTCGTAGATTTTTGATAGGGGAATTAAGACTTGGGTTGGTCCCTTCTGAATAGATTAGAATAAGTGATAGCAACAGTGAGAGATCGTGACAGAAATAGATTTTCACGAGTGAGATGGCAGAAATTAATAGAGTCTGTCCCTGAAATCGAGAATCTTCTCTCTTTCAGCCTATCTTCTACAACAGATCTAGAGGAGTCAGACAGTCTATCTATATATATATATATATATATATATATATATATATATATATATATATATATATATATATATATATATATACCACTCACGTATACACACACATACACACATAAGTGACGACAGTTAGACGCACAGACGCGAAAAACTATAACAATGGAATATAGATATGTTGGAACGAGCTGACCGACACGCGTGAATAAAATTTATGTAAATTTATTAACATCAGAAAAATTTACCACAACACATAAATGTTAATATCAAGCATAGAAAATACATATAGGGAATTACTACAAGTATAATAGACCCATAGGTGTAATCTTTTCCCTCGATGTTTAGCCCACGATCCTGTTAGAAGAAAAGTGATAGCCCCAAAGAGTCACGGATATATACACTATAGTCTCAGATTTCCCTCTAAAGTTATGAACAGAACGGATACTCTACTCTATCCTAAGGAAAATATCATTAGCAACAAAACTGCATAAAGGAAGTTAAGGCAGCGAAATGGGTGCCAAAAATACAACAATAAAGAAATCACTCAGTCCTGCATTCACTCTATTCATGTTAGCCGTGGCCACGCGCTTGCATTCGTACTTACAGCTTTGGTAGCAACTTCTGGAAAAACAATTTTTAGGACATGCACATACAGAATCTCCGGTGTTATTCTTGGCCAAGGGAACCCCAGCTCCGCAAAGACAGGTTGAATTCACTACTTCAGGGAACGTTTCCTTGGTTATTATTATTTAGGATATCTGTTTATGTCACATTAAAATTGTCCAGGCACGAAAGTTAACAGCGAGCACAGTGTCAATAGCTTAGGTTTTCCAGTACCTAAGAATGTCAGGTCGGTGCCTTCTCTCAGTATAGAAATTTAATGTTGTCACACCACAATTAGTCAAAAATGTCGGAATGTTAATGGTTTGTAATTTTTCTCGCCACAGGGCTGCATGTACATGAGAGTTTGTGAAGAAATATAATCTGGCTCAATAGGCCCAATATAGGCATTTAATCTTTAAAACCGTTAGTGAGATTTGTACTCTGTCTATTTCTGGAGGCAAACGCCCTGCCAGACAGGTGTTAACTTGTAGACCCACGTGGTTAAAGATAAAAATGTTTCTTCTCTCAGTTGTACTAAAACCGCTGGTAAAAGTTGGGCTGACCCAAAACTGTATAAGGAAGAGAAAAGTACAAAATACTTAACCACAATATTTGCTTCGGTTATAACTTACATTATAACTGCAAGCGTAGAGCTTGTCTTAACGTTAAAACTCCCGTGAAATAATTATGATCGTTTAAAAAAATCAATCATCATGAATTAGAAATACCTACGTATTTCGTCAACACTCAATGATGACTCAGTGCAGTTATAAGTTAGTTAAAAGTATTCTCGACTGATTACTAGCAATTTAATTAAATTTATTTCCAGCTGCATGAGTTTAAGCTAGAAATAATAATTTATTCTGCTTTCCACTGTAACACGTCAACTAGAGAATATAACAGACTTATAATGTAATCACTCTGCACATAAATTAACTAGTGAAAATAAAATATTCGATTTACCACTTAAATCACTCACAAAATACTAGATATATAATATTACCTCCAAACAGCACTACAGGCGATCACCACGACTACTAGAATTATTCACTAGATAGGTATTCTAGAAGCTCGGCAAAGATTGACGAGAAAACTAAGAACTTCGCTATACAAGCTTATTCTCTAGCACGAGCGATCCGTCTACTGCAACTTAGGAGGACTGAATGCCTGAAGTCCAACTACTGGGGTTTTTATCTTATGAAAAGAAATGATTTCCTAATTCTCGAAAACCCGAAATAGTCCCCGTCTTAACACCTACATAAAACTCAGACGACGGCAATGAAACTGCCAGACGCGTTTCACACTTGCCGCTACCTATGGTCATACCCGAGCGATGCCTGTTGGCGCCTCTGACACCTAACACCGAGAAACTTAACCAAGAGCGCCGTGTCAGATGAAAATGTTAGACGATTGACTGCCATCATATGTCTGTCGAGAAAGAATTTCACACTATTCGGTCTCATCACGGACTAAGCTTAACGGCAATAAAAAATGCGTTGTTAAATACGAAAAGAGACAGGCGAAGGTATGAATGGGAGAGTTATATTTTCACAATCAAACGAATGTGAAAAAAGAAAAAGGATAAAGGAGCGATAATAAAGTAGAAGACGCGGGTAGAATAGAGAAAAGATATAGAAATTTATTAATCATAAATCTCCCTTAGATACAATTGATCAATTTATTATATTTACATTAATTTCTTCTTTTCTCTTTTGGAAAAAGAATGAAGTAGAAATAAAAGGATGATGATGACATTTACAAAAAGAAATGAGTTACAAACACATTAGAATTCTACATCCAGAGTGTACAACGACTACTTCCTCTTGGGAATGCCACTTTAAGGTAAAATGTCACTTTAAATTAAAAGGTCACTTTAAATTATAATGTCAATTATATTTGCTTTCACTGTTGCCTTGACTTGCACTAATAGTTCATGAAGCACTGTTCTTAAACTTTAAATATAGTCACATTGACTTCCGATACTGTCTTTACACAATGTGGTGACTTTAACACACAAAAAACTGGTATCATCCTCTGAATTTGGTAAGTGTGGAAGACCATATGTTGATTCAGTCCTTTTTGGGACACTTATCTCATTTGACTTCATCGGGCTGTCAATCTGGTTTAGACAGTGCCTGGCAATCCCATGCATTAGGCTGATCTGAAGTATACTCTTGGTGATTGAATGCTTCTCTGGCTATCACATGTATAAAACAGGCTTCTGCCTCACTGACAGTAAGGTATGATTTAACCTGCAACAACACAATGTTCCAGGCTAGTATTTTGCTAGAAGAAGCTTTTCTAGCACAGATGTGAGGCCAGTAAGTCATCAGATGTCATTTGTTAAGTCAAACTAGACAGATCAATTTAGTGACATACTACAGGCATATGTTATCCTAACATACATATATACCATCATTCATTTGAAATAATGTCTCCTATTCTTTCATACTTCACTTCAGTGACATAGTATAAGCATTTGTTATCATAAATATATACAAATAATTCATTTAGTTACTTCATCCTATTCCGTCACATTTCCTTCATGTATTGTTCCATCCAACAATCAAGAAAGGCTTTATGAGTCTCATGATAACTACTCTACATTCCAAATCAATTCTGTGTTCATAAAAAGAAATGTACAGCAACAATAGCGTTTTCCCTCCAAGAATTTAACAATATGATTCTACACACAATATAATTTAAATATGCAATAAAATAATATTATATACATATTTATTAAATAAGTAAGTCTTACCCTCAATTCAGAATACACACAGGGCATCAAAGGCCTGGCAGGCTGCACACACATATAGATGGCAAAGGTGCTTGGTGGGAAGCTCTGTCTTCTGTGTTTGAATCAATTTTGGCGGTTAGTGCCTATTCATCTACTCCTCTCCTTTTTATATCTCCCTATCGTGCGATCGAGAGAACACTGACGTCATAGGTTATCCGTTCGTTCAATTTCTTGAAAAATGTGGTGAATCGAGCCAAGAGTGTGTTTTTGTTAAAATTTCCATAATATCCTGCTTCTTTATCCTTCATCCGATTTTCTTCATCTTGAGCTTGTTAAAACCGGATGATTAAGAGCTGTCGGTCCATATAACTTTCGACATTCATTTCATATTTAATTAAATAAAATCAAGTCTTGAGTAGCTTTGAACTTATAACCTTTCTGTTAAAAAGTCAAAGTTATTAACAGTTTACATTTGAAAGTAGTGCAGACATTGTATTAAAACCGCTAAAGTACACCTCCTTTCTTGGTCTAAACCAGCCTTTCTCAATCTTTTTATCCTGAAGAAACCCTTCAAAATAATTTTGTAGGTCAGGGAACCCCTGCATACAAATCATTTTATCTACAGCTCATGGTACCTTAGCGTGATCAGTAAGTTGTAAGTATAATAATCCAATAAATATGACAAAGCTCTTTTGAGTAGAGAATGATTTTTTTTCCGTGGATCTCTTTACTTTGGCCAACTTATAAGCCTACTCTTTTTGTGTGTAGTTCCTCCTCCTCCCGACAAAGGAAATAAACTCTAATGCAAGTCAGTAGTGTAGGTAAAAGAAACTTAAGTTTCTCAAGCTTTTTAATTTCCACTTGAATTTTATTTTTTTACCTTTCTCAAGTAGGCCTTTAGTATTATCATACATTTCTTCTCAACAAGATACTAATGAAATATTGTATGTGGAAGACTGAACACGGTCCTATTGCGCACTGCCATACGTTGCTGGTCCGGTCCCTAACCACCAAAGTGAGAGCTAACATCGCCGAGCGTGCAAAGTTAAAAAAAAACGACGTTAATTTTTCTTCGATCACGATCTCTCGCGGAACCCTAGGGTTCGGCGGAACCCCGATTGAGAAACCATGGTCTAAATAAAAAACAGGCTGAGAACCACTATCTCAACACATACAGAGATAATGTGATTACGTTAGAAGAATGAACAACAACCAGTGACTAGACGGTATATGCAAAACAGAGGGACGACATAGATCCATAGGTGACCACCCTCTATGGGCCACACAAAGGACTTTGCAATCGGAAAGAAAAAGTAGAAGTAGAGAAGAATTTTAAACCGGGAATGGCGATGGAAAAGTTTACATTCGCTAATAAACAGAAAGGGGGGTAAATTCGAATGTCTCCACGAAGCACGAACGTCTGATTAAGACCTACTCTAAAAAGCACAAATGTCTGATTATTAATTAGTCTGTTTGTTCGTATCACTTCTCATTTTGTTTCTGATAGTCTGAGTGCCAAAATGCTGTATTACATTGATTTTTATTCTCACTGTACGTTACAACAGCTGTGATAATTTACAGTCACCAATATTGAGATGTTGTCACACTTATCCAACTGTCTGTCTCTAAACAAATAAATTATATTTATTTATTTACTGTTTACAGGCCTCGGGTTTCCCCTCTTTATCTGTTTAAATATTTATACAATACCACACCTACCCTCAGTTCTGTCCTGTTCTCGTTCTTCTATCAATTTACTAGACATTGGATTAAGGTCTTTGTTCTGTGTAATCTGACATATATTGTATAATGGGGGGGGAGAACAACAGAAGTGATTGCGTCATTATTTAGGCTGGACCACCCTAGGTGCATAATATGCGGTGTTCAATGTTGAAAATCGCACTAATGACCCTTGTCTACGACCACATAAAGTGGTGCTTAGATGGCAGGGAGGATAGTGTGATTCGCTTCCGTAGCTAGGCGGTGGTGCCGGTAGTAAGCCCCTCACTTCTTTTGTTTTTCTGTTGTCTAGTTTTCTACTTCTTTATTTCTTACGAGTACCTGAAACATACCTTTATGTGTGTAATATTTACCGTCAATCTCTAATCCTTCTGTGCTCAGTAGTCAATACGCAACAATAATTGGAAGGCAGAAACAGAAGTTTTCCCTTCTTGTTTTTTATTTGCGTATCAAGACAACAGAAGGACAATAAAACAGGAATACAGTTAACATTTGAAGAACAGCTAGAAGACCTTGATGTTCGCGATGGCTTATGTTTTCTATAACATAAACAACAAGGTGTGCGGGAAAAGACACTTTTATGATATACAACAACATGTGAATGAAAAGACGTTTCTATGATATTAACAAAAAGATACGCGGGAAAAGACACTTCTATGATATAAACAACAAGATGTGCAGGAAAAGACACTTCTATGATATAAACAACAAGATGTGTGGGAAAAGGCACTTCTATGACATAAACAACAAGATGTGCGGGAAAAGAAATTTCTATGATATAAACAACAAGATGTGAATGAAAAGACACTTCTATGATATAAACAACAAGATGTGCGGGAAAAGGCACTTCTATGATATAAAAAACAAGATGTGCGGGAAAAGGCACTTCTATGATATAAACAAGACGTGCGGGAAAAGACACTACTATGATATAAACAAGTAGATGTGCGGGAAAAGACATTTCTATGATATAAACAACTAGATGTGCGGGAAAAGGCACTTCTATGATATAAACAAGACGTGCGGGAAAAGACACTTCTATGATATAAACAACAAGATGTGCCGGAAAAGACACTTCTATGATATTAACAACAAGATGTGCGGGAAAAGACATTTCTATGATATAAACAACAAGATATGCGGGGAAAAGCACTTCTATGACATAAAAAAAGGATAAGCGGGAAAAGACATTTCTACGACATAAACAACAAGATGTGCGGGAAAAGACATTTCTATGATGTAAACAACAAGATGTGCGGGAAAAGACATATGACATGAACAACAAGATGTGCGAGAAAAGACAGTTCTATGACATAAACAAGAAGTCGTGCGAGAAAAGACATTTCTATGACATAAACAACAAGATGTGCGGGAAAAGACATTTCTATGACATAAACAACAAGATGTGCGGGAAAAGACATTTAAATGACATAAACAACAAGACGTGCGGGAAAAGACACTTCAATGGTATAAACAACAAGATGTGCGGCAAAAGACACTTCTATGATATAAACAACAAGATGTGCGGGAAAAGTCACTTCTATGATATAAACAACAAGATGTGCGGGAAAAGGCACTTCTATGATATAAACAAGATGTGCTGGAAAAGACACTTCTATGATATAAACAACAAGATGTGCGGGTAAAGACACTTCTATGATATAAACAACAAGATGTGTGGGAAAAGGCAATTCTATGATATAAACTAATTTTAAAACAGGTCAAATACCTGGGTACATTAAAATAACGATGGGTGCTAGATGCATCTCAGAAGTGAAGAGCAGAATAGCCCAGGCAAAAACTGGTTTTCTATAAAATGAAGAGTGTTTTATACAACGGTTCTTTGTCAATGGAAATAAGAAAGAAAGTTCTTCAGTGTTATATAGAACCAATCCTGACGAATGGGAGTGAGTTATGGACAGATAGTAAACAAGTAGGGAAAGCACTGGCGGCCACAGAGATGCGGTTTTACAGAAGAATGTTATAAATACC
Organism: Oreohelix idahoensis; assembly: GCA_024509875.1. Lineage (NCBI taxonomy): Eukaryota > Metazoa > Mollusca > Gastropoda > Stylommatophora > Oreohelicidae > Oreohelix > Oreohelix idahoensis. Next base: position 160,731 of record JAMPIV010004997.1, read on the forward strand.
ACGGCTAGCCAAAAAGAGTAATGAGTGTGACGGTATTGCCTCCCCTGCTTTGCAGTAGTGGTCCAACAGCGGCCAAAACTCAAGATTATCTAATATGGCTTCAAAGGTATCTACCTTCGCACAAGATTACTCTTGGCAGAGATGTAGATAGAAGGGTGATGACACTTCTATCACAAGATATTCAGAATAAGCGAGAACAATACTGCTTTGGCTGAGTATGTTAACTCTATAATTCTGCCGACGCTTTTGTGAAGGATTTAAGCACTTCTTAAGTTCAGCTCCTGATTTACTCAGTGGAATTCTATTATTCTAGTATAGCTCTGTGTGTGTAGTAATTTGACTGAGACAAACATGCAGGAACTTTAAAATGATTAAATCGAAGTTAAATTTGTAACATTACAAATAACAAAATGTAATAATCACTTTAGGTTTTAACAGTTGGAAAATAATTTGAATAGTTATGGATCAAGAAAAGTTATCCTCACAGTCTTTAGGAAATGTGAGATATTACAAGAAGTTCAAGTGGCAGCATATATTTGAACTTAGCTGCCAATGACGGTTCTGCTCCTTCTTATGGGTTGGTTCTTTTCACTCTGCTCACGCTCGTTTCTGATCAAGGTTGTCGGGGATAGCTCGTTTCAAAGAAACGTCAAGGAGAGTCTACCACGTGCGTCCTTCGTCTCAAAGCTTAGGCGACAGTTCCCTTCTTGTTCCAGAGATAGTACTTTCTGCTGGTACCACCAATAGCTATGGTAAAGAATAGAACGAAACGCTCTTCTGGGTATGGCGTGTTCCACCCCATAGTTATGGGTTCCTATCTTCCCATACCACCATCCCAATTACTCAGACTTTACCCTCGATGAGAATTAAATGTAATCCCTCCGGATAAAACTTTCTTTACATTTAAATAGATGTTGCGCACATATTTTTTGGCGCACGGATTACGCATACCATGTAAAATGTTTTAATTGTCTGATGAAGATATATTCATCTTTGTATGCATGTTTTGGGCTTGAGGGACGAAACTCAGATTGGGCAATAAGTAGTCATTCTGTGAGTTATCGCTCTTTGTAGCGTTCTTAAAAATAGAACTCGGCGGAGGAATTTAGACTTACTTGAATCTATTCTGTCTTTGGTTAGGAATAGATTGTTCTTGCTTCAGAATGTCTATGGTCCGAATCTATATGTAGTGTTTGTCTATGTAGGACGAGTATGTCTTATATCTTGATATCTTAGTATGTTTAAGTGGAACTATTTGTTCTTGTACTGTACTGAAGGGGGTCAGGTTTTTTCGGCGGATGAAGAGAGGTGAGGGGGTTCTTCGGTTGTCGAGGCCTAGGGCCAGAAGTCATGTCGGAGAGATGCCCAAGAGTTTGTGATCTCTTTAAGTTATTCTGGGGACGAAGATAGTTTCTTCCAGGATCGTTTAGTCCATGAGTTCCCCAGTTGTGATTCTATAACGCCGGGAGAGCGTTTTGTGCTTGCTAGTGTATTTCTTATGTCCAGGTAAATAAACGTACTTTTGCTGACTTCGTTCATTCCTAGGCTTAAGATGGGCAGACGTTTACATGTATTTACCTATGAATATGTCGGGACGACATATTATCCAGCAGCACCAAATATGTTTATATGCAGCAACTATAAGGACAGAATATGCTGATCCTTGTGGAATCATTTATTGTTGATGAACAAAGCTTCGATTGAAGATTTGGCTATACACCCGTATAGTGAGTGATGCTCAACCGGGAATCAGCAGCCATTGTGGAATTGGATTGATTTTGGAATTCTACTTATTGTAAATCATTAGCAGAGAACGGGAAAACTTCCTTACTATCAGGTGATGATTGAGAGATCACTATTATAAAGAAATTAACATTATCTTCACAGAGATTTGCTATAATTTACCTAAAGGAATCGTCGCTAGAAAAAGATCCTGTTTAGGAGTCAAGTTGAACAGTATTGCTTAATTGACATGCTCGGTCAGTAAGGTCTACTGACTGTATTTATAAACTATGGAAATCTTGGTGTTTACAGATGTTCCATTGCAAGATTATTCTTCATGAATGCTAATGTGGGACGGTAGTCCATTGATCAATATTATGCTGTCTATGTCGACTCATGTTCCTGTATCTGTACCCAATCTGTCAAGTGTGTGCGTCCAATTAAACTATTGAAACGACTACAGTGATCTGCATTGGTGACTTAACGTAATGAGTGAATGAGTGCCTTATACGGGTCAACACACGAACAGTCCACCATTTGCCTAACTCATATTTCACACTCACACTCCATATTTACATAATCCTGCGTTGGTTGAGTTGACCTTTGCTCCCCCTGGAGCCTCCATCATATTCACCACTGGTTTGCGTGAGGAGAATACACAGTTACGATCAAGAAGAGAAAAAGAAGGTTTATCAATAGAATAGCTTTCATAGTTACTTTATATTTAAATGAAAAGGTTAATAATACAGATAGAGTCTGTTTACATGTACATCTCCACTGATTGAAAAGTGTTCACAATAATAATTGAATATGTTTTCATTTATGTTTACACTGATTGAAAAGTTTGAAACTTCCATTACTTTAAAATGAATATTTTCACGTAGACATTTACTCTGGTTTAAGCTTGAAAACGTACATTAATTTTAAAGTGACTATGTTTATAGGGACATTTATACCGCTTTGATAATGTAAGTATTATACTTTGAATGTACATCATTTCTTTCATTTTTCCCTCCCTGCTCCATAGGGAACCTGGAACTACTTTATTCTTTTAGTTCTCTTTACGAAACTAGAAATAAAGCAATCACCAGCCCGTGCAGTGGTGGTTCATGAATCATCATTCTACACGCTGAGGTTGCCAACCTCAAATGACTTTGACATCCAATAGCCAATTTCACCCATTAAACTTCACATGGTAATATATCATCATCATCATTTGACGTATTCTTCCAAGAACGTTGTCTCCATTACAGCTGCTCTGAACGAATCACAATTCTGGGCAAGTCGACCTGCATCAGCCAAAGACAAGTTCAGACTCTCTGTGATGTCCTGGGTCCATCGTCGTCTAGGTCGACCCCTTCCCCTTTTTCCAGGAACCATGCCTTCCATCACTATTTTTTCCAGACTAATTGTCATTTTACATGACCGAAAAATTTCAGCTTCCTTATTGAGATGGTATTTAGGAGCCAATTTTTCCTCTACGTTTAGTGAGTGCAGTATTTCTCTGTTGGTCTTTTTTTCTGTCCAGGGTATTCTCAACATCCTTCTGTAGCATTTCATTTCGAATGATGTAACCTTTTTTGCAACTGTTTTATTGAGTGTCCAAGTCTCGCAGCTGGGAATATACATGCTCTGATCAGTTGTAACTTTGTTTCTTTGCTTGTGCTTTGCCATAGGTTTTTCATCTGTATTAGTTTATGTGAAGCAATTGCAAGTCTTCTTTTAATTTCTACTGCACAGTCGCCAGAGCTGTTGATGATTGATCCTAAGTGTTCAAATTCATTAACACTTTCCAATTCTTCGTTATCAATTTCAATTTCTGGTTTGGTCTTTACTTTGTCTGTTGTCAATACTTTGGTCTTCTTGGCGTTTAGGTATAGATTCTGGGCCTCCTGTGTTTTTTGGTGGACAGAATTAATTGTTCAAGTCCTTCTGGGTTGATCGATAGGAGGACTGTGTCGTCAGCATATCTGATTTCCGGGATCTGGTACCCGTTGATGATAAATGAGTAATATATATATATATATATATATATATATATATATATATATATATATATATATATATATATATATATATATATATATATATATATATATGTTAGTAAAAAAATATGAGATGTAAATCACAACGTACGCCAATCCTGACTCACAGACTTTTTGCTCAGATGAATAAAAGAAACGAGTCGGTCTCTTACACGAGTCTGATGTGTCTTTAATGTGACAATAGATTCCCATCTCTGACTCCGTGTGTTTCGGTTTACCTAGTCCCGGTGTTCCTTATTAAAATGTAGAGATTTCCTGTGCTTTGTAAGTTTTATTTGGTTCTCCAATAAAAGGTCCGGTTAAAAAAAGGAATTATGAATCTAGTCTTCACTCTGGCGAGGTCTGATGTTGTCTTGGCGAGCATGAAATTCACAGTGAAATAAAACTGCGAAATGGTCAAACTATATTCCTACTTCCCACGCATTGTTGTTATGAATCTAATCAGAAACATCCAATCATTTCAAATCATGCGCATAGGGTGTGATGATTTCATAAATATTCCGACATCGGATAATTTTGAACGTATATATATATGGTAATATGATGTCCGGTGCCCTTGTGTACAAACTTACAGACAGATCGGGGAACTCACATGACAACATGTGTAAGCTGTAATGCTTATTACTTTATTAGAAAGTAATGTTGTCATAACAAGTCGGCCCGGAAGCGATTATGTCACACTTGTCTGCCAACATGTGTCACACAGACAGTAATCTCGTTATCTAACGTATGAGTACGCAAAAACTCCGTGTCCGCCCATCTGTGTTACCAAACGAGTCGTCTTATCAGCGGTTCAATCTAAACACGCCGGCGACTATCTTATCTCAGTTGCTCACCGCAAGCTAGGATGACCGGGTAACAAACATGTGACATCACAGAGAGGAGTGTCGAATGATTTGATAAAATCAAATATCTGCTACTTAGCAGAACAATAACGAAGAAAGAAAGAAAAGTGTGATAATTGACAGCACACAATATAAATCAGTACCAGAAATGTACCGATACTGCCGGAGAGAAACAAAGATCGATGGGAAACGTATTTAGTTAGGAAAAAGCAATCCATTTTCCATTTTTTATGGGGGGGGGGGGGCTCATTATGAGAAGAAGAAAGCTGGAATATATCGCAACAACAGGTAAGACTGAATGAAAAAGTGATAGAGGAAGACAGAGAGAGAGAGAGCAAATACTGGACAGTTTGACATCGTGGAATGGAACTGACAACAGAACTGGAGACAGGAAGTTGTGGAGAGACATGATCTCCTATGCCACTAGGCATGGTACTTGAAGAAGATGATATAAACAACAAGATGTGCGGGAATAGAATTTCTGTGAGACAAGATGTGCGAGAAATGCCAACCAACCAACAGTAAACACAACAGAAACAGGGCTAAACATCAATCTAAATAAACAAACAGGAAATGAGAATTATTTATATGGAAATCCAAATAATGATTAATGTTGAGACAACTGAAGAAGTGCGCAATTTTTAAATTCCTGTATTTTTTATCACCTTCCGTCACTTAGTGATCTATAAATAATCCAATTGATCTTTCGGGAAATCACCATCGACCGGTTGCTGACCTCCGCCTTAGGATGTTTAAAAAAAATAGACTTTTGGCGAGGCGCGTTCCGTTCAACCTAGACACAAGGTCCGTTGATTATATTAGGGCGCAAGTCTAAATATAAATGACCTTGTGGTCTGATGTTGTAACCTAGGATATTCAGGATTTCGCAAAACAATGGCAAACAAAAATATACAGATGTTCCTTCTAGCACATCTCTTCTTGCTAACTAGCTTCCCGACACGTCGCCATAAGTCTAGACGTGAGTGCAAAATGATTGACATGTCTATGCAAATAAGGTTTCTGTGAGATGTGACCTATGTATGGGCGGCATCACCTTTGATGTCCGGACATAAACTCTGGAATCTCGAAGTCTAAGGGGTCGTCCACACATGACGTCATGCACGTTTTGCATTTTAAACCCTCTCCCCCCCACTTTTTTCCCCTCCATTCTCCTCCCTGATCGCATTTTGTAACAAAAACCAAGACCTTCTCTTAAGTGACGTCACAAATCTTTTAACCCCCCCCCCCCCCTTCCCTTTTGCGGGCCCCCCCCCCCCTGTTTTTACAATACTGTAAAGAAAGAATGTAAATTAGTTAACATGTGCAGACTAAATAACAATCTTTCAAGTTAAAAAAGTGTTCAATTAATCTGGCTTTTACAAATACTGTTTTGTTGGCTTAATATTGCTAAATTTATTCAACATTTAGCTCATTTTGGCTTAATTTAATTTCAAACAATAAATAAAACTAAATGTAAGGTAAAGACATGAGTAACTTCAATTATTCCTTATGTTAAAGATTCATACAAATAATTTTAAATATGAGAGTAAAGCCACACATATTCAAGGGCTTCAAAACTGAAGTCATTATCAATGAATTATTTCTCTGTGTTATCTTTATCCCACGGCAAAGACGCGCCTCCAATGAACAAATCCGAAATCCATTTGCTTTGAGACAGCATCGATTACTGGAATGGTGTGTATTATGTTATGTTAAAAAAAGAAGAAATATATAATTAAAAACAGATTAACTCAGTTAAAGGTTATAATAATATCCAATATTTCAACGGGTATAATAATTTTAATACAGTATGTCATACGCGACGGAATTTCTTTCAAGAGAAGAACAAGTACTGACTGTTTTTGTGGACCTGACAAAAGCTGTTGATAAGGTGTGGAAAGAAGGACTTCTCTTTAAATTGCTCAACAACAAGATTGAAGGGAGAATGTTCAGCTGGATACGGGACTTTCTCCGATACCGCACAGCAAGAGTACAACTTGACCAGAAACTGAGCCATCGCGTCGCTCTTCAACAAAGTGTGCCACAAGGAGGAGTTATCTCCCCCACACTCTTCATCGTGAATATAAATGACACTGACGAGAAGCTGTCCAGGCATATATTCAGGGCTAACCATGCTGACGATGTTGCCTGATGTGCGGCAGAAAACATGTCAACTGCAAAGTTCAGGATGCAGGCAGTACTAAATACCATCGGCAAAAGGGTATCTGAATGGGGAGTACAAATTAGCTTATCCAAGATAAAAGCAACCTGGTTTTCACTGTCAGACCCCTGAACACATTCTCCAACCCATGACGACACAAGATGCCTAACCTGTGCAGAGGGTATTGAGCTAAGGCAGAAGCTATGGGGCTGCCACGCTGACCTGAAAAAGACTGTGGACTTCGTCCTTGCCACAAGCCTGCAGATTTAGCATGATTACAAAATGAACGCAGAAGAAGATACACGAGGGAGTTTTTAACTGTTGCAGATACATAGTAAACTCTGATGATGGAGGTTACAACATGTATTTTGTTCTGACATCGTTTATGAAAGAAGCAATCGTCACTCGTATTTGTGTGTAAGTGACGTCACATTTCATCAAGCCCACGCTCCCTTTTTCGTCACACTTGTCACAACATTTTGACCTCATGCCCCTTCACTGAGTGACATCATATGTAAACAATCCCTAATTGATATACATCTACATCCACTCCTTTCTTTGAGGCTGATTTGCTTTCCCACCCGGCCCAAGATGCAACCGTTACATGAAAAAGTGTATAACATACATTTTTTGTGGAGAAATAATGAACGAGTGGTAGTCGTAGTTTGAGTGAATGCCGTGGGCAGCCTTTCCCAAACGTATAGCAATAGGGTACTTTTGCGAGCACGTTTTGCACACCACATGGGGGTTTTATATTTTGAGTACATCTGGTGCTCACAATAGATTTTGTCGCTATGCGTAAGCCGCCTATGGCGTCCTTTTGATTGGCTAAGCGACACGGGATTCCGCTGTGTATTTCTGCAGTGTTCAGACGTGGTTTGCTGGTGACTCGTCGTCGATATGTTCAGTTGGGACTACTCTATGTATAAGTGATTAAGTTTAAATACGCGTCCTGATAACACCACTGTGGAGTGATTGGTGTGGTTTTGTTTGGCGGATTCAGCCAGAGGTTTTCAGAAGTGTGGATAACTGTGAATATAATATATTTTCCTCAGGTCGTTACATATAAGTATAATTGGGTGTCTTATGCATAAATTGGGTCAATGATACTGACTGCTTCGACTGAACATTAATAATATGAATATTTACCATACTTGATGAGAATCTCTACATATACAAAATCAAATTATGTCTGTCTGTCTGTTACCTTAAAACTCAATAACGGCTGAACCGATTTTGATGCGGTTTTCTCCAGCGTATTGGACATTTCTCTGGAAAGGTTTTAAGCTATATATCATCACTGTATTACATCAAGAGGCTAAGGGGTGAAGAAATATGTTGCGCAAGTCGAAGAAAAAATCGTGCGTGCAGCACATTAAATTCGATACGGTGGCTAAACTATAAGAGATATATCGAAACAACGTATCTTCTTTTACGGTTTAATAGTTCTACAACAATAGTCTGCGATGGCGTATATCCTAGATCAATAGACAACTCACAATAAGCATTAGTATGTTTTCATTTTCGGCGAAATTTATAACGCTCAGTTTGTTTTTGAATGTCGTCGTAAACCCTGAAGCTGTACGGAAACAAATTACATCTATGGCAAGCGCATTCACTAAAGAAAAAAAAGGACTTTACACTATATACCTATGATTTATAAATCAGAAGTAATCACAGAGGGAACATAAATAAATTAATCGAGGCTGTGACGGACGACGACGCGAAGCTCGCGAGCGTGTCCAACATCCTACATTTCAGGCAGCATGTAAAGCAATTGGTTTAATAGAAGGTGTTGCACATTGGAACAATACACTGTAAGAGGCTGCTTTTCCCAGTTCACCTTCGTCGCTTAGGTATTTGTTTGCCATTATTTTGGTATTTTGCCACGTATCTGACCCACTACCTCTGTGACTTTAACACAGAGACAGCATGTCAGAAGATAATTCGTCATGTACAGTCTATAGAAAACTTGCCATATAGCGATGAAATATACAATTCTGCTTTAATTGAACTAAAATAAATTATACAGTCGTTCTCAGAAAAGAAACCTTACAAGAGTTTGGTCTTCCGCAAACAAATGATCCGGATTCTTCTACCTTTGTCCGATTATATCTGCAAGAAACGACATATGACCAACAGATTTTACAAACTGTGAGTAGAGATGAGACCCGCTTGAACACAGATCAACTTACAGTTACAAGACCGTTCTCGCATGTGTTGAAAATGGTTCAGGACAGGTATTCTTTTTAGATGCGCCCGGCAATACGGGAAAGACTTTCCTTATAAATCTGCTTTTGGCCAAAATAAGATCTTGTGATGATGTTGCCCTGGCCGTGGCTTCTTAAGGAATATCTGCGACGTCGCTACTAGGTGGCAAAACGGCCCATGCAATGTTAAAGTTGCCACTCAATTTATGGCATGATGATGAAGGTGTTGTGTGTATATTTCTAGACAGAGTGCCAAATCAAAATTGCTGCAAAAGTGTTCGCTGAATGTGTGGGATGAGAGTACAATGTCGCATAAAAGTTCTATCAAAGACCTAGATAGGACTTTGAAAGATGAGGCGACAACCGACTCATTGGTGGTGTGACCGTATTATTTGCAGGCAATTTTAGGCTTTACCCGTTATCCCAAAAGGCACATGGACAGACGAAGTGAATGCGTGTTTAAAAAAGGTCTTTCATTTGGCCTGCTGTTGAAAAACTATCCCTCTCTAAGAATATGCGTGCTCAAATTGTCGGGAACGTCTATATGTCTCTCTTTGCAGATTTGTTGTTGAAAGTAGGAAACGGAGACGTGCCTGTACATGGAAGGAAATACTCAGCTATGTAGAGTTGTTCACGATATCCAAGAGTTGATCAATTTTGTTTATCTGGACATAATAAATTTACGAAGTAAATCTTTATCATCGTTTAAAGAACTCGCTATTTCGGCACCTAAAAATGATACTGCAACTAACATAAATATATTAGATCAGTGACTCTCCTTCCCCCCTAGATGAAATTATCATGCTCGGAGATTTCAATGCCAGAGTTGGAAATGACCATGCTAGATGGGGTGGAGTTATCGGAAGATATGGAGAAGATACTCTCAATGACAATGGAAAGCGACTCCTTAGATTCTGAAGTAAGCAGAATCTGATCATTACAAACACAAAGTTCCCCCATAAGCGCATACATGCATACACCAGATGTGAACCAACAAAGAATGAGAAGTCAGTGATCGACTATGCCATTGATAGGAGGAGCTCATTGAAATATGTCCGAGATGCTAGAGTCTAAGGTGTGTGTGTGTGGGGGGGGGCAGAGATTGGAAGTGATTACTACCAGCTTACAATCAAAAGAACAACTGAAAGAGTTGCTCAGCCTAGGAACTGCCCAACATCACGCAAGAAACTAAGTAAACGAACGGGAGAAATGAGCATTAAGACCTACAAGCTGAGAGAGCCAGAAATTAAGACCAGATATCAGGGGCTTATTGCTGCAGCGGTGAGCAACACAGAAGAACAACCTGATGACTTGGAAACCCTCTGGCTTAAATTCAAGGACATCATAAAGACAGCTGCTGCAGAAGCATGTGGTGAAGTCCGACTTGGGAACAAGAGAAAGAGGACACCTTGGTGGACAGAGGAATGTAGTGGATTTTGATGGTATTGTATGGTTGATGTTACCTAGTGTAATGAATAAGGTCAGCTGTGAAGGCTCCTGAGATAAATGTTGATGCGAATTACAGAAGGCCCTTCTTACTACCACTTACGACCTCAAACATATCTTTTTTTTTTTACTAATGAATGTAGCTACGTTAAAAAAGTCTAGGGTACTGATATGTAATGTGTTGTGGTAGATTACACACACACACACACAGAGATATTTAATAAGTCTATTAATATTAATAAACTTTATAACACACTGAACTAACTCAGGCTGTTTTAGTTTTAAAATTTTAAATCTTTTGATAAATTTATTTGTTCTGAACCAAATGTTTGTTGGTCAGAACATATGAAATATTATGGAATTATAAATGGAATGCATAATCATATGACATAATAAAATGGAAAATGTGTACCTAATTATTTCAAATGACTGGTTAATAATAATTATATTAAGATAGTCCCAGGAGAACTTATTACTAGATATGCTGTTGGGGTGGTGTCATCACTCCCACTCTGTGACTACCAAAACATTGTCCATTTACTGATGGGAGGAATACAAGTTTTATTTCCCAAAATGGTATGTTCTAGTTGATGGTAATATAGTTGGTGAGTTAGTAAATTAGTTGGTGAATGTCCAGCAGGCCAGACGCTCACGTATCTTGACTGAGTAGTTCTGGTGCTGGAATCTGGTGGCCCACTCCTCTCCGAATCTGGAGTACAACGTTAGACTTCACTGACACCAATCTTAGTCTGCACAGGCACACTCTTGTGTAGTCTTATAACAGCATTTGACACCACTTCGGTGCCAAATAGAAACTCACAGTTCTGAAACAAAAGTATTGGGTCATGTGTCAGAACTCTACCTCCTGAGCCACTTCTGCACACAACACGACACAACAACACCACACAGAATGGGTCAGATCTCTCTGACCACACAGCACATCTTACCTAGTTGTTTTCACATAGTACTAGTTCCCCAAGACTACATTGCATCTGAGATATGTTCAATAGCTTCCTGCTATTGAATAAGATAGGTGATATGTTCCACTGATCTCAACACTAGATCCTTTTTCATAGTTTTATTTAGGCGTTCCTGTATATTTTCTTTGTATGTATGTCTCTAGACCCTGAACTTGGGCTGGGGATCTAGAGCGAACACTTACTTGTCGTAATCATTTTTATGATATGGCAGTATCAATCACTCGAATTATTAAAATATACCAAATAAATACTGTTCATTCTTACCAGAATTCAGAATTGAGAACACAGTTAAATTTGCTAGCAAAACTCAGCTGAGCTGCTGGCTGTATGATGGCGTCCCACTATATATTTGTATTCTTCTTGAATCAACACCACTATTAATTTAAACTGCGTCTCTGAACAGACTTATGTCAAATGGCAAAATTTCACCTCTCTGTCCCGCTACTATAAAATACGTTGACCAATCGCCGACTTCCCCCCTAACTTTCAAATTTTACAACCAAAGTCAAATCAGTCAGATCTCAGTCAAGTATGTATTACGGTCTGTTAGTCCGTCTGTCTCTACTTGTTTTTTCATAAAAAACACGCTTGGTTCTACATGCATTTCCTACACGAATCTGCCTCCTAGGTTATTTTTAGCTACACTTCTCCACCATTTCCCCTCTCTTTAATTACAGCTCGATTTTTACGTTTGCATGCTCAAGGCCAAAATTTTTGAAACTTTAGTGACATTGTTTAACAGTGCAGTCGCTCGTCTGATATGAACAATACAGTCTTTTGTCAATATCTTCATTATTATCTATCCGTCTGTATAATTGAAAGCATATTATTTCTCTGCTCAAGATGGGCTTTCAAACTAGCTAGGTTTTATATTCCTAACATTATTATTAAGAAAAAACATATTTTTTCTCAAGTTTAGTTTTTGAAATTAGTTCGAGAACCTTCTCTCATGTGTTTTGCCGCGGCATTCAAATAAAGACCAAGTATCGAAAAACGTCCAAGAAATGACTGTCTCGAATAAGAGCTAAGGTCCTTTTCTTGTCCATTTCCTTACTTATGTCAACTAGGGACGTGAATTTTTTTCCTTTCACCCCAATTGCGTCTTTTTGCCGTTCGAACTTCTAACACGTGTTCAGTCATATCTTTCCTTTTTTTGATCTCCGTTTCATTCCCCCCCCCCCCCCCTTGTCTACAAAGGGTAAACGTTCAGTCTGCACGTCTAACTAGATAATTTGAATGGTGGCAGGAAAGGCGGGCATGGGCGAGCATGTCTCCTAGTATCTTACGCATTATTTTTATCCCTACATTTTATGGTTAAATTTGGAGATATTTTAACGTTGTATCATGGTAAATTCATCACAAGGAAGTCAAAAAGAAAAAAACAAGGAAGAAAATGGCATGGAAACAATACTTAGGAGCTAAAAGCACAGCAGGACAAATGGAGAAATATAGAGAATATGTGACAGTCAGAACAGAAGCAAAGAACAAGGTGCTAGCAGCAAAACAGAAGTCCTGGGAAGAATTTGGAGAAAAGCTTGTAAAAGATGCGCAAGAAAATCAGAAATTGTTCTATAAGGCCCTAAAGAACACGAGGAAGGAAAAACAATGCCCTCTCAAATTTATAAAGAACAAGCAAGGCAAATTGCTCACTGCCCCGAAGGAAATAATGGAAAGATGGAAAGAATATTTCGCAGAACTCCTGAGCAAGGTCAAGCATCAGAAATGATAACCACTAGCACAGAAGAGAAAACCAATGATAATGAAGATGACATAAAAATGGAAGAACTGAAGAGAAAATCAAGATGGGCAAAGCAGCAGGGCATGATGGTATAACACCAGAAATGGTTAAGTACATGGGAGCAGCAGGCAACATATTACTCTTAAGGGTCCTACAGGCAGCAAGACCATACCAAAAGATTGAGAGATTGCCATCATAACACCAATTTTCAAAAAGGGTGACAATCGACAATGTGGAAACCATAGAGGCATATCCCTTCTCAGTGTCCCTGGTAAAATCTACTCTAGAATCCTAGAGCAAAGACTCCGACGCCTAGCTGAGCCACAAATGGATGAGGTCCAGTGCGGATTCCGAGCAAACCGAAGTACTCAAGACCTAATCTTCACACTCAGACAGCTGACTGAAAAGGCCCTTGAGTATAAGAGTGAGATCCATCTTTGTTTCATAGATCTGGAAAAGGCGTTTGACAGGGTCCCCTGGAGCAAACTTTGGGACTGTTTGGCAAGGAAGAACATTCCAGCACCTCTTATTCATGCTATACAGAGCTTCTACAAGTCTTGCAGAAATTATGTGAGGACAGCAAACCATAAGTCAGAAGAGTTCAGGACCACCACTGGTGTAAGACAAGGTGATATCCTGTCACCTTATCTTTTCATACTCCTCATGGACGATGGCATCAAGGCATGTAAGGAGAGAACAAGAAAGTATTCAGTGACTTACTAGAAGATGAGACAGGTCTGTATTTCAGACCCGGCATTTGCTGATGATGTTGCCCTGATTGCTAAATCAGAGGCCCATCTCCAATCTAACCTGCAAGTCTGGAAGGAAGAGCTAGAGAAGAGAGGGATGGTCATAAGCAGCTCTAAAACAAAATCAATGGTGATATCACGAGAAGAAAGAAGACATCAGATTAAGCTGGGAGAACAGTTCCGGGAGCAGGTCGACCACTTTAAATACCTCGGAGCTATTATAGACCGAAAGGGAGGCATCAAAGAAGAGTTGGCCACTCGAAAAGCAGCAGCTGGGAGACTTTTTCAGGTCATAAATCGAGGATTCCTCAGCAAGAGAGAGGTTGGTAAGAAAACGAAGATGGCAGTATACCGCTCCACTATGTCTCAGTCTTGACATATAGATGCGAGTCATGGGCAATGACCACAACCCACAAAAGCCAGATCCAAACCTCAGAAATGAGGTATCTGAGGAAGGTGGTTGAAGTAAGAAGAAGAGACATGGTCCGCAACCAGACGATACGTCAAAGCCTAAAATCCCACCCCCTGTAAACCCAAGTAGAACAGTCCCAACTAAGATGGTTTAGCCATGTCTGCAGAATGGTTGAAGATCGGCTACCACGACAAGTATGGGAAACAAAGAGCCAGGTATCCAGACCCCCAGGACGACCCAGAGTCGGCTGGGAGGACAACATTAGACAATCTTTGAAGGACCGAGGACTAGAATGGAACCAGGCCAGGAGGAAGACAGCCGATAGGATAGTCTGGCGCTCTCTCTTCCAACCCTATACACCTAACGGTAGAAGGGGAACGACTAAGTAAGTAAGTAAGTAAGACTCTCCTTCCTGTACATACAAGTCCGTTGATGCCACTTTGGACAAAACAAGACTCCGTACATTATCCAGTCGAGATTTTAAACTCTTTAAATCCTTCAGGGTTGCCGTGTCACGAACTACGTTTAAAAGCTGGTGTACCAATAATTTTACACCGCTATCTTAGCCCGACCAAAAGTGTGTAATGGCATTGGACTCCAAATTATATCTTTGAAGAACTACATAGTAGAGGCCACCATCCTGACAGGTTGTGGGAGCGGGGAGAAAGTCTGCATACCAACAATCCTTATGATTCCTTCCAATATGCTGTTCAATTTTAAGAGACTCCAATTCCCCGAAAGAGTCTGTTTTTCAATGACCATTAATAAAGCACTAGGTCAAATGCTTCACCTCACTTAAATTATTTGCGTTAGAAGCATACATTAATGCCATAATACAATTAAAAATAAAAATAAAAACCTGAACCTTCCTAAAACGATTCGCTCCACATCCGACTTGCACCCATTCCGACATGGACCGGGCTATGCCGGGTATGACCGCTAGTCGTAAATAAATGTATATTCGTTGAGATGGACTTGGCGCGTAATCTGTCATTTTGAGAATTCATTGTTATGTATCGTTGATGTGGCCATATATTCTTGAACGCGCAACAGTTGTCTACTTCGGTCACTCACATTTGTATACATACCCGCCACATGTACCTCTTACATGAGCTTAATTATCTCGATATACTCCTTACGGAAGTTTAGTTTTACTCGTGTGTCCCATTAATCATCATTTTCCTTTGCGCTTCTGCTTACGGAGCACGACGCCGCCACTGTAGCTGACACCCCGGCAGGAAGCCTATTCATATGCTCTTACAGTTGTGGTTTCTGTGGCAACTTGTTCACGTGAGGTTGCTAGCTCATTTTAGTCGCCTTGTACAATATGCCAGAGTGCTCCTCTTGGGCTAAGTTAATTTGGTGGCAGTTTTAAATGTACTATTTTATATACACGTTCCTTTGGACCTACCGGCTACGTGGAGAGGGGGCACATGCTGCATAGGCAACACCTTGATCTCCATATAACTGTGCCCAGTCTCGCGCCCTGGAGAGGACACTCTAGCTTCATATGTGTGTGTGTATATATATATAATAATTTAAAAAACCAAGTAAAGTATCCTAAGTAATAAAGCGGAAATACATAAGATAGATTCTAAAACAACAGGTGTAGAGTATTGTTTTTAAAAGTTCTGCCGCGGACTCTGGAACCCCTTACGCGTACCCCCAAGGTACAGACTTAAGGAAACACTGCCAAAAATGATTGAATGAGCGCATGTAGGTGGGGAAGGTCAGAAATATGACAACAGAAAACAACAAAGAGCTCATATCTGAAGTTTCAGGACGACTCACGGGTTTCTAGTGTACGGTACATTTTTTAAACTCATGGTGACACCAACGTGTCCGCCTGTCTCACTATCAGCCTACCCAGCTATCTGGTCGGAGTGGCTCAGAGGTATGGCGTCCGTCTCTAATTTTAAAGGTACCGAGTTCGATCCCAGCACAGGGAATGTAATTGTTTGAAATTTTTTTCAGAACCAGTGGTTACTAATGATGTCATACTCTCCCCTGATGTCCTGGGTCATGAGATCGGATACCTAGCCTTCTCGGATAAGGGCGAAAAAAGGAGGTCTCGTGTGCAAGTTGCGCACGTTCAAAATACCCCGGCAGCTGAAAATCGTAAAGAGTAGACCATACGGCCGCTGCCTTGGCAAAATTTAAAAATTAGGAAACCTACCCACCACAAAAATATTTATAGAATGTGTTATTCCTATATATACACATTGGGATCCTCGCCGGTGCTACGGTGTTCGTGCACTGGGCTGAGATCTTCCTTGTGGGACCTAAGAGAGGAGATCGGAGCATTGATGAAGTTGTCAATGTGCAATGAAGATCGTACTTAAACAAAACAAAACCAGCTATCTAACTCTGTTTTTTTTTAAATCCTGATAAATACAGACCTGCATGTTTACGCTCAGCAGGTCAAGGATCAACAAAATTTAAAAAAAAAGCTTAGAATACATGCTCTATCAACCACCTGGAGATATGGGTCTGTTTACGGAGCAGGCACTCTTCCACTCTTCTGTTTCACACTATCTCTCCTCCATTATTGAAAGAGTAAACGACGCGTGTCTAAAACGTTCTCCCATAAACAGAAACAATTTTCTTAATTTGGTAGCAGTAAATTTAACTATTTCAGGACAGTGTGTCCGAGCGTGGCTGTATAAATTTAACATCCACTCTCGTTGCTTAGATACCTCTCAATGACTAGAAAGTTTTAAGTGCTAACACAAAGATTGAGCAGTGGTTTTCAACCCTTGTTACCATCCTCTCTCGTGGCTTAGATACCTCTGAATAACTGAGAGTTTTAAGTGCTATAAATAAAGCGAGCAGTTGCTCCCAACCTGGAGTACGCACACCTCCATGAGGTACGAGAAGTGTGTCAAGGATGTACAGGAAATATTTGATACATGCCTGTATTATTCTATTAAAATGTTCCATAAGCTGTGGTGTTAGTGACAAACAATTTGTGAATTGGAGTCAGAACGAGCTAAAGCAAGAAATAAAATTGAGGCTGAACATGATACGTATGTATCTCTTTCAAAACCTGCACACAAAAAATAAAACTGTTGGTTGACAAGAAACAGAATCAAGCGTCCAACTAATTTATTTTACTGCTTTATGATAAGCATTTCACAATTTTGTGATACAGGCATACCTCGCTTTATTGCGCTTCGCTTTATTGCGCTTCGCAGATATTGCGCTTTTTTCAAATTATTCATGTTTATTTATTAGAACGTGCCTTCTTCTTCCGATAGATTTTGGTTCCACCAGCAAAAAGATTACTTCTTCTTCTTCTTCCTCGTTCGTCCTGAAAAGGACGTTGGTTGCGTTGTGTCGCCGTTTACAGCGAAGCTGTGATATTTGCGCCATTCGGCCCGACACATCCGACTTCCGCACTGAATTTTTTGGGACCGGGTTTGCCTTCCCTCTTCGATCCCTACTCTCTCGGCCAGACTGCAGTGATGCCGCCTGTTTCCAGGACCACCACTTGGAGGTGGAGTAGAGTCTTGGTCAGCTCTGGTTCGCTGATCCTGACGCAAGCAGTCAAGCTATGAGTCGCTGACTGCATTCATCTTTCTTGCTGCGTCTTCGGTCCCGAAAAGATTACGATTCGCTGAAGGATCAGATGATGAAGATTAGCAATTTTTTTTTTTAACAATAAAGTATTTAATTTTACAGTATATTGTTCTCTGTAGGCCTTAACGCTATTGTGCACTTAACAGACATGGTGTAAACATGATTTTAGGCTTTTATATGCACTGGGAAGCCAAAAAAAAAGGTGTGACCCGCTTTATTGCGATATCCGCTTTATTGCGGTGGTCTGGAACCGAACCCGCAATATCCGAGGTATGCCTGTACCTAAAAATGTTATGTATCAAATAAAGTGTTCTCGCAAAAAAAAAAAATTAATCTGTTTTATGTGTTTTCTTATGTGCATATGCATGGTAAACTCTAGAATTTATTCCCTCTCATAATCAATAGGGGGAACGGTAAGATTTGTTAAAAGGCAATGGAGTCCGGCAACCAACAACGGTTGAGAAGCCCCGAGTTAGAGGATCCAGAATACGATTTACACTTTCCATTCTTCATGATTTGTCTTATTAATAACCCATGTACATCTTCTTTACGCGCAAATGCAGTTCCGGGGGCCGTTTAGTAGACAGAAAGAATCGGACTACTATTGCCTCATGCATGTCGTTGTCGTGAGTTAGTCTGTTTCACAACACGGCCTTCTGTATAATTCTGAGTAACTCTGACCACACCGCGCGCCATACATTGTAAGAACTGTATGATACATTGGCCAATGGAAAGACTTCCTTATTCGTGTGTTTACTGAAACGTACTAGGCTTAACATGGAGTCTCAATCCGTGCAACCGAGTGAAGGATGCCATTTAATTACATAAGTAGGAAAGAAGTACCACCGGGAAGAGGTCTATAATTCAACAACAGGAATGTTACTTTAGAGGTAGGTGTAAAGACTTCCTCGAAAAGTAGTTTATTAAGAGAGAAAAATCGAGTGGAAAGGCCTCGACACATCAGGTTAGTCCCAAATTTAGCGGTTTAAAGTATGCATAAAATAAAATGCACTTAGGAGACTAAAAGATTATTAAATAGATAGATAAAGAATAATTCAGGGTATAATTTAAGCTTTGGATGAATAAAATCGCTCCAGAAATAAGAAAGATAATTGGGAAAATAGTTTTTCATAATTGAACAGAGAGACAAATTATGCCTCATTTTGAGGTTCGCAATACCCCTTTAACCCCCTGCGTTCCGATACGCCGGGTGTGCTAGTATAAATAGACCTTGCGCTTGCTAAATTGAGGCTATAAGATTTAAAAAGCACAGCGAGCAGAAGAAGCGGTAAAATTGTTAATGAAGTGTGCCTTTGCCAACTGCATCTGAAGAGCAGACCATAGATGCCCATTAACAGCTCGTCTGTGTGTGCCTGAGGGTAAGAAAGTATATATATATATATATATATATATATATATATATATATATATATATATATATATATATATATATATATATATATATATATATATATAATTATATGTATTTCTATTAATTCACTACAGTGTGCAATAGGGAGTGCGTAGACGTGTTTCTGCAACCATTGTGTAATTTCTGAAGGACTTACCAGACTGTGTATATTAAAAAAAAATTGCGAATGATGGCAAAAGTGTGACTGTAGGTTTGGAAACATATTTAACGAATTATTTCTTGTTGGAATGGGATACCTACCAGGAACATAAGGAAGGATGACAGAAATTGTTTTAATGTATTGATCAAGGTATTGCTTAGTATTTTATACTAGACTAAATCATTGTATGGAGGCGTAGCATGGACAAATGGATCTAACTAAGGATTTAGAAGGAAAGTGTAGTCACGGTGAACTGGCTGTGGGTAATACTAGTATAAATTGTCCTGTGCATCTGCTAGCACATTGTCTGACACTGTCTATCATCTCCATCTTGTGTAATAAGGGAATAGTGATGGACCATATAGGGGTTACGTTTATTTTTGTTTCAGGTTTTATCCTGAAAACTACACCAACTTTAAAGAGTCATCCACCTCCGTTGGACTCTGTGGTGCGATTGCTCTTGTGGTCAACAGAGCCAGATACCCAGCTTCCACTGCCTGGAGGAATTCCTAATACTTGTTCGTCCATGGCAGAAGTGTGAACGATCTCTAAACAACAGATAAGTGGCAAAACAAAGCCACTAGTCTTCGTATCCAGATTATACCCCGACATTAACAAACAAGATACTAACAAAGACAGCCTACAGTGTATGATGAAAAGTGTGGACATAAATTTACCCATTACTAGCTTCACAGTCAAGAAATAGTGACAAAACTCATTAGTATCATATAAATGTTCTTTAAAAGGAGATAATTAACCCAGGTGATAACCTTCAACAAGTGAATGACTTGTTAAGATTGTTAATTATTTTCAATGTTTATTGATTTATTGTTGTAAATAAATTTTATTTCATTTCAAACTTTCCAGACCGAAAAGATAAACGGTATAGGCTAAATAAATTGTAAATATTTACCAGCAGGCTTACTTACTTATTAAAGTTGAGTTTATGTTCTTGTTGGAAATAATTTTGTTAATATCCTCTAGCAGAGTCAACAATAATAATAATAATATAATAATCAAGGGAGGATTTTGAGAGTGATCCAGGATAATACAATAACATCATACCTGGAAACTTATACAGCTTGACCCTACCTTTGATATCTATAAACCCTTACTCTTTTCATAGAACGGGGCATTACTTATAAGACCAGACTCTTATCTGGCATTATCCTGGTATCACCTGATACAACTTTTTGTCCAGGAAATCTTATATTTAACAACATCTCAACCCTCTCGCGACACTGATGTATCAGTCCGGGATTTCATTTACTACCCTGGGGTCTTTTCTTTGAGACATTCAGACTTATAGTATTATTTATTACATCATTTGAATTAGCAGTAGGAGTAAAATATTATAATAAAAATAAAATTTAGTAAAAAGTAAAACTAAATAAAGCAATTTGTAGTACCATTGAGTACAAACTGAAATTGGGGTGACTGGATACATTGACAGTGGTCTTTTAATTAATTAATTAGTGTTTGATTGGTAAATAGAGTGTTTAAGTGTCTGCAAGTTATTATTGTATGAGTATGGCAGACTTGGTAAAGTTTAGATCTGCTACAGTAATAATAATAATAATAAATTCTTTAAGCGCCAACACGGCGCATAAGGCAGAAACCAGTGCTCTCCAGGTTGTTCGTTGTGACGCCACTCCTCTTAGCTCTTGCACATTATTTAGGCCCAACGTTCTTCCTTCTCTTATTATTGTTCTTCTGAGTGTTTCTTTTGGTCTTCCTTTTTTCCGCTTACCCTCAGGAACCCAAGTGAGCGCCGTAGTGGTATTCTGTTGTTTTGCATTCGTAGGACATGACCGATATATGACCATCGTCTTTTCCTTATATAGTCGGAGACATATTTCTGCCTAGAGTCTTCTCTTATTTGTCGATTAGTCTTGAATTCTTTCCAACTGATGTTCATGAGTTTTCTAAGACATTTGTTCTCGAATGTATTCAGCTTGTTCTCCAATGATTTTGTTATTTTCCAACTCTCACAGCCGTATGTTAACACTGAGATAACATTTGAATTAAACAGACGAAGCTTGGTATGTATATTCAATGATCGTAATTTCCAAATGTTAGATAATCTATTGAAGGCGCTAGCTGCCAAAGCAATTCTAGTATGGATTTCTCTTGTTGTGTCACCATCCTGAGTCATATCTGCTACAGTGCAGTCGGCAAAAGAGTTTGGGTTAAGTGAGGAGGCTCTTATTCAGTATGTCACTACTGAGTGTGACAAGTTTATTGAAAGGGAAGATAAAAAGTTTGAAACAAAAAAGGAAACTTCAACTAGAAGCTGTTACGGAGGCTAAACAAATAGAAGCTGATAGGGAGGTTAAGAAACTTCAACTAGAAGCTGATAGGGAGGCTAAGAAACTTCAACTAGAATCTGATAGGGAGGCTACGAAACTTCAACTAGAAGCTGATAGGGAGGCTAAATAAATATAAGCTGATAGGGCGGCTAAAAAAATAGAGGCTGAAGCTAAGGAAAGGGAGGCTGAGAGAGAAGAAAAGAGGTTGCAAAGGGAACAAGAGTTAAGATTGAAAGAGCTTGAACTTCAAGGAAATGGTACAGGTAATGGCAGTAGTTCAACTACCTCTGACACTGGTGTAATTCAAGGTCCCTCAAATGGTGCCATGAATTTTTACTTGGACCCATTTGTGGAGAAAGAGGATGAAACTGAGTCTTACCAAAGTAGGTATGAGAGGTTAGCCACTAACTATAGCCTAGAGAAAGAGAAATGGAGCCTTAAGTTATCACAAGTGTTGAGAGGAGTTTCTTATGAAGTTTATGCAAAACTGGGGAAAGACGACCAGGAGGATTATGACATCTTGAAGCAGGCATTACTGGTTCGATATGAAAAGAACTCAGAATTTTATAGGAAGAAATTCAGAACTGCTAAGCTACTTTCTGCAGAAACTTACCACCAATTCTCTGCCATTTTAGAAACCTACTTGGAGAAGTGAACTGCTCTGGGAAAATGTTAGACCTAAAAGAAATGGTCATGATGGAACAAGTGACAAGAGACAATTTCTTATAGACTAAGGTGCAGAGAGGTTGGGGGAGACCTTAACAGTTGCTGAGAGATATCAGGCAGATCAGAAAGAAATAGCAGGAATTAAGAAGAAGCAAGGAGAAAATAGTAGGCCACCCCAAAACCAGAATGAGTTTGATAATAGGGACCAACAACAACACAGATACAAACAAGATTGTGACAAACCTAGATTTGATCATAGAGACAGGAACCCTCAGGTACAAGATAAGAAACCCTACAGACAGGGAGATAAGTGGTGTAAGATTTGCAAAATGAACAATCACAATACTATGGAATGTGGAAAGAAAGTCCCTCCATATTACGCTGCATGCATGAGAACAGTGGACAAGGGTAGGAAGGAACTGACAGACAGTCAGATAGATCTCCATTATCCCCCCACCTGTGAAGAAGTATCATGTAACGGCACTAAGATTATGTGCCTTTATGATTCAGGATTGGAATGTGACTCAGTCGTGAGTGCATCTTTAGTGAACCCTGATCAATACACCACAGACAAAGTGGAGATACAAGGGGCATTAAAAGGAACAGCCACAATGACACTTCCCATAGCAAAGATCAATGTCAGGACTCGCTACATGGAAGGAGTGATAAGTGCAGCAGTGTATGATGATCCTAATTACCCGCTGGTGATAGGAAGTAAATATGTCTTCTTGAGTGAACCTAGAAAACCTGTGATCATGGCAACGCTCCAGACCAGGTCTAGCCCTAGGAAGGAGGAGGGAATTCCACTGAACATTCATCCGAGAAAGATGAAAAAGGCCCAAGCTAAAGATAGCACTTTAAAACCTTGCTTTGGCAAATTGCCAAAAAGCCATAACACCCCTAAGAAAAGACAGTTTTATTTGAATGATGGATTGCTCTACAGGAAAGCTGGAGCAGGACAGAATGGGCATGGACAGTTAGTACTGCCATCATGTTACAGGGGAAAAGTTATGGAATTAGCACATGTTGTATCAGACGGTGGACATGGAAAAATAGGTACCCCCTGTCAAAGAGCATCTGTGAAATATTATTGCCCAGGTATTGCTGAAGACATAGTTCAGTATGTGAATGCCTGTGCACAATGTAGCAAGGAAAATCTCACACGTTGGGAAAATCAACAGGACCTAGAAACGCATTGGGTCGAACATAGGCCTGAAATTAAAAATAAGGTAGACATAGTGGATAGGACAGCACCTTCTCACAAAAAGTCTTCCAATAAACCAGTTACTATGGCAACTCTCCGTCTCGTACCGAGAGGGGAAACAACCCATCCCGCACCGACACAATATTGCTCAGAATTCCTGGAAATAGCTAAAAATAGAAGTATGGTTAGTCAGCCAACTTTGAAACTGAAACCGAGGGGTAACCCCAGGAAAATTGGGAGTGGGAGATTGGGCAATTGGCCTAAAGCTCAGCCCACCTCACTATAATAATAATAATAATAATAAATTCTTTAAGCGCCAAACACGGCGCATAAGGCAGAAACCAGTGCTCTCCAGGTTGTTCGTTGTGACGCCACTCCTCTTAGCTCTTGCACATTATTTAGGCCCAACGTTCTTCCTTCTCTTATTATTGTTCTTCTGAGTGTTTCTTTTGGTCTTCCTTTTTTTCCGCTTACCCTCAGGAACCCAAGTGAGCGCCTGTAGTGGTATTCTGTTGTTTTGCATTCGTAGGACATGACCGATATATGACCATCGTCTTTTCCTTATATAGTCGGAGACATATTTCTGCCTAGAGTCTTCTCTTATTTGTCGATTAGTCTTGAAATTCTTTCCAACTGATGTTCATGAGTTTTCTAAGACATTTGTTCTCGAATGTATTCAGCTTGTTCTCCAATGATTTTGTTATTTTCCAACTCTCACAGCCGTATGTTAACACTGAGATAACATTTGAATTAAACAGACAAAGCTTGGTATGTATATTCAATGATCGTAATTTCCAAATGTTAGATAATCTATTGAAGGCGCTAGCTGCCAAAGCAATTCTAGTATGGATTTCTCTTGTTGTGTCACCATCCTGAGTCATTTTACTGCCTAAATAATTGAAACTTTCAACTTTCTGTAGTTTTTCCCCGTTCAAGATGATATCAAAGGTCTCGTTAGAAAAGTTCATAGCTTTAGTTTTAGAGGCATTTATTTGGAGACCTATTTTAACCGAGAGATGACACAAATTATTTATTGCTTCTTGGGATTGTCTTGGTGTTGAACTTAAGAATGCTACATCATCTGCGAAATCCAGGTCCCCCAGGAATTTTCCATTTGTCCATTTTATACCTCACTATACGGCTATTAAATTAGCATTATCAGGGCACCGGCAACAGTGGTAGTTGGTCGTCCCCTACACGGTCCATTGGAAGTATGAACACGGACATGGACTGAGATTATACATTATATAGCAAATGCTAAAGGGAGAATTAATTTCTTGGTGCAGGAAAATTTATTTCCCCATATGAATCATATTATCGTGCCAGTGAGGTTTAGCTGAGGAAACCCCCAGGTGCGCATAGACTCTGCCTGGAATTGGGAAAATAATTACAGTAACAGAGTCAATACTGGATCTAAGTAAAGGGTATTACCAGTTTCCTGTCAAGCCTGAAATCAGACTGTTACTGGACTTTAGCACATCGGAGGGGCACTATGACTTCTATATGTTGCCTTTTGGTTGAAGAATACTCCGAGTGTTTTCTCTAAGCTGATGATGAAATTATTGGATCCTTTACACGACCCAGCTATCACCTATTTTAGGGATGATATCCTCATAACTACGAAACCTTTGAGGAACATCTACCATCTCTGGACTTGTCATTGGACAGACTTAGAGAAGTGAAAAGGTGAATATTAGTTGATAATCAGCAATTAGACAGGCAGCAGCACCTGTGCTGTTTATTAACACAACATGCGGTGGTTATCCCTGGATCTCAGAATGTTGGGGCAGATTTCTTAAGTAGGCACCCACCTGAAGGAAACCAGGAGAGTAGGAAGGCAGAGTGAACCCAATATTGGGAAAGTGCCGTGATTGTGAATCCAGACAGGAAAGCTCCACCAGATGGTTCACGCTTTTAAATGAGGGAGCTATGTCGTGAGTTAGTCTGTTTCACAACACGGCCTTCTGTATAATTCTGAGTAACTCTGACCACACCGCGCGCCATACATTGTAAGAACTGTATGATACATTGGCCAATGGAAAGACTTCCTTATTCGTGTGTTTACTGAAACGTACTAGGCTTAACATGGAGTCTCAATCCGTGCAACCGAGTGAAGGATGCCATTTAATTACATAGGTAGGAAAGAAGTACCACCGGGAAGAGGTCTATAATTCAACAACAGAAATGTTACTTTAGAAGTAGGTGTAAAGACTTCCTCGAAAAGTAGTTTATTAAGAGAGAAAAATCGAGTGGAAAGGCTTCGACACATCAGGTTAGTCCCAAATTTAGCGGTTTAAAGTATGCATAAAATTTTTTTTTTTTTTTTCTTAACCAGCGGCACTTGGGCTTTCAGCCCTTCGGCCCAATGACATGTCATTGCGAGGCTGGGGAACCTGAGGACTTTCCTTCCAACCCGGTCAGGAGCTTCGCTCCTTCCCATCCACAGAGGGTTTATCACAGGAGCCGTTCAGGCTATTCAGTCAAATTTCCGGCCGTAAACATTTCTTCAAACGCCGACGCCCGGGTTTGAACCATGAACACCTGGTCGCCAGTACAACGCCGAAGCCATTACACCAGCGCGGCTCCCGTGCATAAAATAAAATGCACTTAGGAGACTAAAAGATTATTAGATAGATAGATAGATAAAGAATAATTCAGGGTATAATTTAAGCTTTGGATGAATAAAATCGCTCCAGAAATAAGAAAGATAATTAGGAAAATAGTTTTTCATAATTGAACATACAGACAAATTATGTCTCATTTTGAGGTTCGCAATACCACTTTAGCCCCCTGCGTTCCGATACGCCGGGTGTGCTAGTATAAATAGACCTTGCGCTTGCTAAATTGAGGCCATAAGATTTGAAAAGCACAGCGAGCAGAAGAGAAATGGTAAAATTGTTAATGAAGTGTGCCTTTGCCAACTGCATCTGAAGAGCAGACCATAGATGCCCATTAACAGCTCGTCTGTGTGTGCCTGAGGGTAAGAAAGTATATATATATATATATATATATATATATATATATATATATATATATATATATATGTGATAGGGCCGGAAAGACACCCGGCTTACCCCTTCACGGGAAGACACCCCAGCTTCCCCCTTCATTGTGAGTGGCACATTTATTGCCCATATTTTAGAAGTGCGCGCAGCACGCTAGTATGTAAAAAGTCTTCAAGATTGATGAAAAGGCCATAATAATGCATTAAAAGTTAAGTTGTGGTGTAGAATTGTGTTTTTGCTCTAGAAATAGTTGTGTATATTTCTGTTGTCGGCCCTTCTAAAGTAAATATAATGAGTGTTATGTATGCGGCCAAATCAATACGCCTAGCGCGCCGTAAATTGAGTGATTCGACCTGGGTTTATAAAAGAAATAGCGAGCCAGCAGCGACCTTTCCTAAGTATCAGCCGCTCAGAGAGAACTGACGAAGTAAGACACACAGAGCCAAGCTGTAAATGCCTTGAGCACACTAGCAATCGGGCACATGCTGGGTGTTTTGTTTTGTTATGTTCGTTGGTTTATTTGTTTAATGTTTGCTTAGGCACTGAATGGGTTGTAAAAATAAATACAGCCTCTGCCTCAGAATAAAGAGTTTTTATTGTTGTTCGGGTCGGTGCGAGTGTGAAAAGAGAGTGATAACACATCACAATATAATCATCATCATCATCTCGCCCACCCTATCACAATTGGCGTCGTCGACAGGATCAGGCAGACAGTGACACTGAGCAGACAGCAAACGAACAAATATTGTAAACACCCAGCAGTGCAGTCTTGCATCAAGATGGCTTCGACCAATGCGCCTGTGAAGGTAGTGTACGTGAAGGGGCCAGAGATAAGGTTATTTAGTGGAGAGGGAAGTCCCACTTGGCAAGAGTTTGTGGAAGATGTGGAAGCCGCGTTGAAGGTGGCGCCTTTTTGGGCAGAAGACAAGTTAGACATGATCTGGAACAACGTTACACCATGGGTATCTAGAGAATTACGGATACGTGGTGAAGCCAAGGCCAGCCCTGAGAAGTTGCTGGAAATTGTCAAAGAAGCCTACAGCGAGCAACCACCAGTCAGTGAGATGACCAGGAATTTCCCTTGGGAATATGCTGTTTATGGTGAAAGTAAAAAGCCTGAGACACTGGTCCAGATAGCAAGTGCAGAAGTTCAGAAGGAGAAGGAGGCACTCAGAGCAGAATTATCCCTCCTAAAGTCCCAGGTAGCACAGATGTCAGAGACCAGTTTGCCAGTACAAGAGGAGGTGCAAAGAGAGAAAGAACCAGGCCAACCGCGGAAACAGCCAAAGCACGACGAGGGGGTGCGTGTTCTGGTATGTGAGAGTCAAGCTGTTGTTAACGAAAGCAGTGAGCTGACAGTACCAACAAATGCAGTTGCACCGACAAGGCGAAAAGGGGTTTGCAAGTGGTACAGTGTCCACAGGGGATGGGGATTTATCACGCCAGATTATGGAGGTATTGATGTATTTGTACATCAGACCAAGATCTGCAGAAAGGGATTCCGGAGTCTGGCGAGAAATGAGATAGTGGAATTTGACAGCAAACCATCGGTCCAGGGCATGGAAGCAGTCATTGTGTGCGGCATTGGCGGTCAAGAGTGTAAGGGCAGCAGGAAGCGACCCATGGCACAGAGGAAGCCCAGAAAGATAAGATGCTACAATTGTGAAGACTTGTCAGACCACATGGCAGCCAAGTGCCCTCAAGGCCCGCTTCCGAAGAGATGTTTTCGATGCAAGTCCACTGAACACTTGATATCTACCTGTCCCTCAAGGAGCTCTTTCCCGAAGCGTACTGTCACAACCAGGTTGCCTTTAGGGCGCAAGCCAAGAGATGGCCACGACAACTGTCACACTAAGGGCGCCGAGAGAATTGGCCGTTGTCTAAGGGAGGAAACCCGTCCTAAACAGATAGGAGGGAGTGCGCATCAAGGTTCAGAGGAGGAGACACATCAAAAGCAGATAGTGGGGAATGTTGGCCACCGTCCACGCAAAATGAGTGTAAAACCCGTCAGGAGCAATCCCCTTCAAAGTCGACAGCTGCAAGCACTGACAGGCAGATGTCACGGGCAGACATTCGACGCGGCACAGGTGAGCGAGTCTTCAAGACCACAGCGGCTGACAGCCCGACAACGTACAACTGGGGACATGACGACCAAGAGAGTCCCCAGCCGGGTTGTACCGAATACAGAATCTGAGCCCAAAGCATCGCCGCTCAGAAAGAGTCCTGCGCAGCACCATCGATCTGAGAGATTTCGACTGAAGCGCCAGAGGTAGTGATGTTGTCGGGACGACAACAAAATCAGGAGGGAGATATATGATAGGGCCGGAAAGACACTCGGCTTACCCCTTCACTGAAAGACACCCCAGCTTCCCCTTCATTGTGAGTGGCACATTTATCGCCCATATTTTAGAAGTGCGCGCAGCACGCTAGTATGTAAAAAGTCTTCAAGATTGATGAAAAAGGAAAGGCCATAAGAAATGCCTTAAAAATATATAAGGAGGATGGTGGAGAATGTGGTGATGTTTTTGTGGCGCGCTAGAAACGTTAGTTGGTGGAATATGTCGTGTTATGTGGATATTCTGTTGGCCGCTTTCTAGGAATTAAACATATGATGAGCTGAGTTTTATAGTGGTACATAAGTCTGTTAGCAGATCGGAAGTGCGCAGTGGAGGTGATCGAGGGGTAAGAGTGTGCCGAAAAAGCATCGAAAACTCACTTCGGCGGCCGAGTAGTGAGTGGTATGGGAGTGGTGGTCCGCATACATAGAGCAGCGTCTTACGCTGCGGATTGTATGAGGATATGCTTCGAGTTCCCCTGAGTATTCTGTGATAAGTACTGACCTCATCTGATTGAGATTCTTGCTTAATTTAGAATAAAAACGAGCATAGCCACATCCCAGAGAGTCCTCGCGGCGCGCGCGTGAGATTATAGGTGGAATGTATGTAAAGAAGGTGGAGTTTCACTTCAAGTGATACTCGGAACTTATAAACGCGAATGGGGGACACCGGATACAGGTGTCAGTCTTGTTGACACACATGTCTTAGATGATAAGGACTTGTTCGAATGGGCTGCAGGGTGTCTAAAGCATCTGAGGCTATGGAGTGAGCACAGTGCGATGTGTGGGTCTACTGTGTTTTTTGGTTATTTCGTTGGTTCTAATTTTTAATGTTTGAGCTTAGAGCACATGAATGTTGTAAAAATAAATACTAACACACAGAAGAGTATGATTTGTGAAGAAAGAAAGTTGGTATAGGTGTATGTGCTAGCTAAGGTTTTTTATACTATGGACACCAACTACAAACGACACCAACGACAGACAAATGAATTTAGGAGTCACATGATTTCTGACAGAGACCCACCCTACCACACACCACACACACACATCACACATATAAGATATATATATATAAATTAAATACGTAATAATATCCCCATGCTCCGATACGTTATCTTCAGAAAATATATCCATAGCTTTGACGAATATGTTCCGCAAAGTTGTTCCGCCACGATTGGTAATTTCAGTTTGTCCTTCAGGACCACTGTATTAGGTCGCTAAATGCAAAGGTTCGGCATTGGTAGTTGAAGTCCACCTCTTGAAAACGTTCTACAGTTCGATGCTATACCCCATCTTAATTGCGGCAAGAGAGGTCTGTCGCTTACAGTACACTTGCCAGGCACGTTCTAAATGTTAGTCAACGATAAAAGCGAAATAGGGATTCCACATACTCATTGATGCAGTGAGGACACTTACGTGGGTTAAGAGCCGGTTAGAAGATTAGAATATTACCGTTTCAGCAGAGCATGATCCGAAGGATATCCTTGATTATTGATGTTATAAAACCGTGCGCACTATTGATTTTCGCGCATGACAGCAGAAGACAGAGTGACACTTGACAGTAACATTGGGTTACAGATCATTTCGAGTAAAGTCGACAGTAAATTCGTTTTTTGAGCTAGTACATGGACAATAAATATATGACCTCTGAACCAATTATGGATCTGTACGTGTAAATCTGGCTATTCATGCTTTTTTAGACAAAGGATTGAGCGTAGATAAGTTTGAGTTTTCACTATGAATAAGATTTTTCGTTGTTTCGTCTTATAGGAGCGAGAACTTACTCAGGCTCGATATTTATGTTTCTGTTGCGTAGGATGAATTTGCTATCAGAAAGTTGAGTTAAATAAAAAATATAGATACGTAACTGGAACACTTCGAGTACAGATTTTTACGGAATAGAGGAGTGATTTGGGGGCGTTATAAATTTGGCGACTAGAGGATATAGAGACGGTCACCTGTGTATCAACAGGTTATGGTGTAGTGTCAATAGCTTATAGCATGTAGGATGATCACAACTCTTTAAGGGGGGAGATGGTCAGGACCATGATGTCTCACCCTGGACCGAATAGTGCGCAGCGTACAGGGTATCTAGATATCGGGGTTTGCAGCATTTGCGATATTCTCAGATTTAGCAGGTCTCATACAAGATCGCCAGTCTCGGCACACGGTACACAGTCGATTAGGTAAAAATAGTCCAGTCGACATTATTAACATGATTGGTAAGCGGACTTGTACAAAGTTTTTCGATTATGGGAAAGTTTAACTGTTCGGTGTGGGTAGCTTTTAGACATAATGCGTTACTACATCAAGTGTACCACCTTAGCCTTGAGCATGTAGGGTATCACTT
Source organism: Oreohelix idahoensis (assembly GCA_024509875.1). Lineage (NCBI taxonomy): Eukaryota > Metazoa > Mollusca > Gastropoda > Stylommatophora > Oreohelicidae > Oreohelix > Oreohelix idahoensis. The sequence goes on from JAMPIV010004997.1 coordinate 192,058, forward strand.
TTACCAGAGCGAAATGTTTGCTTCACGATACAGATGCTTTTTGGCATTACTTCTCATTTAAGCGTCGTTCTCTTATCGTATGGACTATCCATAGAACAGGTCCCCCACTGTTGTTTTCTTGGATGATATCTGTCTAGACTCTTTTAACGTATTCTGCTGCCTACATAATCTAGTACAAACTATATAATCGTAGGAGCTGATTTAATGTTTACCTTTAAGAGGAGAAGAACTTGGGGGGTGGCGGGATTATAGACTTGTGAACTGGATTACCTAGTGGGGAAGTGAGCATTTAACAGACATTCTTGGATTAATGATTACTGCTCGTTCATACAGATTCTCAGGTATGAATGGTGTTACTTGTATAGAACCTTGACTCATAATACATGTACCAGATGATATGTTCAGTTGATTTGGAACGGATTAACGATAGGGTGACGTATAATCGCCAGTACATAATATAATGGTTTTGCTATTTTGAATTGTGAAAGGCATTAGTATATCCTTTGTTGTATTTGAGAGAGTTATGTATTAACATTGAGTAGACGTTAACTAGACATTGGGCATGAAGGATTGTTATTAGTGAAGGTTGTTCAGAATATCAGGTATATCAAATTGGTGTTGAATTGGCTGTACTAGACTTCCCCTTTGTTTGAGGGTCTTCACAGGTCAATGGGACTAGTTCACAGAGTGGTGGATCTCTTCTCCTTTGTAGATGCATATCAGGGAACTATCTTGGTTTGGACATAATTTAAGATTGTAACATTAAGGAGTGGATTGGGTTGCTGTATAATGTTGAGTGTTATCGATAGCGCGCGATCGTATACTGGGAGCCAACTGAGTTCGCTGAAGTGAGTGGTACTCAGAGAGGGACTGTTGTTAGTCTTTAAAGTACGGTTTGTTGTTAAGTTAGTGGAATTAGTAATTGGTAATAAAAGTGTTGTGGTTTACATAGGTGTGGATGACTAGAACTTAGGCTGACTAGCTCAGTTGGCTTCAGGATAATCTGAGATGGAGGTCTAATAGCACATGTGTTAATGGAGGCACAAAGGAGGCTAGGTTCTTGAGTATAGTGAGGGGTAATTAGTGTGTTCAGAGTTTTTGTTTAGTTAGGCAAAGGTATTCTCATGTGCGAGAGAGGGTTTGTATTTAGATGTGCTTCGAGTCATTAAGTGTCAGAGATACAGGGCAGTGAGATAGTAGATCCATGTATACAAGTAGTTAGGGGGTCAAGGATGGTGTATCTAAGGTGCTGGTATAGGATACAATCATAGGTTACTAGACGATGGCGGGAGCTCATGGGTGCGGACCGTGTGGGAAGGGGGTAAGGGTGGCAGTGGAGACATGTTGAGGGGTGGCGTGAGAGTGGAGGGAGGAGGCGGAGCGAGGAGCATGCTGGAGGAGAGGCGTGGCGGAGGCTGCCTTGATTGAACAAGAGGACATTGATGGAGGAGTAGTGGGTTTGGAGGGGGTGGGGGGGGCGATAGGATTGGTCTTGGGGATGGTGGGAGGTGCTGGATGCAAAAATAAATTAGTATTCGGGGAGTGTATGGGGAGTTGGGGTTGGGGAGAGGAGGTGAAGGGGCACTGTGGATATGGAAGTTTTGTAAAGGCATGGGGGGGTGTGCAGGTGTGATGGGTACAGGATGGTTTGGTGGTGGGAAGGGAATAGGAGAGTGATGGTTTGTTACTGGAGATAAGGGGGGAAGGGGTTTATAGGGGTGGGGGTGAGGAGAGGTAGGGGGAAGGGTAGATTGGGGTTGGACATAGTATAGGGGAGGTTGTTGATGTTTGGTTGGGTGGTATTTAGTATTTAACTGGTGGGTATTGCCGTATAAGGAGTAATTAGGTTTTTGGGGGAGTGTCAGGAGTTGTATGGTTGTTTTAATGATCAGGGGTGAGGGATAGAGGTGGAAGGATGGCTTGGGGGGGGTATGAACCACAGTATTAATAATGAGGCTGCGTTAATAAATATCAGGTCTGGGATGTTGTAGGAATGGTGGGAAGATAGGGGGGGGGGTGAGGAGTGAACGGGGATGGTGGGAATGAGGAGACATCATGGGGTGGTGGAGCATGTTAGTTGAAATATGTGATGGGGTGCAGTGTGTATAGGGGATGGGTTGATTCTATGAGTTAAATTGTGGGATTTTGTGGGACAGATAGATGTAACAGTAATGTTTCATCAGGTGAGTATCAAGAGGTAGGTGGAGGGACATATTCGGTTGAGAAAGGTTTGGTGGGGGGAAGTTTTGGTGTGGTTGGGTGTGGTGTGGTGGGGGGTATTATATAGGTGGTGGGGGGGGGGGGGGGATTATTGTCTAGATGTTTCAAGGGTGTGTGTGTGTGGTGTCATGGGAGTTTCAATTGCGTGGGGGGAGGGAGAGGATGGTATCTAGTTCTGGGGTGGGGGAGGGTACTTGACGATGGATTGCGTATGAGAGATATAAAATGGGGACTGGTGCGCATAGACATAGAGATTTGGTGCGAGATATTTCAGCATAGCGGAGGTGGGGGGTATGAAGATCGAGACTCCGGGGGCGGCAGGGGCTTGATGGATAGGGGTAGGATGAATGGTCTCATGTCGAGTGGGTATCTGATGATAGGTGCGTTAGCGAAGATGTGGGGATCTGATAGAAGACAGGCGTGTGTAGTTAACAACTTTGGGATATGGGTGGTCATAGTCATTTGGGTAAAGCAGAAGTATTTAGCGGATGCGAGGGGGGGGGGATGGTGGACATCTTACGGTCGATGGAGGGGTAGGGGTTGAATATGTTGTTTGGTGTGGTTATTAGTGTGGTAGGATGGGATTTTTATATTGGAGTTTTTTATTTGTAGGTAGGGGTTATGTGGTGGAAGGGGATGGGCGATTGACGCTGCTATGCAAGGGGTATCTGAGAATATGACCCGCCGAGGATCGGACACAGAGTAGGATGTGTGTGGTGGCATGGAATGCGAAATAGAGGGCGACGTAGTGAGTGGAAAAGGGGTTTGGGAGAGTCACGGTGAGAGATGCTAGAGAGTGGGGAGCGTCAGAATGTGGGCATGGGGCTGAGGTTTTGGATCTCCGGGCGTGACGCAGCGAGGGGGAAATACGAACTGTAGGTGAGAGATTACAGGCGAAGAGGGGGGGGGGGGGGTGGGTGGGAGGCTTATACATTGTGACTGGGGTAGAGTGTGTGGGGAGGTGTAATGGGGGTCAGAGTGGAGTCAGTCTCTGTGAGTTGTTAGTGATTAGCTGTCAAATTTTAAGGCTTTAGTGACGGGCAAGTGTGCTAGGGGGGCCGGAGACATAGGAGAACGATGCACACAGGAGGGGGGGGGTATGTGGGTGAGTAAGGAAGTTTGTGAGGCATGGACGGATCGAACGTGTGCAGGCGGTGGGTTATGTAGAGAGTGGTTAGGGGTATTACTCGTATAGGCAATATTAACATTGGGATAATGCGGGCAGCGTCAGCGAGGGGGGGTGGGGTAATGGGTGAGGGCGGTCGCAGTGGTCAGCTAGTACCGGATCTGAACACAGGAGTTTGGGTATATGTCGTTTTCATCATGCTGTGGGTTGTTGTGAGGTGGATCATTAGGTAGGACATTTAGTACTTTAGACTGGGACCAAGTTACGTAGTGGGGGACTATTGGAGGGGGAGTCATAGGGGGGGTAGTCGGGGCATTGGGTATTTGGGACAATTGGGTAGGGTGACGACTAAGTTGTCTGTGTTAGTGGCGAGTGGAGGACACAGTCTTGATACAGTGACAAGCGGATGAGCGTAGTGGGGGGATAGAGGTAGGAGGGATGAACTGGGAGCAGTGTGATGTGACACTATCGGTTAGAGTGTGGGGTACAGGTGATTTGAGGGTTGGGGGGGCAGGTGGGGGGTAGGTTGATGATGGGTTCAGGTGCGGTATGACTGGACTGTGACATCTATTACAGTGTGGGGTGGAGCAGTTGTAACAACGGCTGCGTGGATGTACTGTGCGTGGGGGGGATAGAGGGAGTAGACACGCGGGGGGTCTGAGGGGTTTATGGTGGGAGCGGAGGGGTGGGGGATTATAAACAAGGCAGGGGCAGAATCAAGGGACGGTGGTGAGCGTGAATAGTGAAGGGGTGTGAGGGTGAGCAGGGGATATTTAATTCGAATGGGGTCCGACATGAAGAGGTGTTGGGGAGCAGCCTGAGAGAAGGGATGGTTTACATTAGGGGCGGTTGGTAAGGATTTGGTTGTGGGTCTAGATTGGAGGTATCTCACGTATAATGTGGTAGCGAATATGACAGTGTCACGGGAGGGTGATAGCCTGAGGGCATTGATGAACTACAATTTATGATACAGGGGGGTGGGGGGGGGCTTGGTGAAGGTGTGGGGTTTAGTTTGTTGGGGGGGGTGGGTCATAGGAGGGGGGTGAGGAGGGTGGGGGGGAGTTAGGCGCTAGGGTTGGAGGTGATACCGCGATCGTGGGGGGTGGTACAGTGCGTGGCTAGAGGGGCAGCTGATCTGGGGTAGGTGTCTCGGTAGTACACATGTGTATCAATGTCGGGGCCGGGAGGGACATAGGTCTGATTGAGGAATGATGAGGTGAGTGGTATAGATTGGAGGGGGTGGGATTGACTAGGTCCGCGTATGAAAGGGAGAGTGGATGGGGGAGAGGACAAGGGGGGGGGGTGAGGCGAAGGGGGGAGTATCGTAGTGTTTATACGGGGTGGGGGCAGGAGTCATAAATTGCAACGTAGCGTATTATGGACGAACGAGATTGGGTGTGGTGGGAGGTGGTCTGTTAGTATAGCAGAGAGAGGATAGAGTGATATAAGATGATTGACGTATTATGGAGGTAGCCGAGTCATGGGCCGGATCGCTGAGTGGAGTCAGAGGGTGGCCGGAGAGGGTTAGAGGCAGCGAATAGATGAGATCACGGGGTTGTGGGGGCTAGGGGGGCTGAAGAGGGGACGTTAGCGTTATTAGCGTAGGCGGGGTGCAGCAGGTGGGTATGACTGGTGCGAGGGGGGGGGGTAGCATAGTATGGAGGTGGCGGAAGTGAGATTGCGGGCGGCTTCGTATATGAGTCTTAACATTATAGAGAGACGTCGGAGCTGCAAGATCATGGCGTCTGTAGTGGGGAAGCTTGTGTATTAATGGATCAGCACGATAGATAGGCTCGAGTCTTCTCTGTTATGGGGCGAGGAGTACACACGGGAAGAGGTCGCTTTTGACTGTATATACAGGAATGGTTGGGAGGATTCTATGCTCGTGAGATTATGACGGTCAGGATGTAGACAAGCTACAGAAGATATCACCTGCGTGTGAAGGATGGTGTGAACTCTGGGGGAGGGGGACGTTATTTGCAGAAGGGGGATAAGACTCTGGTGGAATGGAAGGATTATAGGGGCTAGTTGGGGGTAGCGGGGGCAATGCGGAGGCTCTGGAGAGGGGGAGTGGAGGTCATGTGTTCTTGATGTGTTAGCTGAGTGAGAGGTGACGGACGCAGAGGTGGACATCAGCTTTTTGATAATGTTCGTATGTATCTTTGATAGGTGGTAGGCGAAGAGGTAGTGTAGAGTATGTATGCTAGTGTGACGGGTGCATATTGACAGGGTTGTGGTAGACTAGTTGCGGTCTAAGAGGGGCGCTAGGGGGGGTGGGGACAACTATAGATAGGCGGGGCATGTTGAGTGGGTCTGGATTAAGGGCGAGTAAGTCTGGGGGGGGGTGAGTGCTATATCAGTAGGTATTGACATGAGGGTGGTCTGGGGGATCTCCGCAAGCTAGAGTAGGGTGGAGGAGGAGTGTTCATATGGGGGGGGAGGCAGTTTGTAATGATTAGGGGATTATGGAGTCCGTTAGGTAGTGGAGGTTTCGGTAGGAGTGGGTAGCAGGGCGACACTATAAAGCGGGAGTGAGAAGGGGTAGGTGTGTGACATTGTTGGATGTGAAAAATTGGTAGTTTGAGGCGGGGGGGGGGGGAGGGGCATAGGGGGCTGCGGGGGGCGGGTAGGGGAGGGGGGTGGGGGGGGGGGTAAGTAGTGGGGGGATTTGTGTTGGGATGTTTGGACTGATTTTTAGGGACGCGCGGAGTTAAAGGGACGGTCCCAGAAGGATGTGAAGTTGTGGGACGTGAGTCAGTAGTCGGGATGATGTGTATTTGCCGTGATGTTGTGAAAATGGATAGCTGGAGATGGGTGAATTGTGAGGACAAGTTGGGGGGTTGTGACAAAAAGCTATAGAGATGCGGAGATATGGGGTGATGGGGTTGTCGATTGAGGATGTTTAGTGGGGGGAGTGAGAACATACATAGAGGGGATGTGTGGTGGTGTTTGTGTTTTTTTGTGTGTGTGTTGCGGAGCGCGGCGGGAGGGGGGGGGGGTGGGGTGGGGGGGGGGTGAGATGGGGCGGGATAAGTGGAGCATATTTTTATGGGGGGGTGTCCGAGGGATTTGGGCGACAGGGTGATTATGACGTGGTTCGTGGTGTGCCTGAGACATACGGTGTTGTGGTATGAGGTGGAATGGGTGTGGGGCGAGAGATACAAGTGGAAGGTGGGGGTGACGTGTAGGACAATAGTTTTTCTTTTTGTTGGAGCGGGATTGAGTCTACATTGAGGAAGAGGGTACGTAATGGGTTAAATTCGAGAGGTGGGCATTGCGATTGGTTTGAGTGGGTGAGTACAGATAATATGTAATGAGATAGTAGACGTTTTAACTGGGGTTGGTATCATATGTTTGGAAGTGACAATAGGGTAGGAGATTTCGAGGAGACGAAGGTCGTATCCGATGAGATGGGGATGGATTGCGCAGTGGGAAGGGGAGGGGGTCTGAGATGCTTTATGGATTTGGTGTCAGGAGAGTGGTGGTGACAGACGGAGCGACAGTCACAGATAGAGTAGTTTAGGAAAAGGTGTTGGGAACCGGGCTATTTTAGTTATGTTAGGCGGAGATGACACACATATAACGGTGTGCTGAGGTTAGTTCTTTAAGGCGAGTTTATAGGAGTTTGGATTGTAAGTGGGGGACTTCTTTTGAGAGAAGATGGTAGCAGTGTGGTCTTCTTTGTTGATGAAGTAGGGTATCATTGAGGATATGAGGATGACTGTGATGGCGGAACTTGGAGTCTACTGTCTCTGGATTAGGGGGGGGGGATAGGTCTTATGGGAGTTGGATATATCTCTAGGTGGGGGGGGTGAGGGAGAGGAGGTGGTGAGAGGGGAGGTGATTGGAGGTGGATGGGGGATGAGGGGTTAGGGGGGAGTGCGGGAGTGGGTAGTAGTTATGGGGCAGGTATGTGAGGGGAAGGGGGGGGGCGGAAAGGGGGGGGGAGGTTGATTGTGTGGAGAGGGAGGGGAGGGGTGGAGGGGTGGGGGGGGGTGTGGGGGAGGAGGGGGAGGGGGGGGATGAGTACGGGGGGGGGGGGGGAGGGGTGGAGGTTGGGAGAGAGGGTAGAGTCTAGAGGGGGAGAGAGAGGTGGGGGGAGTTGAGTGTGGGGGAGGGAGGTTGGGGTGGGGGAGGGGGGTGGGAGAGGGGGGGAGTTGGTGATGTAGTGAGTGGTGTGGAGAGTCGTTGTATTTTTATCAGTGGGAGATTAGGTGATTATTCTATTGTATATTCGGAGAGAGTGAGTACGTAGATATGGGGATTCGAGGATTCAAATAATGAGTAAGTAGTCTATCTCTTGAGGTAGAGACGAAGAGTGTATATGAGTGAGTAATGTCATGAGACTAGTGTCAACAGATAGACGTGTGCTGGATAGATCTAGTGGGATGGAGCGGGGTGATGGATGTGATGAGTGTGATCTGGTTGAGTGGGTCTGTGTGTGAATAGGTTAGTTTGAGCGTGGTATCTATGAGTGAGTTGGAGATGGTGTGGATAGAAATGGGTATGTTATATCTGTGAGTGTGTTGGAGTGAGGTTTTGTGTTAGGATTATTAATACAGTGACTCGATGGATCAGTCAGAGTATGGATGGGAGGCTGAGTTATATGTGTGAAAGTCTGGATATGTGATTTATTGGTGGGGGGTGGGGGTATCATTCGATTTATGTATATGAGGTGTTTGGTGAGTGGGTTTGTGTCAGAGTGGTATGATTGGGTTAAGATTTGTGAGAGTGTTTTGAATCAGTGAGATGCATTTGATAAGTTAGATTTATAATTTGGTTTTAGATATGAAAGTCCCCAGACGACAGATAGGATAGATTTTTGTGAGTCAGTGTGTGAGAATTGAGTTGATTTGGTGGTGAATAGAGATCTTTTGACATTAGAGTGACAGGGTGTGTGTGTGTGAGAGAGTGGATCATTTTGTATAGATTTATGGGCTGATTGTATGGATGGAATATGGATTTACGGTAATAGATGGTATTTTGGGAGCGCTAGAAGACATATGAGGGTACACCTGATTTGAGACTTGCGTTAGAGATGTTAGTGTGTGAGTGTAGATGGAGTGTCTGTTTGAATGCATATATTATATAATCGTTGAATAGATTATGTTAGAGATTTTAGAGTGTGGGGTGAGGGGGGGTCGAGAGGGATTGGTGTAGAGTTATTTGGATTATTTGTTAGGTGGTGTGGTTGATTATTTGACATTTTACGTTTTTTTACGTGGATAGTTATAGTATGAATTAGACCGTGATCATAGGTTTTAGTAGACAGGTGGATCAGATAGTGTTTTTGGGAGTTTTTGTGTTTGCAAGGAATTAGGAGATTGTAGTGAGACGGGGTTGTATCAGATGGTACTGGTGTGTAGGTTACGTTTGGGTTTAGGTTAGTTTTGTCATGGAGGGTTATTTGATTTTTTTTTGAGGCACTTCATGGTAGGTCATGACTGGACATGACGATGAGATTAGGGGACAGTTTTGTTTAGAATTTGTTGATATGGGTTATTTAGATAAGATGAGATTAGTGTAGTTGGGAGATAAATTATGAAACTAAGACTATTTCCATAACAAGGGAGCCTTAGCAACAAGGAAAAGACTTTATTGTAGTAATTGACTTTTAGTTGGTGTACATACATGCAACATCATCAGTGTATTTTTAATTTTTGGTTTTGTGTTTACACAAACAAAACACAACGGATGATACAGTGTATATAAATAAAATACATAAATAAAATTAAGAAATTGTAGTGCACTGGTTTGATTACTTTATGTCAGCTTTGAAGTCATTTTACTTTGAATTTAATTAATTCCCCTAGATACCATAACAGCCCATAGGTATAATTCCGAGAGAGGCACCATAGAATACTGGTACTGAATGTTACTATCTCGGCCAGTAATTCTTTACAGCCTGAATTTAAACCTATGAACTCTATACACCATTGCTCTTTTCTGAGAATGGGGTATTTCTTATAAGATCAGACTCTTCTCTGGCAACTATCCTTGTATCACCTGATACACCTTGTTGTCTATATTCTTCATAAATTATTTAACCTCTCGCGACAATTGAGATACCATCTATTCAACAAGTTAAAGATATGAACTACCGATGAGTGTGGCTGTGACACCGATAAAATGGCAGCTGAGTATCTGCTGCAAAAGTGCCAACCATATATTTAAAAAAAACAGAGAAAGTACACCAGTCACCAGTACCACACCTGGACAAACTCTATTGGGATACCAGCAACATCAGGCTGACCACCGCTTTCTTTAAGCGTATTCAAGTTGATGCCTGAAAATATACGAAGACGAAAAGATGTAATGAATGATGTGCGTGACGAGCCCTGCTGACGAACACATTTGTATTTAAAGTAAAAGAACATGTGAATCCAACATCATTTTGTCTGGTGATACTTCAAGTTGTCTTCAAGTGGAACATCTTAGGGCAGTGGTCGTCAACTAGTAGTAAATTACCCAAACGGAGGTCCATTTCATGTTTTCTGGCTAAAAATAATATTCGCCTCAGATCACAAGGTCTTGTATATTTGGACATGCACCCTAATATAACCGATGGACCCTGTGTCTAGGTTGAACGGAAGGCGCGCCTCGCCAAAACGAGACATTTTTTTTTGAACGTTTTCTGGCAGTAAGGAGCAAATATCGTTGGGCAGTACAAAATCAATCCTTCGATTTGTTTCCCCAAGATGTCGGATTTTTCCTTCAAATCTTGAGTAATTGTGTTTACAGGTCAACTTAAAGGATTAACCGCCTACCTGTGTGAGGTGGGCTGGGCGGCACTAGCAGGGATAAAACAAAAACACGAAAACAGATTTAACCCGGCGACAGCGATAACAAATAGTCACTGACTTACCACAGCTGAATTTTGAAGAAATTATCAGTTGTGACAAATGCCAGTTTAGCCATTAGATTAGTCGGGATTAGAATTAGATTCTGCTGTTTTACCAATTTTGTCTTGTATACAGAATACAAGAATATGGTTTTTCGTTAGTCTGTTATTTTTTCTTTCTTTTCCTTCAGTATAATAAGTAGTTCATGCAGACCTTGATGCACAACGCGATTGGCACGGGGCATAAGGTAAAGGCGAGATGTTAAGGATAGATTTGGGATAAAATATTGTAGCATGTTACTACACGCTAGCACATGTCCATTTTATGTGAGGAATTGTGTTCGCCTGTAGACAAACTACTTTTTGCACGAAGCGTTCACCCGTGGTGAGCGACAGTCACTAGTGACGTACTCGTAGTTTGTCACATGTCGTGGGTTCAGTGTGTTAATTAATTGTGCCTTCCGTATTTGTTCTTTTGTCCGAGGTAGATGTAATTTTTCGAGCTCCCGGATTTTGGAGAGTGATATATACTACTGGACAAAAGTTAAGGGCCACCAAGAAAAACTCCACTACGGACCAAATAAATGCAACCAGGTGTAAACAATTTATTACAAAATAAAGTTGATTCATCCGTGGAAAAGATCAGTCAAGTTTTTTTTAATAATGTGTGACTTACTAACAAAAAGAAATTCAACTCACTTTTTCACCTTTTGAACTTGTGGGGCGTTTTGCAAAAACTACGAGTTTTTGCAGCAACAATGGCAATTTTCACGTGCGGGTTAAAGTGACCCAGTTTTTGGACATTTAAAAAAAAATTAACCTAGTGCACACAGAAATGTTATACACATTTCTCTGAGCTCAGTTTTAATGACATTTTCACTTGTCTTTACAGTTTCCCAATCAATTATATAAACCTTGTCTAAACTGAATGGCGGCCCTTAACTTTTGTCCAGTAGTATATATGTACATTGTGGCATTATTGATTTTCGGAGGCCTCCACGTTATGTGCAAGATGGTTCCCGAACTTATCTAGAAGTTCATACCATAATTTACTACAAGTAACTTTGAGATATGAGGCAACTAATATTTTGTTTGCCCTGATTGCTTCTGCCGCATTACTTTGGTTTTCGTGGATTGCCCGAACCTTAGCACAATGGCCAGGATTAAGTGGAGAGGAGTGTATCATTATTATATTATTGCCACTTAAAGATGCCTAACGTTTGAAACTTATTGACGGACGAGAGATAATTCTACTACGCTTATCCATGCCATGTACTTTTGATGTTTGATGGACTGTTACGTTGGGATAAATTAGAGGATCATGCATGGATACACGAATGATAGCAGGTGTTCATTCAGGACAAATATTGTCAGTACACATAACAAAGCCGGTAGGTGAACAGGTCCACGGGAAAACATGGTTGACATTTAATAAACAAAGTCACTTCACAATGGTCCATCAAACATCAAAAGTACATGGCAATGGATAAGCGTAGTAGATTATCTCTGGTCCGTCAATAAGGTTCAAACGTTAGGCATCTTTAAGTGGCAATAATATAATAATAATACAATCCTCTCATCTCCACTCAATTCTGGCCGTTGTACTAAAGGTTCGGTAATCCATGAAAACCAAAGTAATGCGGCAGAAGAAATCAGGGCAAACCAAATATTAGTTGCCTCCTATCGCAAAGTTACACTTGTAGTAAACTATGATATGAACTTCTAGATACGTTTATGAACCATCTTGCACATAACGTGGCAGCCTCCGAGAATCAACAATGCCACAATATATATTTATAAATCACGCTCCATTATCCCGGAGCTCGAAAAATTACACCTCTCTTGGACGCAAACACAAAGACGGAAGCCCCATTAATTAACACACTGAACGCACGACATGTGACAGAAAACGTCACTAGTTGACCGTCGCTCATCACGGGTGAACGCCTCGTGCAAACCGTAGTTTGCCTACAGGCAAACACAATTCCTCACATAAAAATGGAAATGTGCTAGCGTGTAGTAGCATGCCTTACTATTTTGACTGCACCCCAAATCTATCATTAACATATCACGCCCTTCGCGGTGTAAAAAAAAAACAAATTTATTTGTTTTTTTTTTTCCAATTCAAATATTTCCTATACGGAAATAGCGGCCAAAATTGATTATATCACAAATATTGGGCCACATCGAAAATAATCTAGTCGCAGTCAGTCTGCATGATGTAACTTATCAATAAATAACATGCTAGATGAATTTGTCATCAGTCATAAACAGTCATATGTCCATAAGTAACAAGTCATATACAGTCAATATTCCAATGATGTAACAAAAAAAAATACCTAAATGTATGATCACTGTGAGTTTACAATAAACCTATCAAAGAAATAGCATGCATATATGAAAATGGTATGAGATATATAAAACAAAAAAAAATCCAAATCAAGAATTCAAAAATGCATGAATAATAATTTTAAAAAAATAATTTAGAAGGTTATATCTCCAAGTAACAATGCTGTCAAGAATCCTAAAATTAAGCTTAAACGCAATTCACACATGACAAATCAAATAAGATATGAAGCAATGCGATATGAAATTAATGTAACTAAAGTACATGAATATCTCACAAAAAGAGAAAGAAGAGAGGGAAAAAAATAGTACAAGAATGCAAGTATAACTAATTAACACAATTATTACATTACTTAATTATTCTACTCTAAGTACCTTTTGTACGTTGGCAAGACAAGTAATGTCTAAATCAAACTTGCAATAATATAAGAATACTCCAAACTATCCGTGTCAGGACTAGATTTGTAGCATAATATAGCAATCTTAATTAATGTGAATGTGCATTCCAGAATAATAAAATGATATTGTAGTTGCAAATTGTTCGTGTCTGTAAGTAGAATAACACTATTCAATGTACCGCTTGCTAAAGTGAATAATGATTATCTCCAAGTCGTATAAATCACAAATGTTAATATGGATGGTTTGAAAATCCTCTTAGTGTTCATGTATTTATCGTCCTTTGTCATAGTGACTAGTAGTGGATAAACACCCTGGCTTCACACATGTGTAATATAGAGTCTATTAACTACGTCAATATGAAACTTCAGGTTCGAGCTTTGGGCATCTCGATAAACTATAGGCGACCACATTTGCAGCACCTGGTATTGCCTCGATTTCATACTGAAAAGGTTGAAGCAGGATGGCGAAACGGGCTAGTTTAGGGTTCTTGTGATTCGCCTTCTTCAATGAGGAAAGGGATTTCTGGTCTGATTGTATGATGAAAGGGGCGCCCAACAAATACCGCTCCAGCTTGACTACCGCCCAGATAACAGCCAGCAACTCTCTTTCTATCATTGGGTACTTTCTTTCTACATCATTGAGCTTTCTGGATATGTAGAGGGTTGGATGTAATCTTCCCTCGAACTCTTGCATCAGTGATGCGCCGATACCTTTTGAACTAGCATCTGTGCGGAGATAATAAGTCAGATTTGTATCTGGTAACCTCAAAATTGGTGGCACAGAAAAAATATTTTGAACATAATTTAACGCAGCCTGGCACTCTGGTGTCCAGTGCACGTGGTTCGGTAAGCCTTTTTTTAGCAAGGCAGAGAGGTCTGCAGTGATTGAAGACAAGTTTGGTATAAATTTACTATAATACTGAATCAAGCCGAGAAGACTACGAACTTGCTTCTTAGTAGTGGGCACAGATAATTTTAGGATTTTGGAAACATTATGTGGCACGGTCTGAAGAAAACCGTGACCCACCTTGTGTCCCAAGAATGAAATTTCCTCAAAGGCAATAAAGATCTTTGAGGGCTTGGCTGTTAGGTGATGGAGACGTAAAGTGTCCAGAAGAGAATGTAAACCTAAGAAGTGCTCCTCCCAAGTGGAACTGAATAGACAGATGTCGTCTATATATGTGATTATATCGGACCGATGAGAGAGAATTTTTCTCATCATACGGACAAATGTTGCCGGGGCGTTCATAAGTCCGAAAGGCATTACGTTCCACTGATAAAGACCCTGTTGTGTAGCGAAGGCAGTGAGTGGTTTAGCTCTGTCAGTCAAGGGAACTTGCCAGTATCCCTTGGTAAGGTCAATTTTAGTAAAGAAAAGAGACTTGGCAAGACGAGACAAAAGATTTTCAAGTAGGGGTAAGGGTTCAGCATCGAAGACTGTGATGTTATTCAGCTTCCGGTAATCTACACACAATCTGATATGTTTGTCTTTCTTACGAACGATGACCATAGGTGATGAGTAAGGGGCATTGGAAGGTTCTATAATTCCTAAATTAAGCATTTGTTTTAATTCTTCTTCCACTTGGTGCTGGTAGTGAATAGGGATATGATAGGGGCGTAGACGAATTGGTCGATAATCTGTAAGGGTGATGTCATGCGAAATGACTGATGTACGCCCTGGGATGTCTGTGAGGACGTCTGGAAAGGATTCTAGAAGATTAGAGACTTGGGAATGTTGTTCAGAAGACAAAGCTGGACAAATAGCAATATCCTTCCATGTCTCAGTCGATTGGAGAGGAACGACAGGTAAGTTCATGGGAACATCAGGAAAAGCCGATTCTTCCTCCTGAATTACTGATAACGCAGAGTAGTGAGTACCAGGTCTAGGGTGGTCATCAACTGCTTGAAAGATGGCTTGAAGATGTTCCGGTCTAGTGTGGAATTCTTTAAGCATGTTTATGTGAAAGGTCTTCCTTTTCCCTTTTATATCTAAAATGTAGTCAACATCAGAAATGCGTGACAATACTTTATATGGACCATTCCAAGCAATTAAAAGTCTATTTTCTTTCCTTGGAAGCAATACAAAAGCTTCATCGCCAGGCAATAGTTGACGTAATCGTCTGTTGCGATTTTGGAACTGGCATGATCTTGCTTTAGCAGCCTCGGAAGAAGCTGTAGCCAGTTGGCATGCATCTATAATGTTACGCCGGAGGTTAACGACGTATTCATACGATGACTGGATGTCCTCAGTCATCTCTGAGTCTATGAGCAGGTCCTTAATAAGTGACATGGGACCTCGAGGATGAGCTCCAAACACAAGCTCAAAAGGCGAGAAACCGGTCTGTTCATTCGCTACCTCACGGTATGCGAACAGCACGGCGGGTAAAACCCTGTCCCAATCTTGAGGATATTTTACTGTAACTTTGCCCAATAACTGCTTTAACGTCCGGTTAAGACGTTCCACCATGCCATTGCTCATCGCATGGTAAACACTACTGAGAGACCTGTCGATATTGAGGCGTTTCATAACAGCAGTCATAGTGTCAGATACAAATTGCGTACCTCGATCTGAAAGAAGTTTTCGAGGAAAACCAAGTCTAGAAAAAATCAAGAAAAGGGCATCAGCAACGTCATTAATGGTGATGTTCTTAAGAGGGATGGCCTCGGGCCATCGAGTGCACATGTCGATACATGTGAGCACATACCTGTGTCCTCTAGCGGACATAACAGGTAAAGGACCGATAATATCTACGGCCATTTTCTCAAAGGGGCGTACAGGTATATCACACGCCTGAATCGGGGCCGTATGATAGGCTCCTCTTGATTTTACCTCTTGACAAATAACGCAAGAGCGACAATATATGGAGGTGTCTCTGGAAATTCCCGGCCAAAAGAAAGAGGACAAAACTCTGGATCGCGTCCTAGAGTAGCCCATATGGCCAGCACAGTGCGAATCGTGTGCATGTTGTAGAATGTACAGACGAAGTTTTTGGGGAACCATCACCTGATGTCTGATTAAAGATGAATCTTTAAAATTCCTAACCAATACATCATTTTTAAGTGTGTACCACTGTTTTGGTGACAAACTATCATTACGTAATCATTATCTTTGACTAATCTAAAGAATTTCTTCAAAGAGTTGTCTTCTCTTTGAAGTTTGATAAAGGATTGTTTGTCTATCTCAGAGTGAACGTGAAAATCGTCCTGAGTTCCAGGACCGGTATCATCATTTTCCTTTTGTGCCTTGGCCTGGGCACGCGTAGTAACTGCAGCAGCAATTGATAAATTTTGACGTTCCCATTGAACAATTTCTTCGGGTGAGCAATCATTGCTGCCATGTATCCGGCCAAGTGTGACATCCGCTATTGGATTCCTTAACAAACACACTTTAACCTTGCCTGTAAAAAATGGTGAGTGAATATCCACCACGGCTGTGGGATAAAATTCCACTGTACCGCCGAAAGTTACACATTTAACAAAGTCACCCGTTGCATGAGACGGATGTACTAATGACTGTCTCACTCCGACAGTCGTGCAACCAGAATCACGGAGTACTGTAACTTGAGTGCCATTTAATAAACCTTTATGAAGCTGTAGTACTCCTGTGCCATCATGTGCTGATGAAGCAGTAACTGCTGGGAGCGGATGACCACATTTTAACAAGGAAGTCACATTAGACTGGAATAGAGTTTGGCAATCTGGACACTGTGAAGCAGTATCAAAGTCAAACGAACAACATGAAGCTGAATGATTAACAACAGTGTTGTCCTGCGCGTTCTCAGGTGTAGCAGTAGTATTTGCTGAGTTCGCATGGTAGTTCGAATTTGCATTATTTCTAGAGCGTGATCTATGTCTCTGATTGTAAAAAGAGTTATTTTGACTCCCGTCATTATTTCTTTGGTTCCTATTGTTGTTTCCGTGATTTCTGTAGTCTTGTGACCTATTACGATGTGAATAATTTTGGTTATTGGATCCCCAGTTATTCCAATTCTTATTATAGTTACCAAAATTATCATTCCTTCTTTCTCCTGAGTTTTGTTGGAAATTACCTCTGTTTTGGGGTAAATAGTTCCTATATGGTTGTCTACCTCTATATGGTTGTGAGTTATTGAATTTACTTGGTTTGAAATTCCCATCAAAACTGTAGGATCTTTGTCTATAATTGTTGTGGTTCCAAGTTGTAGCTGCGGCAACAGGTAAAGCTTCCTTAATATTGTTGTTACTGACACAAACTCCCGGATGTGCATTACAATATTGCCTACATAATTCCTCCATTGAACTCAAACTTGACGGCTTTCTTTCCTGTAGATATTCTCGCAGTGGTCTGCTCACGGAAGACAAGACTTTGTCTCGCAATAACAAGTCCTTAAGGCCCTCATAATTCTCTTCAATGCCGGAAAGTTGTATCCATCTATTAAATGTTAGCCGAGTTGCAGCTACAAACTGTGTAAAATCTTTACCCGTTTCAGGAATCATATGTTTGAACTTCATACGATAACCTTCAGCGTCTAACTGATGAAGTTTTAATAATAACGTTTTAGCAGCATCATAATTGCGTCTATTCGGCCCGTCCAATTGACACAGAGCAGTTAAGGATTCACCACTCATGAAATCCATCAATCTTGTACACCAATGTGATCTATCAAGCTTATTTTCTTCACAAACATTTTCATAGCGTTGTAGGAAGGACGAAATATCGTCTATTTCTGGCTTAAAGTCAGGCAAACGAAATTTAACAAAACCGCTATCGTGGTTGCTAGAGGAACCTCTACGTTCAGAGTCGTCATTTTGTCTACTCTGATGTTGGACTTTTTGTTCTTCAATACGTAAAGTCGCCATTTTTTCTTCATGTGCAAGCTTTCTCTCTTCTAATTCTTTTTCATGAGCAAGTTTCGTTGCTTCTGCAGCTTGTTGAATCTTTTTCTCCTCAAATTGTCTTTCCAACTTTTTTTCTTCTAATTCTTTTTCATGAGCAAGTTTCGTTGCTTCTGCAGCTTGTTGAATCTTTTTCTCCTCAAATTGTCTTTCCAACTTTTTTCTTCTAATTCTTTTTCATGAGCAAGTTTCGTTGCTTCTGCAATCCTTTTGTTCTCTTCTGCAAGTAGCTCTGCTTTTCTGAGCTCTCGCTCTTCATACCGTGCATCTCTTTGTCTCTTATTCTCTAGGGCTTCTTGATTTTCTTTGGCATTGAATTCCGCTTTGGCAAAGTCCATTAATTCCTTCGCCTTATAACCATATTCTTGGCCCATAGTAATAAATTCCTGATACTCCATTATCTACTTCTTCAGTATCTTACTATCAATATTTCAAATTATGTAATAAATGTATCTCGATTAGTCCGTCTCTACCAATTCACTAGCTTTGTGCTTTGCAATATTATCAATGCAAATAGATTCTTAATATTACTAATTAATAACAAAATAGTATAGTATGAAAGACCAACAGTAGTAAAGATACGAGGGAAAAGAGAAAGAGAGCAGAGAAAAAAAAATTATTATAATGTACAAGAACAGAATTGATGGAACTAAACAAAAAGACAAGTACAAGTGACCAAGGCAATGTAATAACAGCAGCAAGTAAACGAAAAAGAATGCAAATGGGAAACTAAGGAAAAACAACAATTAGAACCGACTTACTGCTTAAAAAAATACAGGACAGGACCTGTAACAATGTACATATAAATGTAAACAAGTGATAGAAGGTTAGACTAGCATCACGAACAGAATGGTTGTCAACTAAGGAGAAGAAAAACAAAACCAGCACACAACAAGAACTGACAATTAGCAGGACGAAGCAGCACAGCTAAACAATTTAGGTCACACTAAACAGGCAGTGAACCACATCGGTGAGTAAACTCAGGCCGGAAATTTCACTGCTTGAGAAATGTAAGCAAAACCTGTAGAAATATCTGCTGAGCGGTCATTTTCCAATGACATGTGTCGTTAACAACAGATGTGTACAAAGATATAGAAACGAAGAAAACGAATAACATAGATATAAAAAAGGCTTACGCCACGGCAAAGATACAAGAGTGTATTAACAGGCACTTATCTTATCGAAATCCGATCAGATGCAAGTCCGGAAAAAGGCGTCAACATTGGTACAACACTGTCCCTCAATACAAGTGAAGCACGGATTAAATGTGAACAGTACACGGTCTCCGTCAGATGGGCATCATGAACTGTGTAGATCTTGAAACGCTGTGTTGACTTGGTACAAAGTAACTTGATATCGCCGTGGCATAGACTTGAAACTTGAAAGAATCTTGCAAACGTTGTGATGTAGACTGGAACACGAAGTAAACTTGCAAACCGGTTGGTTTGAAATTGTTATCTTGACCGTTACAGCGAACAATAGGACATTGAAACTGGAACATTGAATATGTGCAGTGGCAGCGTTCGTTATCCAACTGGACCCGTTGATAATGACTGAGTTCACGAAGCGGTGTGTTCACAATAACACGCTGAACAGGAGTGACGATCGCATATACAGATTAAATGTCAGCTGTATTTTTGCAAAGTACGAAGGTATACTTGCTTCAGTGAATTTGAAAACTATGTCCTGATGAAAGTATCGATCCAAAACCATACTGGCTCACCAAATTATATGGTGTTACGTTGGGATAAATTAGAGGATCATGCATGGATACACGAATGATAGCAGGTGTTCATTCAGGACAAATATTGTCAGTACACATAACAAAGCCGGTAGGTGAACAGGTCCACGGGAAAACATGGTTGACATTTAATAAACAAAGTCACTTCACAATGGTCCATCAAACATCAAAAGTACATGGCAATGGATAAGCGTAGTAGATTATCTCTGGTCCGTCAATAAGGTTCAAACGTTAGGCATCTTTAAGTGGCAATAATATAATAATAATACAATCCTCTCATCTCCACTCAATTCTGGCCGTTGTACTAAAGGTTCGGTAATCCATGAAAACCAAAGTAATGCGGCAGAAGAAATCAGGGCAAACCAAATATTAGTTGCCTCCTATCGCAAAGTTACACTTGTAGTAAACTATGATATGAACTTCTAGATACGTTTATGAACCATCTTGCACATAACGTGGCAGCCTCCGAGAATCAACAATGCCACAATATACATTTATAAATCACGCTCACTTATCCCGGAGCTCGAAAAATTACACCTCTCTTGGACGCAAACACAAAGACGGAAGCCCCATTAATTAACACACTGAACGCCACGACATGTGACAGAAAACGTCACTAGTTGACCGTCGCTCATCACGGGTGAACGCCTCGTGCAAACCGTAGTTTGCCTACAGGCAAACACAATTCCTCACATAAAAATGGAAATGTGCTAGCGTGTAGTAGCATGCCTTACTATTTTGACTGCACCCCAAATCTATCCTTAACATGGACGTTATTGTGAAGTAACTTTATTAATTAAACGTCAACCATGTTTTTTCCCGTGGACCTGTTCACCTGCCGGCTTTTGTTATATACACTGACCATAATGTCCTGAATGAACACCTGCCATCATTCGCGTATCCTGCATGATCCTCAATATTTACTCCAGTCGTAACACAATCCCATAGCAGATACTGCCGCAAGGAAGCGAAGGGTTAGAGACTTCGCTATACTAGGTCCAGCTTTATGAGGGGGGGAGACCAGTTCCCTTGTTCGCTGCCTTTGTTTTCCCTAATTCAAGAGCAGAGTCAAATCAGACCTTCGACTGACATGTGACACTGGTCAAATCTAGCTGCCAACCACTGTCTTAAGTGGACAGTGGGACATATACATTAATGGGGAAGTGACACGCAGAAAGCTATGGGTCAAAGTAAAATGCTTTACTTGTTGGTTACTGTGTAAGAGTCTAAGTGAGTTTAACTCAAGCGCTGTACTTTCTGGTTACAGTAAGGAAACGCGTCTAAGTGGGTCATAACTCAAGCGCTGTACTTTCTGGTTAGAGTAAGGAAACGCGTCTAAGTGGGTCATAACTCAAGCGCTGTACTTGCTGGTTACAGTAAGGAAACGCGTCTAAGTGGGTCATAACTCAAGCGCTGTACTTTCTGGTTACAGTAAGGAAACGCGTCTAAGTGAGTCATAACTCAAGCGCTGTACTTTCTGGTTACAGTAAGGAAACGCGTCTAAGTGGGTCATAACTCAAGCGCTGTACTTTCTGGTTACAGCATGCGACAGCGGCCACCCCCGGACAACGGCTTTGACAGGCCGGCTAAACTAGGTGAGGGTAGCCGAATGGTTATAAACCTTCGGTGAGTTAGGGTCTGCCTACCCATGCATGCGAAGACTGGATTGGATAGACTGCGCGGAAGAAACCACCTGTTGGTTCAACGGGTATGACGGCGATTACCAGCAACGCGCTGTGGAGCGTAAGGAGCACGGCGAGGCACGTAGAAAGCCCTGGTCATCCACTGCACCTGACTTCATCTCCAGTCGTCTTGACTTGTCTTGCCACTGGATTGAGATGGACCCAGGCGAGAGAGTGAGGTCGACGAATTGCGCAACTCTTCCTCACTTTAATCCAAATCACCGCGCAAGTCACTCTTTCATCCATTCATCCATCCACTCACAACAAGTCCTGTGGCGATGGGCGAGCGGCAGGCGTGGGTACGCTGGCAGTCGTAGTCGCAGACCTACACACAGGCGGCTCAGGCCATATGGTCGTCTTCCACTGATCGGAGCAGCAGTGGGATTCGGCAGCCCCCTGAGTGTCTGAGCAGCCCTCTTTAGGAAAGCACTGCTCACCTCCATGGCATGAAGAAGGGGCTAGAAAAGGTGCCCTAAACATTGCCTGCTTCACCATTACCTAACCAGCTTACCGCGGTTGGTGGGTACCCTACTTCAACAGTAATGGACTTCGTCTCCTCCAGACTTGCGCAGAACATGACCTCCTTGTCACCAACACCATTTTTCCACTTCCTACCCGCAACAGGACCTCCTGGATGCACCCTCGCTCAAAGCATTGGCACCTAATTGACTATGTAATTGTTAGGAAGAAGGACAGGCAAGATGTCCGGGTGACCAAGTCCATGTGTGGTGCCGAATGCTGGACTGATCATCGCCTCATTGTATCTAAACTTAAAATTCGTATCCAACCAGCCAGGCGCCCTCAGGGGAAGAAAACTCAAAAGAGGCTGGATGTCACCAAACTAAAGAAGACAAAAATCAAACAGTCATTTACTGACACCTTAGAAGACCGTCTCAAATCTATCTCGCTAGACGGCCAAAGTGTGGAAACAAACTGGGCAGCCCTAAGTGAGCAGATCTACAACACTGCTACAGAGGTCCTGCGTCCTTCCATCGAGAATCAAACTGACTGGTTTGATGAGAACTCAGAATGATATAAAGCAGATGTTGGCTGAGAAACACACCATCTCCATAAAGCATATTTAAATGATCCAAAATCTACATCCAAGAAAGACGCTTTCAACAACATGCGTAGAATCGTCCAACATAAACTACGCCAGATGCGGGATTCATGGCTGAGTAATAAAGCAGATGAGCTCCAGGCTTTGCTGACAGCCATGACTTGAAAAACTTTTACCTTGCACTCAAAGCGGTCTATGGTCCAACATCATCAGGATCATTTCCCCTCCTTAATGCAGATGGAAAAACACTAATTACAGACAAGGAAAAAAATGCTCCAACGCTGGGCTGAACATTTTAATAATATCTTGAACCAGCCATCATCTATTAACGACGAAGCCATCATCCGCCTGCCCCAAATTCCTATAAATGAAGCATTAGATGATGTACCAACTCTGGAGGAAACTAAAAAAGCGATTCGTCAACTGTCTAGTGGAAAGGCCCCTGGCTCCGATTCAATTCCTGTTGAGGTTTATAAAGATGGCGGTGCAGTTCTGATAGAGAAACTTCATATGATCTTCCAGCAAATGTGGCAGAGTGAAACCATCCCACACGATCTCAAAAATGCCTCAATTATACATCTATATAAACGTAAAGGTAATCGCCAAGACTGCAACAATCATCGAGGCATCTCTCTTTTATCAATCGCTGGGAAGATATTCGCCAGAATCCTTTTGAATCGCCTTATGGCTCATCTTGACAAAGGTCTTTTACCTGAAAGTCAGTGTGGATTCCGGAAAGAACGTGGAACCACAGATATGGTGTTCGCTGCAAGACAGCTACAAGAAAAATGCCAAGAACAGCACTGTGACCTGTACACAGCTTTCATCGACTTGACAAAGGCGTTCGACACGGTCAGTAGAGAGGGTCTATGGAAGATCATGGCAAAATACGGCTGCCCAAAGAAATTTATCACAATAGTGCAGCAACTGCATGATGGAATGCAGGCTAGAGTTCAGGAAAACGGTGAGCTATCAGAGCCTTTCCCCGTCTCAAATGGAGTTAAACAAGGGTGCGTACTTGCACCGACTCTGTTCAGTATCATGTTTTCTGCTATGCTGACCGATGCTTTTAGAGACGGGGACACAGGAATCGACATTAGTTATCGTATTGATGGAAAATTGTTTAACCTTAGGAGGCTTCAAGCAAAAACCAAGGTCAAATCACACACCATCAGAGATCTTCTGTTTGCTGATGATTGTGCCCTCAATGCTGGCTCAGAGGCTGATCTGCAGCATAGTGTGGATAGATTCTCCGAAGCCTGCGCCAACTTTGGGCTTACCATCAACACGAAGAAAACAGAAATCATGTACCAACCAGCTCCTGGCACAGTTTATACTGAGCCAGTCATCAAGGTTAATGGTGAGAAACTGAATGTTGTGAACAGATTCACATACCTTGGTAGCACACTATCCCAGAACATTGTCATTGATGATGAGGTGAACACCAGGATCTCCAAAGCCAGCAGCACATTTGGCAGACTATACACCAACGTTTGGCATCGAAGTGGCATTAGTCTACAGACAAGCTGAAGGTGTACAGAGCTGCGGTGCTTCCAGTGCTGCTATATGCATGTGAAACATGGACTGTATACAGGCGCCACGTAAAGAAGCTAAACCACTTCCATACAGTCTGTCTCAGGAAGATAATGAACATCAAATGGCAAGACAAGATCCCGGATACCGCCGTTCTTGACAGAGCTGGAATCCCTAGTATTGATACTATTCTGATGCAGTCACAAATTCGCTGGGCAGGTCATGTAGTCCGCATGCCAGACCATCGACTGCCAAAGATACTCTTTTATGGTGAGATGCAGAAGGGTAAACGCTCCCATGGTGGCCAAAAGAAGCGCTTTAAAGACACGTTAAAGACGTCATTGAAAACCTTTGACATAAACCCAGACACATGGGAAGCTGCTGCGCAAGACCGAACTGCTTGGCGCACATCTCTTCGTAAAGGTGCAGCAGCAGGCGAATCATCCAGAAGAGCAGCAGCGGAACAGCGGAGACAAGCTAGAAAGGACCGTGAAATAAAACCTTCACATGAAGCAAACATTCCCTGCCCACACTGTCCAAGATCTTTCCAGGCCCGCATCGGGCTCTTCAGTCACCTTCGTACCCATAGACTAACCTAACATATTCTTAAATAATTGGATGAACAGAGTGGTCTTCATCACCCGTGATGGACGAACAACCATAAGGAACCGCGTCTAAGTGGGTCATAACTCAAGCGCTGTACTTTCTGGTTACAGTAAGGAAACGCGTCTAAGTGGGATATAACTCAAGCGCTTTACTTCCTTGTTACAGTAAAGGAACTGGTATAAGTTGGTCATAACTTAAGTGTTGGGGGTCGGAGTGGCTAAGAGGTATAGCGTCCGCTTCGAGTTCTAGAGGTACCAGTTCGAATCCTAGTTGAGAGAATATAATTTATGGAACTTTTTTTCAGAACCAGTGGTTCTAATGATGCGTCATACTCCCCCCGGTCTTGCTGCGGAGTTCGTGCACTGTGCTGAGATCCTCCTTGTGTGATCTAAGGGAGGAGATCGGAGCACTGATTGGAGTAGTCCGTGTGTATTGAAGATAGTCCTTAAAACCAAACCAAACTTAAGTGCTTTCCTTCCCGGTTATTGTGTAAGCGAACAGGTATAAGTGGCCATTACGCAAGTGCTTTACTTCCTGGTTATTGTGTACGTGAACAGGTCAAAGGGGGTCATAACGCAAGTGCTTTATTTCCTGGGTATTATGTTAAGGAACAGGTCTAAGTGAGTCATAACTCGATTGCTTACTTTCTAGTAACGGTTAGGGGGTCATAACTCAAGTGCTTTACTTTCTGGTTACAGTAAGGCAGGGGTGTCCAAGATACGGCCCTCGGACCGGTTTCCGACCCCACAAGGGGCTTACTCTGGCCCTCCAGTGACTTAAAAATTCCAATACACGCAGAAAATAAATTCTAGCACAAGAAAGGCACACAAATATTATAGTTTTTTGTAGTAACTTATTACCCTTTTGAAATCAAATATGGCGTCATCAAGTGTGAGTAAGACAAGGAAAATTGATAGTGACTGTTGTGTTTATAAAGCTAGGTGGACAGAAAACTTATTCTCTGTTGAGCATAATGGATGTGTTTTATGTCTAATTTGTCCAGAAGCAGTTGCAATATTCAAAGAATACAATATCAAAAGAAACTACAACATGAAACACTCGACTTTATATGATGGTCTCATCGGTCAGGTTAGAGCTGATTAGAATATTTTTTATCGTTGAAGAGTTGATCGACTTATGTCCAATGAAGGACACAACAACAGGTCAAAATATTTATGATTATGTCAAGCGTGTGTTACTAAAATTCAATCTTTCAGAAGACACACTGTGTGGTTAAACAACTAATGGAGCACCTGCCCTGACGGGCAAGCACAATGGTTTCGTTAGCTTGATGCAGAAATCTTTGCCTCATGATATTATCTCATATTATTGCATTATTTGTCAAGAGCAGCGGTATGCAAAGGTTTTTAATGTGTTAAAGCAAACAAATACGTGTTCACTGTTTAAACTGTTACAAGTTATTCCTTACAGTCTTAAATGGTCACGTTACAATGAGATGGGATCCATTGGATCACAACACTTTTGAATCGTTGACAAAGTTTGTGGAGTACTATTCTGAGGTCATCCAGGTCTTTATTACTTTGGCTTTTCAACGTTGCAATTACTGACTGTGCATTAGTAAAGAAAGCAACTTGTCTCTCTGTTCTTTCTTCTGTCAATATAACCTCTGTGGCAGTGTTCAAGGCCTCTGCCTCTGCCCTGAAGTTACTTGAGAATTGTCTTGTTGCCACTGACAGCCTTTTTTCTGCACCAGTGCTTAAGGTCAGAAAGACACCCACACCTCTATTTTCTGTTGCATTTGTTGCTGATCCATCTGTGTGTGCATGGGTCCAGGTGTTGCATGGGTAATGTTTCTCTATGTATTTTGTCGCTATGGATTTTCTATCTGTTGCAGTTTGGCTCTTTTTTTCTTTCAATTCCAGGAATGTTTTCTATCATTTCCGGGACACGATTTTGTTTCCAAACTGGAAGCTTGTTGTGGTAAAGTGGGATGTTATAAATATTTATAGGGACTTAGTGTACTGACTGAGATCAGCTGTGAAGGTATCTGTATCTAATAGGTGTAGTGTTTTACAGATAACCTTACTTGCTACCACATTATACCTCAGTCAGAATTATTCTGGAATATTGTGATGACTACGTTAAATGTCTAGGGTATGTATATGATGAAGTGTAAGTCACAACAACAACAGACAGATAAACAATTTAATTTATTCCACCACACTTGACAACACTGTGACACTCACACACATTTAACACTCTATAAGACTATCTTAAATGAGTCACTGGTAAAGTTTCAAATATATATGTATTAATTACTTTCACTAATATATATATCCTGATTCAACTACAAAGTGAACCAGGAATCACAATTAATTGTAATCACAATTTATATATACATAATTTATAAATATGAACCTTGTAGAGACATATTTTATTAATATTATCCTATGTGTGTCAGTTGTGTAGTAGTACTATGAGGTAATACTGGTTTTGTTTTTTCAAGCTATGTTATTATTTGTCATCATGACTTCAAGTGTTTGTTTATCTGGGAAATAGTATGGGGAAAAAGTTCACAGTTCCTATCAATTTAAACAAGGTATTGTCCCTCTTTTTTACTAAAATGTCAATTTTTTGAGGGGACACATAATGTTGAGCTCCACTGGCCACAGAGGCTTAACTTTCGTGATGGCGGCAGGAAAAGACTCCTCTGCTCGATTGCTCCCCTGTGTTCTGGAGACACCTCACTAGTCGCTATCTGGACCCAGGAGTATGCTGTCAGCCTCCAGATTCAGCAAAGCTCAGACCAGGAGCTGCTCAATAACTTTAGGACCACAGTCCCTGAAACAAGAAGGTTGTACCTCCTACTTCATAACTAATTTATAATCTATTTACAGACTGAACACAATACATAACAAACACTGAGTTCAGAGCGGTAGGCCAACTGCTATCTTCATCTGAAACAATTGACATCAGTATACTCCTCCCTAATGGTTACTACGCCTCTGCAATTCCAGCATTATTTCTTTCTAGTCAATAAGATAGGTGTCAGTGTACTGTTTGGCAATTCCATGTAGTTTTACTTTCCTCCGACACCTTCTGTTCAGGTTGGAGCACTATATAGGCTTTGCCTCATGTTCGCTACTGAACCACACACATATACAGACATAAATTATCAATTTACATTCAATTTTCATTAAAAAGATATCAAATATTTCAAGCTTACCACAATTCATGGAAATAATACAGAATTACGTTGACTGGCAATGAATAGGCACAAAATCCGACCTGCCACTGTCTCAGGCTTTTATTTAGAAAAATATAAGCTGAATCTCAACGCACTGTTGCTTTAGAAAGTTTATTTGAAAATGTGGTGCTGACCTGACGCTCCTAATTGCCTATATTGGCGGGTCTAACCAATCGAGCCATGTTTACACAAGCGTTTGAAAAAAAAAGTACTCCTACTCACGTTTCCCTAACAACAAAGAATTAGTATTTATAGCCCGACTAATCGTGTTTAGCCTTACATTTACTTCTATCCAATCAAATAGGATTTAACATGGGGACCTATTTCCCGTACAATGGTGGTGTCAAAATCTGCCACTGAGCGATTCTGATTTTGGTGTTGTCTGACACCCTCACTATTTCTTTTGGCTATAATTTGTTAATTCCTAGGCTATTTGCGTAACGTTTAACATATTATTTGTCAGCAAGTCCTAAGGAACCCAAATATACAAATTTAATGGGGCTAAGGGGCTGCGTTCAAAATATGTATTTTCTAGGATAGTCGTGCTGTTGCCACCTCCTCACTTCCAAACTTTGTGGTGTCTGCTGTACTGTCATACTAATGTCAGGATTTCAGACATAAAACAGTAGAATGTCAGGTTTCCTAATAAGCGTTTTGTAAGTTTTTTAAAACCTAACTCTCGTATGGGTAGTGTTTTTTATCACTGTCGATTTGAAAAAAGCTAGTGCTTGTGGCCTTACACGCGTGATGGTAGTAATTGTATAGCGAGACGCGTGTTAGTGTGGCATGTGTTCCGGATTTCAGCCCTCCCTTCTCTCTATCCTAATTCCATCTGTCTTTCGTTTATGGTAACTTAGTGTATAAAATGACATGAATGGAATATTAAATATAGGTCAGCTTGCGTATCTCAAGGTTTTTCTTAGAAATGCAGTACACGTTTTATCGTAGAAAGCGTGTATGCTGCAGTAGGCTTTTACTATCAACGTGAAACGTTACAATTTGCAGACGAAGTAGAAAACAAGGGGGATTTCGAGTACAGTCATTGTGACAGCACTGTTCTTTACCATTCTTCTTTCCTTTTATTGAAGTTATTTGTTAGGCTTTACATTTACTTTTTAATTTATATATGTGGATTTGAATTTCACACGACAAATTCTCCCCACTTAAAACAGACGTTATATGTCAGTCTATAATTCTATATACACATAGAGAAATTTATTATTATTTCTGGGGCTTACGGTGATTCTCATCACACGGATGGCGGCTTAAAAAATCCGCTCCCAGATTTGTTTTTCCACTTATATACTCTATGCTAAACTCAAATGGCTGCATCAGTAATGACCAACGGAGTAATCTAGAATTTTCATGTCTAGCCTGCGCTAGAAACGACAAGGGTTTGTGATCCGTTTGCAACTTAAATGCCTTCCCATACAGATAAATATTGAATTTCTTTATCGCCCATATTACTGCAAGACATTCTTTTTCGCTAGTTGAGTAGTTGGTTTCAGCTTTATTCAACTTTCTGCTAGCATATGCCACTGGGCTTAATTCCCCATCCAATGCATCTGATTTCTGTAGCAGAGTTGCACCTAACCCAATATTACTGGCATCTGTCCTTACTATGAATTCTTGACTTAAGTCAGGTAATTTCAAAATAGGTTTACTTGTGAGCTTTTCCTTCAATTCTTGGTAAGCCATTTCACATTGTGGTGTCCATGTAATTCGATCTGGATGTCCTTTACGTGTCAAATCAGTTAACGGTGCACATATGGAATTAAAGTTTTTGATATACTTTTGGTAGAAACCACATAATGAGACAAAGGATCTCACGTCTTTCTTGGTTTGTGGTCTCGGGGCTTTCTTTAGTTTCTCTAAATTCTTTGGGTCAGGGGTCATGTTTCCCTGATAAACTGTGTGTCCCAAGAATTCTAATTCTTTACATCCAACGCAACATTTGGTTGGTCGGGCTGTTAAATTCGCTTCCCTTAGTCGATTAAACAGCATGTTCAGAGAGTCAATGTGTTCCTCAAATGTTTCTGTTGCTATAAGGATATCATCCAAGAAATTTGTGATACATGGATTATTCAGAGGGTCCAATAATTTTCTCATCATTCTAGAGAAGACACTAGGCGCATTCTTCAATCCAAATGGCAATCTGTTAAACTCATAGTGTCCTTCTGAGGTACTAAAAGCTAAGTATGGTCTAACCTCAGGCTTTACTGGAATCTGATAGTATCCTTTACTCAGATCCACTTTTGAGAAATATTTAGCTTTATTTAGTCTGGCAAACAACTGATTTGTATCCGGCAATGGATCCACCTGTCCTTCTGTGATAGCATTCAGTCTCCTGTAATCTATACAGAGTCTATGTTCTCCAGAGGGTTTCCTTAAGAGTACAACACCGGAACTATACGAAGATTCACTGTGTGAAATAATTCCTTCCTTCAACAAATAGTCTATCTCTTCCTTCAAAGCTTTCTCCTTAGCAAAAGGAATCGAATAGGGTTTCATACAGACAGGTGTGGGGTCTATCAGTTTCATATCATATTCCAATAAGTTTGTATGCCCCGGTCGGTCTGTTAACACCTCTGTATGATTATCTAGAACCTGTTGCACTCTCTCTTTCTGATTTTTCGTTAAATGTGTACTGATTTTCACCTGTGCCGCTGTCTCACAGGGGTGTAATGGATATTCAAATGATGAAAGTGGTTCCTTTTTCATCTCCATGGCAATGGACAAGGTCAACAAGTGTGTCTCTTCCTGATTTTCTCTTTCCAAATATTTCTTCAGGAGATTCACATGATAGATTTTTTCTTTCCCCTTCTTATCTATCTTATAATTGGTTCTAGACACCTTCTCTAGAACTGTATATGGACCTTGCCATCCAATTTGTAACTTATTCTGGCTACCGGGTAGAAGAAGCAGTACCTTCTCTCCCACAGCCAAATCTCTGTCTTTAGCTTTCCTGTTATAATAGGCAGCATGTTTTTTCCTGGCTTGTTTCAAATTTTCATTGGCAAGTTTCCAGCCAGTTTTTAAACGAGTGGTCAGCTCATTCACATATTGGTATGAGGATGTAATATTTTCCTCTGCTTTTTCATCAGTCCACGTTCTTAACAGAGCTTCGAGTGGACCTTTTATTGGCCTTCCAAACAATAATGTTGCCGGGGCCATACCGGTTGAACTATGGGGTACCTCCCGATAAGCAAAGAGGGCGGCGTGAAGGTACTGGTCCCACGTATCTGGTTTTTCGTGTGCCAACTTTCTCAGGATCGACATCAACGTGCCATTAAATCTTTCCACTTGGCCGTTCCCTTGGGGGTGGTACACACTACAATGGAAGTGTTTGGCCTGGAAGATCCTGAAAACTTCTTCTGTTAGTTTCCCCTTGAACTGAGAGCCATTATCAGTCAAGATTTGATTGGGAAAGCCTAACCTTGTGAAAATTGTGAGCAATGCCTCTGCCACATGTTTAGAATCAATCGATGACAGGGCTACCGCCTCTCCCCACATAGAACAAGTGTCCACCAGAGTCAGAATGTAGCTGTTCCTTCTCTTGGTTCGGGTGAGAGGTCCCACAAGATCCACGGCAACTCTCTCAAAGGGTGTTCCCACTATGGGCATTTCCCCAGAGTTGCTGGTGCAGTCCAATGTTTAGGTGCTACTCGTTGGCACTCTGGACAGGATTTTACATATCGTTTGATATCTTCAGTTATTCTGGCCAGAAATAGTGACAAGCTATACGCTGTCCTGTTGCGCTGATCCCCATATGACCACTGAAGGGAATCGCATGCCCTAGTTCCAACACTTTAGTCCTATATGAAGTGGGAAGGACCAGCTGTCCGTGACCATTGGATTCAGATCCAGCCTTCCTATAAATCAGTTTGTTCTTCATATAAAATTCTCCCTTGCCTGGAGGTGTATGAGATTTGGGCAACTTCTTGAAACACGGCTTGAGTGTTTTGTCCTCCGCCTGTGCCTTCCTCATCTCATCTGGATGAGTATTTATTGGATTATCCTCCTCCTTTTTAGACTGTGATCTGGTCTGCACTGTTGCCAATATCACAGGTCTCTTGGGATTCCCCAAGAAGACATATCTACACCCCAATATCAGAGGGTAGATTGGCTCATTTATCACTGCTGCTTTTATGATTCCTTCCACATATCGCGTTTTCACCTTTATCCGGGCGACGGGAAGTGTCATGGTAGCTACATCCTTGGTTGCAGTTTGAATCTCCACTGTTTCTGTGGTGTATTGATCTGCCTGCACCAGGTGAGAATTCACAACGGAATCGTAATCTAAACCGGTATCATATAAACACCTTATAGTGACACCATTACAGATGACGTCTTCACACACTGGGGGGTGGTATGGTTCCTGTAGTTCTGCAGGTTTGACCTTTTTTTCCTTTTTCCCAGATGTCATAGCAGCACAATGAGGAGGTTTCCTTCTACAATGGTCAGTGTCATGATTGTTCATCTTACAATTTTTACACCACCTTTTTCCTTGGTTGAAAGATTTTCTTTCATCATATTTCCTTTCATCGAATTGTGGGAATTTATTTTTATTTTCATACCGTGGCCTATCAAATTGGTCCTTACCTTTATTTTGATCCCTAGGATCAAATTTATTAAAGTTCTGTGGTGCCCTAAAGTTATCCACCTGTTTCTTTTTATTACCTGTTACCTCTGCTTGAGCTGCTTGATACCTTTCAGCAACATTTAGCAACTCACCCAGCCTCTCTGCACCTTGTTCCATGAGAAAGTTTTTCAGGTCTGGAGCCACGGACTCTCTTAATTGTTCTATAAGGACCATTTCCTTAAGATCTTGGGTTTTCCCCAGAGAAGTCCATTTCTCCAAGTATGTCTCTAACCGTGCAGAGAACTGGTGATAGGTTTCACCTGACAGTAGTTTAGCATTCCTAAATTTTTTCCTATAAAATTCTGCGTTCTTTTCATATCTTAACAAAAGAGCCTGCTTTAGCATGTCATAATTTTCCTGATCACCTCTGCTCATTTTGGCAAAAACTTCATAAGCTGCCCCACGAAGCCCTTGAGATAACTTTAAGCTCCACCTTTCTCTCTCTAACCCATATGTGGTAGCTAATAGTTCATATCTATTTAGATAGCTCTCAATATCATCGTCTTTCTCAACAAAATGATCAAAATGAAAGTTCATAGCTCCCTGGCTAGCAGTGGCATCAGAGGTAAAGGGACTGGCACCATTTTCAGGAGCATGGCCTTGAAACTCAAACTCCCTTAGTCGTAACTCATGTTCCCTTTGTAATCTCTTCTCCTCCTTTTCTGCTTCCCTCTCTGCAGTCTGTCTTCTTTCCTCGGCTTCCAATGCTTTAGCCTCTTTGTCAGCCTCAATCTGCAACCTCTTAGCCTCAGCCTCAATCTGCAACCTCTTAGCCTCAGCCTCAAATTATAACTTCTTAATTTCCTTTTCAGCCTCTAACTTTCTTTCGGCCTCTTTTTCTAATCTTCTTTCTTCCCGTTCAATATATTTGTCACATTCAGCAGTGACATAAGCAATCATAATTTGCCCGTCCATTCCTAACTCTTTCGCAGTCTGTACAGCAGCAGATCGAAATTTGGCCAGGTCCGCCATTTTCTAACAGGTAAATTTATATAATGTCTAACTAAACAATACAATCTGATATTACCTATCCAAAGACACCACAGGCACTGACAGCTCAACGTTATTTATTTTCACCCAAGGATACCTTTTTAATTTCTATTATTCCCTGAAGTGAATTACCCCCAATATTTTTAATAGGGAAAGATTCAAAATCCCGGGAGCGAGACCCCAATATATGTGGTAAAGTGGGATGTTATAAATATTTATAGGGGACTTAGTGTATTGACTGAGATCAGCTGTGAAGGTATCTGTATCTAATAGGTATAGTGTTTTACAGATAACCTTACTTGCTACCACATTATACCTCAGTCAGAATTATTCTGGAATATTGTGATGACTACGTTAAATGTCTTGGGTATGTATATGATGAAGTGTAAGTCACAACAACAACAGACAGATAAACAATTTAATTTATTCCACCACACTTGACAACACTGTGACACTCACACACATTTAACACTCTATAAGACTATCTTAAATGAGTCACTGGTAAAGTTTCAAATATATATGTATTAATTACTTTCACTAATATATATATCCTGATTCAACTACAAAGTGAACCAGGAATCACAATTAATTGTAATCACAATTTATATATACATAATTTATAAATATGAACCTTGTAGAGACATATTTTATTAATATTATCCTATGTGTGTCAGTTGTGTAGTAGTACTATGAGGTAATACTGGTTTTGTTTTTTCAAGCTATGTTATTATTTGTCATCATGACTTCAAGTGTTTGTTTATCTGGGAAATAGTATGGGGAAAAAGTTCACAGTTCCTGTCAATTTAAACAAGGTATTGTCCCTCTTTTTTACTAAAATGTCAATTTTTTTAGGGGACACATAATGTTGAGCTCCACTGGCCACAGAGGCTTAACTTTCGTGATGGCGGCAGGAAAAGACTCCTCTGCTCGATTGCTCCCCTGTGTTCTGGAGACACCTCACTAGTCGCTATCTGGACCCAGGAGTATGCTGTCAGCCTCCAGATTCAGCAAAGCTCAGACCAGGAGCTGCTCAATAACTTTAGGACCACAGTCCCTGAAACAAGAAGGTTGTACCTCCTACTTCATAACTAATTTATAATCTATTTACAGACTGAACACAATACATAACAAACACTGAGTTCAGAGCGGTAGGCCAACTGCTATCTTTATCTGAAACAATTGACATCAGTATACTCCTCCCTAATGATTACTACGCCTCTGCAATTCCAGCATTATTTCTTTCGAGTCAATAAGATAGGTGTCAGTGTACTGTTTGGCAATTCCATGTAGTTTTACTTTCCTCCGACACCTTCTGTTCAGGTTGGAGCACTATATAGGCTTTGCCTCATGTTCGCTACTGAACCACACACATATACAGACATAAATTATCAATTTACATTCAATTTTCATTAAAAAGATATCAAATATTTCAAGCTTACCACAATTCATGGAAATAATACAGAATTACGTTGACTGGCAATGAATAGGCACAAAATCCGACCTGCCACTGTCTCAGGCTTTTATTTAGAAAAATATAAGCTGAATCTCAACGCACTGTTGCTTTAGAAAGTTTATTTGAAAATGTGGTGCTGACCTGACGCTCCTAATTGCCTATATTGGCGGGTCTAACCAATCGAGCCATGTTTACACAGTTTTTAAAAAAAAAAAGTACTCCTACTCACGTTTCCCTAACAACAAAGAATTAGTATTTATAGCCCGACTAATCGTGTTTCACCCGTGTGTTACCGGGGCCCGAAAGCGGAGCAAAGAATAGTAACACTGCACCCTACCATGCATGTCGTAAAAAGCGACTAAGGAGGGTATGGGCATGGGGCTGTTTACCCCATCCCATAAAAACTTCGCACAGTGGGCTGATCACCTGCTTGCCAACCAATCTGATTACGGAAACAATGATAGATTGTTTGGTCTGTTTTTGTTCCACAAAGACGCCACTAGGCGTGGTGGAAACAGCGATAGATTGATCAATTTGTTGTTGCCCTAAGACGCCACTAGGCGTACTGGCCACATACTGCTTTGCCGGTTGATGGCTAAGGATGGAAGAAGAAGAGAATCGTGTTTAGCCTTACATTTACTTCTATCCAATCAAATAGGATTTAACATGCGGACCTATTTCCCGTACAATGGTGGTGTCAAAATCTGCCACTGAGCGATTCTGATTTTGGTGTTGTCTGACACCCTCACTATTTCTTTTGGCTATAATTTGTTAATTCCTAGGGTATTTGCGTAACGTTTAACATATTATTTGTCAGCAAGTCCTAAGGAACCCAAATATACAAATTTAATGGGGCTAAGGGGCTGCGTTCAAAATATGTATTTTCTAGGATAGTCGTGCTGTTGCCATCTCCTCACTTCCAAACTTTATGGTGTCTGCTGTACTGTCATACTAATGTCAGGATTTCAGACATAAAACAGTAGAATGTCAGGTTTCCTAATAAGCGTTTTGTAAGTTTTTTTAAACCTAACTCTCGTATGGGTAGAGTTTTTTATCACTGTCGATTTGAAAAAGCTAGTGCTTGTGGCCTTACACGCGTGATGGTAGTAATTGTATAGCGAGACGCGTGTTAGTGTTGCATGCGTTCCGGCTTTCAGCCCTCCCTTCTCTCTATCCTAATTCCATCTGTCTTTCGTTTATGGTAACTTAGTGTATAAAATGACATGAATGGAATATTAAATATAGGTCAGCTTGCGTATCTCAAGGTTTTTCTTAGAAATGCAGTACACGTTTTATCGTAGAAAGCGTGTATGCTGCAGTAGGCTTTTACTATCAACGTGAAACGTTACAATTTGCAGACGAAGTAGAAAACAAGGGGGATTTCGAGTACAGTCATTGTGACAGCACTGTTCTTTACCATTCTTCTTTCCTTTTATTTAAGTTATTTGTTAGGCTTTACATTTACTTTTTAATTTATATATGTGGATTTGAATTTCACACGACACTTGTGTGCAGTGTAACATTGTAACATCACCGGCAATGAAGAGGCTGACAGAATGGCAAAAGAAGGTTCACATCTACCTCAGCCTGATGCAAGCATAACTTTCGAGGAGGCAAAGAGTTTTATCAGAATCAGATACAGAAACAAATGTAACGTAGAACATCCAAGTCACACAGAGAATAATGCGTACTACCAGCTCAACAGAAGAGAACAAGTGGTAATCTTCAGACTCCGCACTGGCCACATTAAATTGAGATGCCATCTATTCATGCGCGTTTGCACCAACTCGGACTATTCTTGAGCATCTGAAACGAGAATGACATCATATACTGGTCCCTGGAAGTGGAAGACTAAGCTCTAGATGAGATGGGACATTTACGCAGATGAGTAATAAGATAGGTGTGGTGTCACTGTGGCATTCCAAGTAGGTTTACTTTTCCTCCTCGACAGGGTTCAGTTCGAACGTGGTAGCCTATATAGGCTTAGAAAAGTTCGCAGGGACGGGACCACACACATATACGAGATAAATTTCTCAAGGGGGAGGGTAGGAGGAGGGGACAGTGTCATAAAAAAGAAAGCAAACGGGCGGTAATTCAGGGATGTGTGCCACAGAGGATTCGGGGGAAATATGGTCAGAATTACTTTGACTGCAATGAGATTTGGCGACAGCATGACCGGACCTGCCACTTGGGTCTCAGAGTCTATTCATTTAGAAATGAGGGATGAGGAGGGAATCTCAGGACGCAGGAGTGCTTTAGAAGTTTATTGAAATGTGGTGCTGACCTGACGCTCTAATTGCCTATTATTGGCGGTCACAACCCAATCGGATTTGTTGATGATCACACAGTTTTTTTTTCAGAAAAAGGGTACTGAGGCTGAGAGGAAAGTTTCCCAGACACAGGAAGAGGGATAGTAGTATTTGATAGCCCGAGGGGATGAGTGTTAGCTGGGATCGGACATTTACTTTTCTATCCAATCAGGGGAGGATTTGGAATGGTGCAAGGAGGACGCTATTTCCGTAGCGGGGAGGATGTAGTCCAGGGACGATCTGGAGCAGGGGCGAAATCAGATTTTGGTGATTGTCTGGGGGGACACCCTCAGAACTTTCAAGGTGCTATAACTTTGGAGAATTCCGGAAAGTCGGAGAATCGCGTAACAGGGTTAACATATGTAGGGGTGTCAGCAAGTCTGGAGTAACGTGTATTGAGGACATAATTTGTAAATGGGTCTTGGAGGGGCTGCGTCAATAGTGATGTATTTCTAGGAGTGAACATCGTGCTGTTGCCACCTATCCTCACTTCCAAACTTAGGATGGTTGTCTGGAGTTGACTGTCATACAAAGATTGTCAGATTTCAGGCATAAAACAGTAGAATGTCAGGTTGGGCTAAATGACGCGATTTGTAAGTTTTATAGAGGTGAGCGACTCTCGAAGGAGAGGGGGGAGCGATGTTTGGAGGGGGGGGGAGGTCGATTTGAGGGCGTGAGAGCTAGTGCTTTGAGGAAGAGATGATGACGAAATGGTGATGCTATGAGTAATTGTATAGCGAGAAGCGAGATTAATTGTGGCAGGATGAGTCCGAAATTCAGCCCTCCCTTCTCTCAGTACTGGAGGGGTCTTAGATTAGAGAGGTCGGGGAAGGGACATGGGGGGGAAGAGGAAGAGGTGCAGTCAGGACGTAAGAATCGTGACATGGGCATGGAATATTAAATATAGGACAGATTGCGGGGGAAGGTTTTTCTTAGAGGGTGGCCAGTACACGTTTTATCGTAGAAAGCGTGTATGCTGCAGTAGGCTTTTACTATCAACGTGAAACGTTACAATTTGCAGACGAAGTAGAAAACAAGGGGGATTTCGAGTACAGTCATTGTGACAGCACTGTTCTTTACCATTCTTCTTTTCTTTTATTGAAGTTATTTGTTAGGCTTTACATTTACTTTTTTAATATTATATATGTGGATATGAATTCACACGACCAAATTCTCACCCATCATAAAACAGACGATATAAGTCAGTCAATAATTCCAATAATACACGTAGAGAAATATTAATATTAAATTTCTGGGGCTTACGGTGATCTCATCACACGAAGGCGCTTAAAAAATCCGCTCCCAGATTTTTGTTTTTTTTTCCACTTATATACTCTATGCTAAACTCAAATGGCTGCATCAGTAATGACCAACGGAGTAATCTAGAATTTTCATGTCTAGCCGGCGCTAGAAACGACAAGGGTTTGTGATCCGTTTGCAACTTAAATGCCTTCCCATACAGATAAATATTGAATTTCTTTATTGCCCATATTACTGCCAGACATTCTTTTTCGCTAGTTGAGTAGTTGATTTCAGCTTTATTCAACTTTCTGCTAGCATATGCCACTGGGCTTAATTCCCCATCCAATGCATCAGAATACAGTAGCATCGTTTTGCAACCTGAACCCAATATTACTGGCATCCGTCCTTACTATGAATTCTTGACTTAAGTCAGGTAATTTCAAAATGGGTTTACTTGTGAGCTTTTCCTTCAATTCTTGGTAAGTCATTTCACATTGTGGTGTCCATGTAATGCGATCTGGATGTCCTTACGTGTCAAATCAGTTAACGGTGCACATATGGAATTAAAGTTTTTGATATACTTCTGGTAGAAACCACATAATGAGACAAAGGATCTCACGTCCTTCTTGGTTTGTGGTCTCGGGGCTTTCTTTAGTTTCTCTAAATTCTTTGGGTCAGGGGTCATGTTTCCCTGATAAACTGTGTGTCCCAAGATTCTAATTCTTTACATCCAACGCAACATTTGGTTGGACGGGCTGTTAAATTTGCCTCCCTAAGTCGATCAAACAGCATGTTCAGAGAGTCAATGTGTTCCTCAAATGTTTCTGTTGCTATAAGGATATCATCCAGAAATTTGAGATACTGGATTATTCAGAGGATCCAATAATTTTCTCATCATGTCAGAGAAGACACTAGGCGCATTCTTCAATCCAAATGGCAATCTATTAAACTCATAGTGTCCTTCTGAGGTACTAAAAGCTAGGTATGGTCTAACCTCAGGCTTTACTGGAATCTGATAGTATCCTTTACTCAGATCCACTTTTGAGAAATATTTAGCTTATTTAGTCTGGCAAACAGCTGATTTGTATCCGGCAATGGATCCACCTGTCCTTCTGTAATAGCATTCAGTCTCCTGTAATCTATACAGTGTCTATGTTCTCCAGAGGGCTTCCTTAAGAGTACAACACCGGAACTATACGAAGATTCACTGTGCGAAATAATTCTTTCCTTCAACAGATAGTCTATCTCTTCCTTCAAAGCTTTCTCCTTAGCAAACGGAATCGAATATGGTTTCATACAGACAGGTGTGGGGTCTCTCAGTTTCATATCTTATTCCAATAGGTTTGTATGCCCTGGTCGGTCTGTTAACACCTCTGCATTATTATCTAGAACCTGTTGCACTCTCTCTTTCTGAGTTTTCGTTAAATGTGTACTGATTTTCACCTGTGCTGCTGTCTCACAGGGGTGTAATGGATATTCAAATGATGAAAGTGGTTCCTCTTTCATCTCCATGGCGATGGACAAGGTCAACAAGTGTGTCTCTTCCTGATGTTCTCTTTCCAAATATTTCTTCAGGAGATTCACATGATAGATTTTTTCTTTCCCCTTCTTATCTATCTTATAATTTGTTCTAGACACCTTCTCTAGAACTGTATATGGACCTTGCCATCCAATTTGTAACTTATTCTGACTCCCGGGGAGAAGAAGCAGTACCTTCTCTCCCACAGCCAAATCTCTGTCTTTCGCCTTCCTGTTATAATAGGCAGCATGTTTCTTCCTGCCTTGTTTCAAATTTTCATTGGCAAGTTTCCAGCCAGTTTTTAAACGAGTGGTCAGCTCATTCACATATTGGTATGAAGATGTAATGTTTTCCTCTGCCTTTTCATCAGTCCACGTTCTTAACAAAGCTTCGAAGGACCCTTTTATTGGCCGTCCAAACAATCATGTTGCGCCGGGGCCATACCGTTGAAACTATGGGGTAACCTCCCGTATAAGCAAAGAGGGCGGCGTGAAGTACAGGTCCCACGTAACTGTTTATTCGTGTGCCAACTTTCTCATGAATCGACATCAACGGTGCCATAAATCTTTCACTTAGTCCGATCCCTTGTGGTGGTACCACTAACAATAGGAAGAGTTTGGCCAGGAAGATCCGAAAACTCTTCTGTTAGTTT